>CM049313.1:5577507-5980007 GCA_026874595.1 Sipunculus nudus | reverse complement strand
CAATATTTGCTTCTACACACTTTATTATTATAAATATATCCCAGTTCCAAGAGCTCAAACGGCCACCTTCTAGCTATACTAGAAAAAATGTAACTGCATAATGTACCAGTAAAACCAAGCAAATAGAAATCATATGAATCCAAATACAGTCAAATTCATGTACATTGGAGCTGATTTACATCTGTTTGGCATTGTCATCAAATTTTATAAAATAATTCAGACTTTACGGAGTGGAAGTTCTTCTGCTCAAAATATAAGTGGGCATGGCTGATTTATACTGTGGTAATAAAAATGAAAAATAGGGTCAGAGACCACACATCCAACTAATACAGGGTCGTGATAAAACGTTGATGGGTAAAACGTAATGGTTCGAAATATATAAATACAGTCCCAGAGAATTACGATGTACGGTTCACTACCTCCATAGTAACATATCAGACAAGCTTTGTCCGCCAGAAAAAAATTGTGGGTCCTAAAACCAATCTAACCTTGGAAAAACAAATTCTTCCAAGCAAAATTGTTGAATAACTACTTTATAATGCAAGAGATTACTTCTAATATTTTAAAACTGAGTCTTGTCCATTAATTTTTCACATATTTAATCAAAATTAGTGGATAGCTTTAAGATTAAAGTTACTAAAAGGCAAACACACCAGACATCCAAGTTACCTCAAAATCAAGAGAAAAACAATACCTCCTGCAAAAATATATAGTAACGTTGGAAATTAAATGGCTTCAACTGCTGGAACTGTCGTAATACGGTAGAACAACAAAACCTCTGAACAGCACTTTGTTATTAAATCCGTTCATTATGGCCGGTCCAGCTCTTGCTATGTTGCGGGACGAATGAGGAAACGAGGCCATTAGACGATGGTTCACAAATAAAAATGTATGATTGTTCTTCACGTGCAGTTTAAAAGCATGCCATTTGCGTCCTGGAGGAGCCCCATTTTTGCATACTCTTGACTTGGTGTAGTCATAGAACATCTTCCCGTGCCGAAAATAGCCATACCCGTAACACAGGTTGGGTGAATGAGGTCTAAAATGAGACAAAAAAAATACGCAGAACAAATTTATAGATGGTATAACTCTTTAACCGAATATCTATTCATTTTTATGAAACGTTTAAAATATGCAGTATTATCCCATTCTATTATTCAAATTGTGTTTCACGTAACTCTGAATTAAATAAATTAAAAAAAGCATCCAGAGATGAATCGGCTATATGTGAAAAGATTATATATATATAAATATATATATATATATATATATATATATATATATATATATATATATATATATATATATTGTTACCGAACCTAATATCAACAGATCACGTAGTCGTGACGAGCATAAAATTTGTAATGGAGATAAAAAAAATCAGATTCTGTAACACTAGGCAGCGTGAAATGTCTAGGGGAATGAATAAAGAAGTCAGTGGTCTTTTGTTAACAAATAACTATAATTTATTCTTAAAACAACCCTAACATTACAATACACTAAATCAACACAATTACACAGTATAACAACAGTAAAACAGCAAATCGATACAATAACCCCTGGATACCACCACTGTCACAGCGACAACAGGTCCTTTAAAATGTATAATCCAGATGAACAGTTCACATAAATCTTCTCATAGAATAATAGTCCTATTCAATCACCAACAGTTCTACTGTAAACCAAAAGTGAAGTTCTTGTTATAATCCCGAAAGCAAACTGAAGACTAAAAATCCGTTACAAATTCGAAGAAGATCTATAACTGCTGCATTTATGGGAAAAGCCCACTAACTGACTCACACTCTTCTGTGTCCGCGGGAATATTTCTCTCTCCTCTCTCCGGCTCTAAAACACAGCCCCCTATTTATAACTTTTCATCCGAAAATTCTATAAAATTCTATTTCACGAACAATCCAAAATAACCCAACAGTACATAATACACACGCCCAAAGAACACCACAAAGAAAGTTCCAGATTTGCACTGTGTCTATATACGCCAGGGGTTCACCCAGCACGGATTAAACCAAGCGCTGTCTAGAGTTCACACGTGGGCCGCACCCGGCCAGGCGAGGCTGCTACAGCAACGAGCAATGCGTGGCTTACGAACCAAATGTCGTGGAACACCCCTGCTTACAATAAAACAGACATCATATATATACTCACTCACCGAATGAACACGAAATCATAGTTGTTGCTATCTATGAAGTTAAAAACCAGACCCGGATGACCAGCATTCACACGACCATTCCCTATATAATTAAGCAGATGAACGAACACTGTGTAGTCGTCGGTGTAGACCGCTGGAGATTTAGGGATGGCCATGCAGTGCTTGTCTCGTGGCCATATTTTTCCAGTTTTGACGTCATCGAGAATGTTGAAACCATACGTACTGCCGCTGTTGGTTGAACAGGATTTATATGTGAAAAGTACCATTTGTCCTGAAAACAAGAGACCAAATATAAAAATAAACAGGAACAAAACATCGACCAAGGTACGTGATAATGTACAGAAATGATAAAGGAATCACGAAAAATAAAGACCATAGTGAAGAGAGACAGATATTTCGGATACGAAAGTAAAACTTTATGATGAATGAAAGCAAAATAACGGATATAAAAAATAAGCATTCCGGTTGTGAGATGACAAATAATAATAATAATAATAAAAATAATAATAATAAAAATAATAATAATTATTATTATTATTATAAAAAATAATAAAATAATGATAAGCATAATAATTATAATAAATAATAAAAAATTATAATAATAGTGAAAATGATAATAATTGAGATTATTATTATTATAGTGAAACGTCGGGATCAAAATACGCGTTCTGATTAATGTTTAATGTGTAAGAGGTTTTAACAACCCAGAGAAAAAAATAAAAATGTCCCCTGGAATAAAAGGGAATACAAATTAAGAAGCAGTTTAAAAAACACATCCCGTATAAGAGAATAAAGCATACCATATATCACAAATTAATATTACGCTTTAGATAAATTATTAGTCCGAATACGAGAATAAACTGCCAGAGAAGAGAAATAATTTCACAGAATCCCAGATGTGAAAAAAAATCCGGTATAACAAAATAAACATCTCAGATAGAAAAAATGAATAAATATAACCCGTCCGGACAGATAAATAAACATGGGGGAAGGGGAGACAAAATCCAGGAAAAGAAAATCAAACATCCTAGAGTAAGAAAAAAAAACATGCCGGATATTAGATATAAACATATCTGATCAGGGAAATAAAAAAAACAGATAGGAGAAATGAACTAGGATAAGATCACAACATTCCGGAGAAGAGAAATGATTATTGCAGTTAAGGGAGACAAAACTGTTGACAAAAGTAACATTCCAGGTAAAATCCTCAAGAAACTCGAGTCGGATAAGTAGATGAGAGAGATAACGCTCGTGGGGGGTATTTTTTCATAATGTACTTAAAAATATACAAAAAATACTTTCAAATTTATATAATAAAAGATTATCTGATTTTAAAACTAGAGGATTTTTGAATAAAAACCACGTGTTCGAACATACCATATCCCCCTGGGGTCCAAAGGGGGCATGCTTTGCATGTTAAAGTAAAGACCAGCAGTGGAACAACCGCAAATCGATAGACCATCGTCATCTTCTGAAATAAGACAAACTCTGAAAAGCTGAGAATTACAAGTTAAATTCACGAAAACAAAACCGATGGTAGATCGTACGTATATCGTAATAGTAAATATTTATCAAGAATGGCCTAGAATAACAAATATAAAAAAAAAATACAAATAATGTATAACCAATAACATAACGCCAACACTGTATAACATTTCAAACACATATATATTTATGATTTTTTAAAGATGATTTTCCTGACATTAACAATAAGAAATATTTACACCATTAAAAATGTCATATATAACTCACTATTATATGTTCGAAAGTCGATGCTATATTTACATTAAATAAAAGGATAATAATATTCCGTATCAATCCTGATTAATTAATTATGTTAAGATGCAGTCCTCAGCAGTTTCCATAGCGATAGCAATGAATGATTCCTTAGATTTACACACACACATATATGTATATATATATATGTATTTATATACACAAACATATATATATATATATATATATATATATATATGTATTTATATATAACATTGTATCCTCTTATGGATTTATAGAGAGTCTACTTAAAGGAACGGGTGACTTGCTGTTACTGTGTGAACACTGGCTCAGTCCACATGAACTAGCAGTATATAAACAAACCTATTGGGTTGAGCATCTTTGGACACATATCAAATCCAGTATTGATGTAGAAAGACATTTGATTGGACGTCCATACGGAGGTATCGGGTTCATCGCCAAGAAACGTGAACATATTATGTATAAACCTATTATAGTTAATTCTGATAGAGTCACAGGAGTACAGAAATTATTCCAGGGACCAAAACTATATTAACTGTATTTGGTGTTATATGCCTTATTGTAATGGCTGCACTGACCAGATTGAGCTGTACAATGAAACTCTTGACATCTTAAAGTCCGCTATTGATAGCATGGAGCCCTCACCCATAACCTGCCACGCCAGGCTGAATTGTCAAGATATTGGTACAGGTCTCATCCATTTAACATACATAGTTTTATGTTGTATGATTTTTTATGCAATAATCATTTCAAAGTTGCAAATTTCTGTTTCATTCAAGATGTATCTTACACATATCTAAACGGGAGACATTGATCATATTTTGACCACGTGTTTTATTCTAGTATCTCCGACGATACAATCAGTAATTGCTCAATATTGTCAAATATGCCAAGCAATGTTAGTGATCACCTTTCCTTGAACACGACTGTTTCACTGCCTGTATTTGCTACTAAAAAATGTAATGTGTACAATCATATTCTGCAGTACCCCAGACTAATTTGGTCGAACACTAAAGTATGTGATTCCTATCACCGTTATATCAAGGAACTGCTAGCCTATTACCAACTATTACCCAAAGTAAACCTGAATAACATGAAAACCAGAGATGAGGCTTATTCTGTGGTTAATGCGATGTGTGACAACATGAATAAGACGATGCATGATGCCTGTTCTAAGGTCATAAATGATAAACATTCTAGATACAAGGGTCGGTTTAAGCCAAATAGCTGTTGGAATTATGACTGCTTGATTACACGTGATAAACAACACTTCTGGAATGGTATAAAGAAATCATGTGGTAGGCCACGCAAGGGTCATGTATATGCATGTTATAAAGCAGCTAAGAAAATGTATCGTTCAGCCTGTAACCAAGCTGTAAATAATCATATGAACAAATTATCGCTGAAGTTAAATAATCTGTATAAGAGTAGAAATATGAAGAAATTTTGGAATTTGATAAGGCGGACAAAAATGGAACAAGCCTCGTATTATAACATTGATATATCTAAATTGACGGAGTATTATACTGAAACGTTCGCCGATTCTGATGTTCATAATCCTGTAATCTTGAATGCTCACACTGATGTTAAAGCAAAATATGACCATCTTACTTATCTTATTTGTACTGAAAAAGTTATAACTGAATCTATGATTATTAGTTACAAAAAAAAATCTTAACTCTGGATGCTCGCCAGGTTGGGATGGTATTGTATCTGAACATTATAAGCATGCTATTCAATCTAGGATTATTAATTATCTTAGTACAATGTTTACTCTGTGTTTTAGATATGGCGTTTTGCCAGGTTGTTTTTATAAAGGGTTATTGGTACCTTTACTTAAAAACCGACACGAAATCCTACTATACCAAGAAATAATCGACCTATCACAATCTCATATACGATATCTAACATTATGGAATTATATATACTGGATGTATCTAATTTCCACGAATTTAGTGATTTGCAATTCGGATTCGTTGCAGGGAGAGGAACGGATATGCCCTCTTCCCTAGCTAATAAGGTCATAACTTATTGTTCCAAGCGTGGTTCTCCCATCTATATACATGTTTATTGGATGCAGAGGGTGCGTTTGATGCTGTACCGCATGCTATTTGTTTAAGAAAGCTATGAACGTTATACCTGATCACTGCTTGGTACTGATTGTGAACTGGTATAAATCAATAACAGTTCAAATTAAATGGGGTTCACAAGTGAGGCAATAAGAATTACCAAGGACACACGTCAGTAAGGACTAACCTCCCCTTTGCTCTTTAATTTATTTTATCAAGATTTGATCAACACATTATCGAAGTTTACAGGTGGCATAAAGATGAATAAAGTATCTCGTAACGTATTCTGTTAAGCTGACGATCACATGTTGGCAAGTCTGACTGCCTCTGGTTTACAAAAGATGATTGATTTAGCTGATGCGTATATAATACAACATGGTCTTGGGTTTAATTCACAGAAAACCGAGTGTGTCGTTTTTTGACAGTGTACACTAGAACCTTGAGCTGAATGGCGATTTGATGGTGTTAAGTGGCTAAATACAAAAGTGTGAGATATCTTGCTGTTACTCTGTCAAATTCTTATCCCAAGGAGCATATTGATGACCTCATAAATGCATGCAGGAAGGAATTTTATTCTCTTCAAGGAGCTGCTTTCTCAAATTTTGTAAGCGATGCTGATTCTTTATCTAAGTGTGGAAAACAGCTATTAAGCCTGTGTTGGCATATGGCACCAGTGCAATATATGTCAGTAAACAATCTTTAACAAAAATGGAAAAGATACAGTCACATCTACTGAAGGTCGGAATTGGTTTACATAAATATTGCAAAAGTTCTCCCATCTTGAAAGCGAGTTTTCTCAAATATAATTTTGATAAGTGATACAAGCAAATGGTAAAGAGGGAATTGAAATATGATGTCAATGATGGAGAGTCGGATACCGTCCGGCAGTTATTGGTCAGTCACGCACATTATAATAAATATATCTTAAATATACTTCTGACACCATTTTAATATATTGATTTTATGTATGTTACGGTGTCTCTTCTATCTGGTTTTATTGTTCTTATTACTTTATATTTTATTATGTATAAAGTATATGTACTCTTCTTCTGAAGGCTTTATAAACTGTTATTATTATTATGATTATTATTATTATTATTATTATTATTATTTGTTAATATATGCCTTGGGCTAAATGAATCGTGCAAACTTACTTGACTTCTATCATGCCTTTATATTTCCTATGCGTAAAAATTTTTTGAGAGAAAGATGTTGATAAGAAAACATGTTTTAAGCATTCACCTTTCTGACGAGGGTTATGTCATTTTTTATTAGCGTTAAACAGGGTTAAGCAGGACGGGAATAGGGTAATACGTCATGCATCTTTTATGATTAAATTTCAAAGCAAATTAAATAAGCTTTTGGAGAGAAGTTCATTTGTTTTTTATGGTATAAAGTTACGTATACAAGTGTTGTCTCAACCGTCATTTTAAATTATAATTTTTATCGATGATGCAATGATTAGTGCCTGACAGATGAATGTATATTTTTAAGTCGTTGTTTTCAAAAATTTAACACCTGTAGGAAAAAATAAATGCGATTTACGTAGGGCCTGATGTAGTGCCCCCTGGGCGAAAGTAGGCCTATGTAATCAATAATCCCGCAAGCGTACATGAAAACTAAAACACAACGCAACCCTCTCGTCTGTTTTGGAAGTGATCAACTCACACAAATTGACACACAGACGCAAGCTCTCGCTGATTTAGCGACAGCTTTCAAGAACCTCTCGAATCGGCAATTGCAGCCTATTTTGGCAGTTTGCTAATAAAGAAGGAAGCCTTATTATCTCATGTTTTAGAGACCGGCGCAGGCCATATATGTATTACAAAAGGTTCAACCCATTCATACGTATTATGATGTGTATATATATGATAATATTTTTGCGAGGTATTTCACTATTTCATAATTTTTTGTCGTTATTGTATATTGTTATTATGTTTAAATAAATGTTCATATACATGTATTCCTTCTTTAAGAATTCGCATCCGTTTTGCGTATACCATTTTAAATAATTTGTATTACTATTTAGCATGATACGGTAAACTAAAAATTCTCAAATTAGAGTTCAATTTCTAGATTTAAGAACAAAATTGCTTGTTATTAAAACTAGGGGAATATAACATTAATTGAGTTAGCTGTTAAATGATTTCCTATGCATCCTATGCAATACTTACAAAAGGAATTCACCCTACCTTTGTCCTCAATGTTCTCTTAAACCGCATTGCGTATGACGCTATGCCATACCCCATTTTAACGGTTATTGTCTCCACAGTGACATAGAATGCGTGCATCGTGGTCACTTAACCTATTACTCAAGGACTATTTGTTCACATGAATAATACTTGCTTTCAATGAGGGATATTAGCATGTCTGCCTTACATATGACCTAGGCTCATCCACGTATCACCCACGAGCGTGGTAAGTAAAGGAGAAAAACACGTTTCTCATCATGTAATGGAGGGTTCACCCCAGGAGGATTAATGACAAAACTTAATTCAAGGTCCAAAAATCAGGAACAAGGGTGGAGTAGGGTTGGTTGGTGACGGGGGTTTCAGGCCTTAAAATTGGTTTGATGCAATGAAGGAAAGGTTGCGGCAGCTCAAATGGGATACGGAACCTCTATATGGAGTCCCATTGGATCCGCATCTGCTACTAACGAGATTTGCATAATTCTGTTTCAGGAACAGTTTTCTTGCAACGTACATTTAATAAATCGTTCATATATTCCTTACATCAACCTTTTCTTTAGACGTCCAATCCAACAATAAAATCCAGTAAAATATCATCGAAAACGTGAATACCCCCGCATCACATTCCGGTTCGCAAAGTAAGTATCATAACCGACCAGGTCTTCAAGGTAAACATACGGGGTAGGGATTTCTTGCAACGAGCATAGCGCCACAAAATAAATGTAAAATATATTTGTACATATCTTATTGAGACAGTATCCCACGAAACTTGTGGATGAATCCTGAATTTGGCTGATTATATTTTTATAGAAAAAAATATTTGCTTACCTTTCAGCTGGGATTCAATGATACAATTAGATGATGTTGCACGATTCGATCAGCAGACAGGAACTGGATGGTTGTACGACTTGCTATGGGACATATATTGATGTTAACAAATTTTTCGCCTCCGTGTTTCCATCTGTGGCTACAGAGGGAGTAGCTGTGAAAAGAAAACATTTATAGATCTGACCATAAATAATGTAAATAATTCCGCCTACCATGTGTAACACAATGGCGAACTAAAGTAAATTTGTAACAGGTGTTTGGTTTATTTTTACCTCTGCCAGGAAGTGATTATGTTTTTCTCTTGGTTCGTTAATTGTTCTGTTTGTCTTTTAGGAACTTTGACAATTTTAGCAAATATGAAAAATATGTAATGTTTTGGTTTACAGGATAATACAAAAAACAATTCATTAATGGCAAATAAAATAAACACTGTTGACCTAAAAATATTTACTTTGACGACTTTGATGTACATGACAAAAAAATATAGACTTAATTCAAATCATGAATGAAATATTCTTCGAGAGAAATAACATTTTTTTTATGAATTTAAAGAAAAAGTTTTTTTAAACCTTTTCGTAAAGTATTCCTTCATATATGGCAAAGAAGGACTTGTTAATTATAATACAATTTTTTATGATGTTATCCTAGATACCCTTTAACTATGATGTTAAGCTGAATAACCATTATACAGTCGAATCTCTCTGAGAGGGCACGTCCATAAAGTGGGCATCTCTATAAAATGGGCACTTTCGGGTAGTCCCATTTTTTCTTCTCTTTATTGTGTTTAGCTAATGTGGGCACCTCTGTATTCTGTAAAGTGGGCACTTCATTGAATTTCTGAATTGAAGTATCTTCATATTTAAACTGTCAGAGTTTCATTTATTATGAATTTTTAATTAATAACAATCAGAATAACCGTGAATTATGATATATTTATATTTCGACTATTAACGATTAAACAGATGAACAAAGCCAAAGGTGTATTACTCTCTGATTGCGTAATCATAATAATAACGTTCTTGACTCAATGCTAAGCATGGGATTCTGGCATACTAATTAGACTACTTTAATATGCCTGCACAGGCTCTAGTAAGACCTTAACCATAGACTTGCAATATCTTTGATTGTTTTTAGCAAGTAATGAATGTACAACTGAGTGGCAATATTTGTATTAATAAGCATACTTCAAATCTGACAGTCACTAGACTTTCTTATGTCAGTGAAGCAAGGAAACTGCTAAAGTCAATACTATGTGTGGAAACCCTGCTCATTCACCTATTACTATGACCGGTGAGATGAGTTATTAGGGTTAGGTCACCCTCGCCCAACGCAATGTTTATTTAGCAGTTGCAATTCATGATCAACACCAAACACTTGTCATTCACATGCATCCTGTGTATATCCACTGTTACTGTCCACTTATAAAATGTCATCCCCACCCTAAAATATTAAGATCGGAATAGCCCTAAAAGCGTACCTGTTGAAAGTGGCTTGTGATAACTGATATTCAATAGGAATTTAAACAGTATATATATATATATATATATATATATATATATATATATACTCTGACAGATATTTCGGCCCCCTCCCCTCCCTCAATCCAGGTTGTGCACGATAATTATTATTTGAATCAAGTTGATACCTAACATATGAACATATGATGCATTTCAAAACTTTGCGGTTTTCCCTACACAGTATAGAACAATATGTAAAGCGGCACCATATGTGACAGCCGTGGGAGTACCTCGCACAAGAGGCCCTCATATTTGGCCAGACTATACAGCCCCCACTGTTATATTAAAATGGTCAAAGGTTAGATGAAGTAGGAGTAGTTCTTATAGAAACCAAAAACAATCAATAATTAGGCCCGGGCTACCCCCGGAGGTAATATGGTATCAACTTCAGATTTCCGGGTGTAATTTGCAGTGGGGTTAACTAGGAGTCCATACACCTGCTGTGTTTAGGCCAATATGTAAAGCGGCCCCAAATGTGACAGCCGTGGGAGGACCTCGCACAAGAGGCCCTCATATTTGGCCAGACTATACAACCCCCACTGTAATATTACAATGGTCAATTGTTAGATAGAGTAGGAGTATTTCTTATAAATATTGCAGCAGGCTGCTGGTGTAGCGATTTCAGATCACCCCGATACGGATTACCGGGGGCAAATCTGAAATCGAATTCGGTAAATTTAAATAGACCTCAGAATGGTTCACCCCTCCAAAACAGTTGTTTCTTTGTGTTCATCAATTTTTATTCCTATACTTTTTTTCTTCAGGACTTCTCAAATCAGGTAGAATCTTTGTATATCTTAAGTTTGTATGTAATGTGGCATGCGCTTTGCTTAAGTTCATAAGTCAATATATATATATATATATATATATATATATATATATATATATATGATTAACAAGATAATTAAAATTTGACGACAATTAATTTTTCATATATGGATTCCTGCTTAAAATCTTGCATCTAACTTTATATATTGAAATAGCGTAAGAATTTATTATTGATTTAAATCAGCGATGGGTTAATCTGACAATACGATGTAACCAAAAATTAGGCCCAGGCTACCCCCGGAGGTAATTTGGTATCAACTTCAGATTTCCGGGGGTAATATGCAGTGGGGGTAACTTGGAGTCCATACAACTGCTGTGTATAAGCCATGTGATGATCATGGCTGTCATAGAGTTCGTACAAATGTAGAACAACTTGTTACATTTTAATTGGTTTATTTGATGAAATATTTCCAAAATTTTTAGTTCGGCATAAATTTCGTATATGTAGTATTTTTGTTTTGCAGGAAGAACCTAGTTTCGTCCCAATTACCATTTAAAAACATGATATTGGACTTATTTTATTTTCTTCTCTGATTACTTCAGTAACAACTTAAAAACTTAGTCGGCTGTTTCAAGATTATCAGTGACTCCTACAAGGATTGATAAAACCGATACATGTGCCTCAATATAAAAAAATTAAGCTGTTACTTTTTCTTGAATACAACAAAAAATGTTCGTATGTTCCACAGAATATGTTGAACGAGTGATATGTCACATTTTGCATGCGCCCCCCCCCCCCCCACACACACACGTACACGCATACTCAACCACACACAAGGTATTTAAGTCTTAGATGGAATCGGGTACTCTCCGTTATGTTAATTATCGCCAGATGTAGAGGATCTTCAATTCACATAATAATAACAACAACAATAATAATAATAATAATAATAATAATAATAATAGGACTTGAGGCGGTCTGATCCCCCATGATAATACACATAGGACTGTAAGGGGCCTGAGACGCCATTAGGATGATTGAAATAATAACAATAATTAAAATAATAATAATAATAATAATAATAATAATAATAATAATAATGAAAAATTAAAAAAAAATATCACTACATCTTATAATTAGTTGTCAATTAAACGGAAAGATGCAGCTGATTTCTGGGCTATGTGTATCGGCCTATGAACTTCCAGGGTCGTAGCGCGGAGGGGGCGAAAAAAGGGGTCACACACGACGTCCACCCCGCCCCTACACATAGACTTTTCATGCATTACAATTTTATAGTCTAGAAAGTGAATATCAGTCAGCGAAATAGTAATTTTCCAAAAAAATGAGCTTAGCCTAGACGGAATATTTCTGTATGCCTGTGTATGGTGTAATAAATTATGTACTAACATAGAAATATGATGGTATCGGTGTGTAGAGTTTAGGGTATTTGTATCACATATTCAGTCTTTGTCGTCCTATATACACATTACGTACGTGATTCGTATGGCGGGTCAGTGTTTTCAGTTCACCGCCCTTTGTCCGTCGTCTTTCCGTCCGTAAGCATGAGTGAAACGTAAGGATAATGAAACTGTGCATTATCAGAGGTTACAAACATCTCTTGATAGACCTGTAATTAGGTTAGTATGATCTATATTCAGCGAAATATAGGGCGTGATATAGCATCCAATAAATAAAGTAAAATACAAACAAATAACCAGATATCTCACGGCAGGCTGAATGGACTGTTCTTAAAACCAGGTTGCCTGAAGATCTCGGATAGTTTTTCTTGTGCGGAAGACTGGTGGCGCCACCTGTAGTTGTCTGTCTATCTTTTTTATTTTTCCCTATAGTTTAGACTCAAATTACAGCAAGGGGTCAGTGTTTCATCTGTGGTTTGATCTAGTGTCCTGAAACCTAAAATGCTTATTGATCAAGACTAGGTTTACCAGTTCCCGAAGACTAGTGGTGCCACCTGTACTTTTTCCTACTTTTCATGCAGTCCCCCCTATATTATTAAGATTGCCATATGACAGCAAGGTGTCAGTTTTTCACCTCTGGTTTCACTTAATCTCCTGAAACCTGGTGTGTTTATAATGCCCCCCCCCCCCTCCTCCGGGGGGAGCCATATTCTTTTCAGTCTCATCATCTGTCCTTGTCATCGTCGTCATCCTTCGCCAAACCTGCGGAATTTGAGGATTATTATGACCTCTAATAACTTTGAAACACTGCAAACGTTTCCCACAATTTTGAAACACAAGTTTTTCCGCAATGTTCTCAGAACTGCTGACCTTGATCAGCCAAATTATAGTTCTTCAGCTTTAGGATTTCTTGTGAACGTGATAATTATTTGATAGACAAAATGTTTCCGCAAAGAACTCAAAATACTTTCAAAACGGGTAGCCTTGATCTTATAATTCTCTTGTTTAAACTAATCTTGCCCGGATACAATCTGCACATGCGTGACCACCCACAGGGAAGGAAAACAGCGACTGTGGTGTCAGAAGGTCAAAAGGTCAAGATCACATCTGAAGTTATTCTAAATATGGCTTTCAGATGATGAAATTCTTGATGTGAATGTTAGGCTAAAACGACATGCTGATCAACTGAGCTCCAAGATCAATGGATCACTTGTTATATTTAGTTGAGATAACTCTTATTTGTATATCGAGGTGCTTATGACAGAGTCGTGATTATTCATGCCTGCCAAAGTACATAGTGGAAACACAGTCGCATATTTATGTATCATTGCTGAACGATTAGGTTTACGTATGACACATGTTGGAACACTCTCACCCTATATTCGGATTACACTTATGGTTCAAAGTCCAAACAAAAAGCCTCACTCACACCTCCTGGTAAGGTCTTCAAGAATTGGAGAAAAGCTTACGAAGTGACTGCGTGGTCACGAGGTGATCACATTAAGATTGATTGGTGGAATCGGTGTCAATGGGTTTCTTCATATAAAACCTTCGCATTGTGTGAAGGTCTGCTGACTTGGATTTACTGAATATGCCCCTCATAAAGCCTGCAGGGCTATCGCTTTTGGCTGTGGCCTGCAGGGAAAAATCCTTGATTCGAAGCTGTGATGCATCTATATGCACTTTTTTACACCGATCCTGAGCACAAGTCACTGGTTATGTCTTGCATGTTTGTGACAGAGTATTTGCTATTGTTGTGCATATGACGAGTAGCTATCAGACGTATAATGCGTAAATGAACCCTTGCAAAGCCAGCAAACAACTGCTTAAAAGAAAGTCAGGGTCAGCCAGACATGCCTGGGGTTTTCCTGAGTAGCTCGTAATATAATATATATCAGGAGAAACCTTGAATGGTGGTGGAACAGGACGTGATTTTCTCTGTATTGTTGCCAGAAGTAAGGCATATATTTGTTGCTCTGATTTTAACAGTTATACAATTTATTTAGTGGTTGTTGATCGGCTATTTAAATCTAATATGTCCAAACCGGATTCTAAATAACGCCGTGTCTTTAAATAACTCATCGGTACCACACCATATCCTGTTCAATTCATTTCTGTATCCTTTATTAAACAAGCGTCTTTGACAACATAGATACACACACACACACATGTATATATATATATATATATATATATAGAAACAACTACTATATATATATGATAAATCTGTGCGCTCCTGCAGCAGGAAAGTCCTCTCTCGAATACACAGCGATCAGTATTTGTGTTCTATTTGACAACAATTAGAGAGACAATTATAGAGATCCTCAACTTTGTCACTGCGAGCAATTTCAGTGCTACCAAAAACAGAGAAGCTTCCGAGAGTGGTTAGCTTCTTTTAGAAATCTAGCTTCACGGAATTTTGTCACGAGAATAGACAAAAACTGCAGATGTGTCAAAAAGTATCAAATCCTAACCCCGTAAGTAAATGTATTTGCTTTTTATCTGATCATTCTTGTTTTTTTATTACAAACTTGAATGATTTCAATATTATCAATTGTCCCAAAAGCATAATCTTCTAACTTTAGAGACAATAAATGCTGTTGCTTCCGCTTGTAGCTGGCCTTGTTTTTCCTTTAATGAACTAAGTATACGGTAATATCAATGAAAGTCAAAGTCTCTTGAAATACGGTGTTGACATAACAGTGCGCTGACGAACTTTAAAATTCCACATTCAGAAATAAATGTTGATATAACGGTTCAATGAACACATACACCCAAAGAAACTGTTCAGGTAATGCATTCGTGGCCCTGGTCAAAACGGGGGACCTTCTCAAAACACCGACATCATGCCTCAGTATACATTTTTCCAATGCAAAAAGAAGAAAAAGTCCGTTGCAACACGTTTAGGTGACTCTATGTACTGTCTTGAATGTGCAGCAACAAAATGGCCTAGTGTGTATGGGTCAAAGACTGAACATACATTGAGTGATACTCAGGAAACAACGACTGGAGTCAATCATCATGATCTAGTAGGTGACCCGAACCAGGAACAAACAGAGAGGGATATCGGTGATCAAGACAATGACTGCTGCTCAGTGAAATCAGCATCTCGTCTGATTATAGAGAATGACTTGTTTACCTATGTCCAATTCTATATTCACAGATGTACCATGGAGAATCTTAAAAGACCATATTAAGGTTCTATACACCAGAGGTCATCAGTACATCTACACAGATTCTGTGGGATGCTACAGAGGAATTCACGTCCCTTGGCCGTAGACATTACAGGCAGAACTCAGTAGCAAGGTCTGCACAGGAAGCTGACGTTGTTGACATTAAAACAGCGTTTCAAAAGGTGGATAAACTGCAGTCGTTTCCAGTAACATTTGTACTCTGGAATTCAGAAAATATACCTAAATATGCACCTAAAGAAAGCGAACCTGGTGCTTCGACAGAGAAAATATCTCAGCAAACTCAGAGAATCTCGGCAATTGAAAACAAAGTAGATGACAGCACGGAAACAATAAGGGCAGTGCAGCTAGCCGTGAATGAAGTTATTCAGGAGCTAAGAAAAGCGCCAACTGACGGGCCACGTGAATGAACTTTATTCTGATACTGTGAAAAGCATCAAAGTAGTAAACGTAATTCCACCAATTGAGCATATCTGTGTACAAAACGAAGATAAAGGTTCCGGTCGTGAGAGAGTTGCTATTGAGTCAGAAACCTGCTCCCCATTGTGAAAAACTTCAATTTCGTCAGTACCCAACAGTCATACAGACAAACTTAAATCCATACAGGTTGATGATTTCGAGATACAGCCACACCAAAGACACAGGATACGAAAACAACCTTCTGTCATGGGAAATAGAGTTTATAATAAAATAAAAATTGGCCTGAAACACATGGATATATTTGTATATCGCATCCACTGTGATGTGCCCGAAAAAGATCTCAGTGATTTCATTCAGGACGGAGGTGTGCCAGTTTCCGCCATCTGTAGGGTTTCTCATGATTAAGCGTGGATGCAGTCCTTTCGAATAACCATTAACTCAACAGATCTGGAAAAAGGGATGCAGGACTCATTTTGGCCAGAAGGAATATGTTGTAGAAGATATTTCAACCGATTCAGTGGTAAACAAAATTACAATAATGCAAAATAGTACAACTAACATTTTCATGACTTTTTTTAACTGTTTGCTTTTACAATGTAACAGGAATAAAGCGAACCACTAGTCAAGACTTCATAAAGAACCTGTTATAGAAATATACCATTGCTATTCTGTTCCTCCAGGAAACCTGGCTTCTGGACACGCAGTTGGATCTGCTTGGGGACCTGAGTCAGGATTTCATGTTGACCGCAAAATCAGGGGTTGGCAGTCAGTTGGACGTGTTGGTAGGCAGCCCTTATGGAGGAGTGGCAATAATGTGGAGAAAGCACTTATCTCATAGAGTTACTCCTGTAGAAACTGGTCATAAGAGTTTATGCGCTGTTCAATTTACGGATTCAAAGAAGAAATTCCTCATGATATCCTGTTATTTTCCGTGTGACACAAGGACACACAGTGTGGACGCAGAATTTTTAGAGTGTGTAAATGCAATCGAGACGCTGATGCTAGAAAATACATATGATGCATTTATAATAGGGGGAGACCTTAATATTGTCGTAGACAGACTGAGCGGTAACTGCAAATATCTTAAATTATTTGCTGAGAACAATGACTTAGTGTTTGCATGGGACCTCCGACAAACGGTGGCCGAGAATACATATGAGAGCTATGGTGGCTCAGCGAGCTCCATTTTGACCATTTCTTAGTTTCTAGTTCTCTAACGGACCACATTGTACATGGATGCGTCGTTCATGAAATAACAAATTTGTCTGATCATAATCCTATTATTTTAAAATGGAAAATGATGGATGAAAGATACACGCACAGTGATGACAGGCATTGTCATTACAAGATAAGCTGGAGTCGTGCCAAGGATATTGATATAACAAAATATAAAAGCATAGTGAATACACGAATGAATGAGATCTGTGTACCTGTTTCTCCAGTATATTGTAGGGATACAATGTGTCATTCAAAGGTTCATTGACAATACTTGGACAAGTTTTATAATGATATCTGTAATATACTAATTCATTCGGCAGAAGCAAGCATCCCTAAGTGCCAGCCTAAACGTCACTGTAAACCCTACTGGGATAGATATGCACAAAAAGACAAAAATAACGGCCTTCTTTTGGCATCGTCTCTGGTTTGAGAATGGCCGTCCAAGTGAAGGCGTGGTCGCCGACATCAGGAAACGTACGCATGCGAACTATCATAAATCAATATGAAAGCTGATAAAAGATGAGGAAAATCTTCGTTACAAACGGATGGCTGATAATAATTTGGGAAAACAAATCCCGTCATCTATGGACAGAGGTAAATAAACTGAAACTAAGAGCTCGCTCAGGGGCCAATGTGATTGACAATGCAAACACGGCCTTTGACATTGCAGACGTCTTTAAAAATAAATTTGAGACAATTTACAACTGTAAACCCACAGATAAATCTGAACTTGATGCTATCGAAATGGAGATCATTCGAGGAATAAGGTTTGGTATATGCACAGGAAGCTATTGACAAGCTGAAATATGGCAAATCGGATGGCGATATCGGCATGGACACCGATAACATCGAGCATTCTCCTCGTGTTTGCGCAGTGATGTTATCTTTATTATTTTCAAAATTGCTTACGCATGGTCACATGCAGTGAATATGTTATAGTATACTATACTGCCGATATCCAAAAATAAAAATGGTAATCAGTGTTCTAGTAACAATTAAAGAAGAATATCCCTTTGCAGTGCAATAACAAAACTATTTGAAATGATAATCTATTATAGATTTCATGACTATATGAAAACGAGTGATCTGCAGTTCGCCTTTAAAGCAGGGCATTCAACGACTATGTGTGCAACTGTTTTGAAGGAAGTGGCTATGTATTACAACTCCAGGGGTAGCGACGTTTATTGTTGTATGGTGGTTGCCACTAAGGCTTTTGATCGATTGCAGTTTGGTAAAACGTTCAAAGTTATATTGAAAAGAGAATTTCCTCCTTGTGTCACTAGAATTTTGCATGACATGTATACCAAACAGAGCATAACAGTGAAGTGGATGAATTGCCATTCGGTCATTTTTTCAGCAACAAACGGAGTGAGACAGGGAGGAGTGGTAAGCCCACTTTTATTTAATATGTATCTTGATGTTCTTGTCAATAAGCTTAAAAAAATGAAATAGGTTGCCATATTGGACACTTATTCTCTGGATGCCTGGCCTATACCGACGATCTCACGTTATTGAGCCCTTCGGTCAATGGTCTACAGCGCATGCTAGACAGATGTGAAATTTTTGGAAAAGAATATGGCGTCAAATACAATGCTGCAAAGACTGTTTTTTGTCTGAAAATTTACGGGTAGGTCTAGGCCCCATGAAATCACTGAGCGTGAACCTGACTTCACATTGTGCGGAACAAATCTCGAATGGCAGAATAGTGTAAGCTACCTGGGGATAGTCATCAGTGGCGAGATGGACGACAAGCATGATATTGAGACCAAAAGTTGTGACTTCTATAGAAGAGTAAATGCCTTTATGCGCCAATTTTGGAAAATTCCTAAGTGAAATAATATGTACGTTATCTAACTCTTACTGCACCTCGTTTTACGGGTCTCAGTGCTGGGATCTTAATTGTAAAGCCATTGACCAAATTTCAGTAGCGTACAATAAAGTACGCTCTTTACACAGCGCTTTAACTACAGGCCTACTCCCTATATCGTAAGCGCTGTTTGTTATGACCTCGTATCCTGAATTGCTACACCAGAGGGAAGCACTGTATTTTTGTCCAATCAGATGAGACCTTGTGCTGGACAACACGGCCAAGCGAGAAATACACAGAGCCAATCATGTTCATTTCGTTTTGAGTGACACCTGATAGCCCCGGTTACCGTCTGAACAGGCCACAGGCTCAAAGAGAATTGCCCAAGACGTGGTTTGCTTAGGGCCTTGGGCACATAGGATGCCCGGCCGATGAGTTGAAATTCAAACGAAACGTAACAACAAAGGCTGCGTGCACACCTCGCTGGCGGGTTCAGTTCTGCAGACAACAGATACGTGGCTACGCTAACACAGTCATAATGTCATAATCGAATCGGTCGATGATGCGAGAATACAGAGGGAGCAATTAAAATTCGACCGTTAACTCTCATCAAGCGGTGCTTGAAGCGCGGCTATGTGCGGAGCCAGGATGCCTGTCGAGTGTTTGTTTATTGGCATCTGATCGGCTGCTTGTCACATCATACGCACGTTTTATCAGCGGACAACGAACCGCCATCTGGTGTCTAAATATATCATAAACGGCAAAAGCTGGCAGCGTGAAAATCAGTTGCTTCTTTAGAAGGGCAAGATTTCCGCTGCCTCGGGAGCGTAACAATAAAGGACTAGGGAGGATATAGCAGCTACCGAGGACTACTCATAGATATGTGTTGTATGGTATAAGTAAGAAGCCAGATCTAAGAACTCAGAGAATCGCTCTATTAATATGTTAAGAAAAATGTTGAAATCTAATAACAAGTTATTGAAGTTTGCATCTACTCGTGCACTGTCGGATTTGTCAAGTAGTATTGGTAAAAATTATGCATATCTAATGGACAGATATAAGGTTACGAAATGTAATATCTGTAGCATAGATAATAGAAATATAAAACATATACTGACAACAATACAGATGTGCATCGTTGACGTCGTTCATGAAGCAATTTCTGTGCGCGATGGCTTGCTCAATATACAGACACTACACTATGCAATGATAACAATAACTGAAGAGCTGTCGACTGGAAAGTAATTCAACGGCTGTCCAATAGCCTTTGCACTGCTTTTTTTCCCCCGTTATCTATTCACTTTATTGCACATTACTGATGTCAGTACATGTAAATGTACGAAAAAAATATTATATATATGCAGGGTTTTTTTTGTTAACTTCGGTCGCCCTGTACGATTTCCTGTTTAATTATTCCAATCAGGTTAATAGCAAGACGTTGGTTGTTCTACTTGCCGGGATATCCGGCATCCTAGCGTTTTCGAGGGATTCCCCATAAGTGTGAAAATGCGCACATGCAGTTTGATTTTCTTATTGTTTATTTCTGTCTGGGAAAGGAACTGGCCAGATGTTTAGTGTCACCATATTTATTAGTAGGCATTAAATGTATGCGTTTCCGATTCGGGCAGTTCCTAATGTTGATTATGACTGCTGTAAAACGGCGATTATTTACCCTTTATTTTAAAAGCTGCGTTCATTTTATATAATCCATGATGGTTAAAGACACCGTGTTGTTTACTCTTCTTATTACAACAAAATGGATATACAAAGCGGTCGGAGTAAATGTAAATGTTTATTGACAACCCTTGACAGGAATCAATCATCCATAAGGGGGAGATAATGGAGTTTATATTTAGAGACTGGAATGCGTTTGTTTTACCTGCAAAAACAGATGCCTCCCCAACCCCCAACTTTTGTGTTTGGGGGCAATAATATAGTTTTGCCCCCCCCCCCCCATTATATGTTGGCCTTATATAATATTGTTCTCTCGAAGTCAAATTCTTGTGACTAGATTGCATGAAATTAACCATTTTACGGTTTTATAATTTATTTACCGCACTACCCCTCCTACACTCCACAACCTTCCGGAGAACCATGGCCCATAGGCCGATGTTATATATTTCGCCCCCCCCCCCAAAAAAAAAAACAAAAAAACTAAAAAGATGTTCCCACGCCTATGAGACCGTTTACCATTCGCCCATCCATAAGCTAAATACACATGGTCTTTGTTTAATTATCCTATACCATGAACGGCACATTCTACCTAAGACCTTGGTCAACACTTCTGAGCTCACCTGTGGTGTATTTTAACTAGAAAAGCATTCATGCGCAATGATCTTGATTTTTAGTTCCCTCAGATTACAACAAACACCCTATTAATCGCGTTCGGATTTATTGCATTTCGGACTTGCGCGGATGGCCTGTTAGTTTTCGTAATCGCTGCCACATGGAGATGCATTGACGCGCCCGAGCTTATCGTATCTGATTACTGCAGTTCACGAGAGCAATGCGCGGTCGCTATGAAGAACCGTTTAGTGTGGGTGGTATGACCGGTGGTCAGTTGCATCAGCAGAACGCTCTCGCTGCAGCAGGTCGCATCTGGTGGTAGCTTATTAAGCAAGGGTGTATCAGCTGCTGTAACCCACAGCTGGTCAATCTGGTACCAGTATCCCATGCCCAGGGCGGGAGTGATAATATTTTCGGGGAGGGCTAATAGGAGGGCGCCGGGTGATCTTGTACGAGCATCCCATGCCCTATAATATTATAGGATTCCAGACCCTATAATATTATAGGATCCACGGGGTCTATTGCGAAGGCGCAGGGTGCAGTCACACACACACATGATTAGCGCTTAATTCAATCTTGGGTTCATCGTGCATCATATGATCGTTGTTTCAAAGGCAATTATGCAGACAGGTCGAAATATTGAATACGGGAAACATTACAATGTTTAAATATAACAGATAAATCAATGAAATAAATCAAATATTTATCTTCTTTAATATTTTTGTCTTACACAGATACTGAGGCTATATTTAATATCGTTGTTTTCTTGCTACATCACAAATAATTAAACTTTTATTTATTTAATATGGTACAAAATTCTACTGGTCAGGATCATTCGGGTCATTTTATTCACATATTTAAAAGCCATTTATAGAATAAACTTCTGTTTCCTAAGGAAAAAATCTCTTTATAGATCACCAAAAAAGACCCATACACATTTTGTGAAGTTCATCCTGTAAAAATTAAACCCTCTGTCCCAGCTGCATTCAAGAAACAACATCGTCTTGTTAAAATTACATGATTTATTAAGAAACAGCAGGACATCGAAACACATTCCATCTCTTTATTCGTATCACAAAATATCCGACTGATAGTTTTTAAAACTACTTAATAATTCATATGTAACTTCTTTTTTATATAATTCCTCTCAGCTGGCTTCAGAAGGTTTGGTTACTGATGTAGATCTACGTCAAACTAGAGATCACTAGAACGGGGGGGGGGGGGTCCTATAGCGAGGTCATGAAGTGTGTGTGTGTGTGGGGGGGGGGGGGGGGTGCATACTCGCAAAACTTGAATATGCAAAAGGGGGAAGGCCCCTGCATGGTGGTGAATTTCCCTAACAATCTCCTCATCTCCTATACTGTTATATCGATTTTGCATATATTATATTGCTGATTAAAATAATAAATGGATTTTAAAAGTGACTTTGGAGGAGCTGCAGATTATAGGTTTTGGGACACCATAATTAAAATAAGGAAATAAATGAATTATATATATATATATATATATATATATATATATATATATATATATATATATATATATATTACATATAAAATGTAAATAATTTACATCATATAAAATTATATATATGTCTTAATAAAAGCAAAAATTCAAAATAAAAAAAGTTACATTTCCCTGAACTTTATGAATAATATACTCAAATTCCTCAGGTGACTATTAACTTTTTATCTTTTACTTAGCGTGACATATTTACATAAAGTTTCGTTACTGTATTCTTTCATTTGCAACAAGTTGAAGATAAAAAAGATCGAATTAATGAATTCCACACAAATTATGGTGTTCAAATGTTTGCAATCATAGACAATCTTTTCCACTCATTCTCAATTTTCATTTATGCTGTGGAAATTGTTTCTCATGTTACAAGAATTACTTATATTATAAAATTAAAAAACACGATCGATCGCGAGAGAGAGAGAGAGAGAGCGAGGGAGAGAGAGAGAGAGAGACTCAGGGCAAATACTCGTGCTCATTCAGTTCAGGATAGTCCGCCTTGCACTGTTCGGTGATTTCCTTTGTAACGTTGAACTAGGGCATTGATTTTCTCGCCTGATACAAGTTGTCCTTTGTGTCGCACACATATATCCACTTCCCAGGAATCCGCATGCGACCCCTCTTTCGCGCCTTGGCAAAACCTAATGAATTCCTCGGGAAGCATATTTTTTTTTCCTTTGGGTGGTATTTGAAAAGGAAAGTTATATGTAAGCTCCATTTATGACCCATATGATAGATGATATGATGATCATATTTGACACTGGACTTCAGTCACTTTGATCTATATTCAGCACACACCCAACAAGGGGGTACTCGCTCCCCTCGCCCCCTTCCTTCGGAATAAAAAGGCCCCCTCCTTAATTATAAAGGGGACAAAAGTCCCCCCCCCCCATTTTATCATAATTTACGGGTACTTTACTCTCACCTCAAGTATGACGGTGTATGTAATTATTATGCAATAGTAATAATTGCAGTTGCAAAAATACAAACGAATCATAACGAATGAAACGAATCATACTTAAAGGACAAACACTCAAACAAGCTTTCTACCAGGAAAAATTCATTGATGGGTCCCCAGAGGCTGGGGTGATTAGCGATACCTCATTATCTAATCTGACCACCCGGCTGCTGTCCAGCACAGCACAGCCCTTGAACTTGCATTGCCTGGCCTATACTGTGCTCACTAGTGTGTAATGATGCTTCAGTTGACCAGTGCATCTGGGCAGGGCTTTGTCACTGCTTGTGAGTATGCAGTACTCTGTATTAGCTGGCCAGCCAAACTGTGTGTACATGGGAGCTGACAGGCCAGTTGTTCATCTCTGACCACAGCCACTCGGCAGGGCATTACTCAGCTATTGACAATCATTCACTCCAAATGTTTATATATTTATATATATATATATATATATATATATATATATATATATATATATATATGTCCTTTGTTTTACTTGGCTCTTTGTAGAAGTAAAACATATATAGTGCACCCTTTTGACTTATATTCCATACACTCACGCTATCTGATATTCTTTGAATTATCAGGAAAAGTAATAAGTACAGGAAATAACAAGGATGTCATTACTGCTAGATCAATAGAATTGGGATAGTATGAACTATGGTCTCATTTTGAATGTATTGGGGAAATTTATAATGAAATCTACATCAAATGAATGCCACATCAGTAGTGAATATATTTTCAAATGAGATTTTATAGTTTAGTTATGTTCCCCCCACTGCAATGACCAACAACGACTGAAAGATGGTGAAATAACATTTTAATACATGTGTAACAAAAATTAAACTAATAGAACACCATGCAAATTCCCACACCGGTCTCATCCCGAGTGTGGCAGATAGTTCACTAATATATGACGCTATTTGCTGGTTTTATGGGCTTACGATTGCTCTATGAAAGCAACCTATTGTATATACATAATTAGTGCGTTATTTGATATCATTTATATTTATACTTAGTATTTAAACACAGGATTATGTTGTCTATATTTTCTGACACAGACATCTGAAGGATCATGTATTTATGTAAGTACCCATTAATATTACCATTGTATAACCAAAAATATGAAATCCATAGTAATTAAGTATTAAGTGCATGGTTTTGTTTAAATAACTGAATACATATGGAGGGGATTGTCCTATTTGTTAAGGTGGGCGGGGGGACTTTATTCGGACATGGGCTGTGTTTCACTCACAAACGTGTGCGCCTTTCTATGACCCATCAGTGGGAACGATTATCAACCCAGGGTCCGCAGGTGCAGAAGTCACCGGGCCTGGTTGACGCAAGGATTTAATGTGAGAGGAAGCGTGTGATATCTTGCTGTCAATAAGTTAAATATTATATACATAATATACATATGTTTATATTATCTTATGCATGCAAAGTATATAAATATGACAAACACCCACATAAATGCAATCTGAAATGCATTTCAAAATATAATGGAAATATCTGGATATTATCTTAAAGCAATGCTGGTAGTTACGGTGTACAAAGGTTATTTCCGCGGAGAGAGTCAAAGTCTAGGTTGGCGACAATCGATGGTTTTTGGAAATCAGATTTTGTAGTTCATTGATTGTGTATATCAGAACTGTCCCATGCCCTAACAGAGTGCACTTTGCAAATATATAATATATAAATATTAACCGGAATTTACACACACAAAACCCGTAAACCTTTAAGAAAGCTTCTGATGTGACGGTCGGTTAGGCAAGCTCTGGGGAAGCATCAATCCCATAAACTATTCGTTGTGTATGACAGAACAGAATTTTGTTGAGAAAAAGGCTATATCTGAATATTTCCGGAATAGAGAATAAGTTGCCTTGTTTGCCTCTTTTGCAGGCTTATGGTGTTAGTATTTCCAATTATTTGAGTAAAAAGTGATCATTCACAAAGGTTCCTTCGTGTTCAGACAGTACTGTGCGAAATAAACAAAACCACGGTGCCTAAATTCCTCATATGGTATTTACAAGATATTACAATAAAATGCTATTTAGTGGTTACAGTAAGTCTAGATAGTCGGGGACCAACACCGGTGCTCGAGAATGATTGACGGCTGGTCTTCTATTTGATTTCGTATTTATTCGTAATATATAGCAAATGGAACTATTTTTAAGTGTTTTATTGAGTAATCGGAAACCATAACATCGTATGGTCATTCTTTTAAGGTTCCCTTAAATTATAAACGATTCAATAAAAAAAAAAGATAAAATACCAAAGAAACAAGACAATCAAATAAACATATGACCGTACAGAAAGTTAAACACAGAAGAGGTATTTCCAGTAATCAAAAATATAAAATCTGATCATTATCTCATGCTGGCTGTCACTGTAAAAGCAAAATGCAATAAAAATATTAATGGCAGTTCAGGAACCAAAATATGGCTCTACCGCAACATAAGCTTCCTTAGTTTAAGATAGTTTAAGTCTCTGCGTGATCTGAATGTCTCCAGCCCAATAAGCTATGTACACTTACATCGGAAAGTGAAGGCCAGTGCTGAAATCGGTATGATTGAATTAGTTTAAAAAATAAATCATATTGGTTGGGATGTCCTTCAGACACTATGCGTGACAAACATGACACAACGTTAGCCGAATAAATGCTGGTTATTATGATGTTTATACAGCTGAGCGTATGTTATTAAATTCCTTCTGTCTTGAATTTATGCAAAATGCAGTCATATGGGATATAAAACTTGCCTGTTCAAATTCATTTATTATCTATGTGGCATGGACAAAAACATGTTTATTTTGATTATAGGAAAAGTAAAGACCGGGAAATGTGAGATGGGTTGCACTTGCTGCCTGTATATAAAAATAGCCAGATGCTTTCCAAACATATTACTCTGAGCTCCTTTAGTGTGCCTTTTATTCAATGAGTTATTCGTTGACCGTGTTAAATAAGACTAACTAGACTTTGCAGCTTACTGGAGGGTAATACATGTAGAAGTTTATGATTAGCCTTTATAACATCTTATTAATACTTTTTATTCCAGTGATTTTTTCCGGGTTTGGGGTTTTGAAAGATCGCTCAGCTAAATTTCAATAAAACTTCAATTTCGCAGTACGTTCAGAAATCAAAGATTGTTGAAAGGCCTCGTGCTCTAAAATATTTATAACTCTAAAATTAAAGAGCACGGTTTTTTGCACTTTGATCGATTAACGGGAGATGCCCGAGTTCAGAATGCTAAGAGTTTTCTAAATTGACCCTTTTGTTCTTTCCAAAAGTATGGTACGCCTTCAGAGATCAGTTCATTATCTTCTGTTACTCAGCGAAATTATTATCACAGTCGGGTCTATATCACCGGAGTCAACGTTTTCCCTTTTGCGGCAAAATGTATCAATCTCACTCACACCCTTGAATCACCGTGCACGACATTATTATGCATCACTCACCCTGCTAAACAATCAGTTATATATGATACTTTCAAGTTTATAGTCAGACCAGCAATAACCTATGTACAATCTTAGTAGAAGCATTTAGACCTGGGAAACTAGAGGCCGGGTTATACTATGGATATTTCAATGCAGTTATAATGAGCTTGTAATAGCTGATTAAGATCGCTCTCAAATCGTTCGTTTTCAGGATTCCAGACTGAAGCCAAAGTGTCTTCATGATGGTGGCTGGGAAACTCAGGTGTTTATGACTTAGTCGGTGTGGGTGCTGGTTCTGAACTGTCTCATCCGACCTCTGATCTTTCCCTCATTTTTTGCTATGATATACATAGGATACGTTGTATACGTTTTCACCTGGCTAGTAGCTATCTATTCAAAAGTACCCCTAACATCATACGAAAATAGAACCAAACCGCCGTTAACTATCCACCGTTGTTGACGTTGTTGAGGGACCGGGTTGCCTGGTTTCGAAAGTTCTTCTCGGGCACTGTCCTCCTTCCAATAAATAATGTATGAATAAATTAATCATATTCGCTACCTGGAGATCTCGGACCTTTTACATCTCGGCCCATACGAAGTCGGACCACTTCAGATCGGACCATTACGATCTCGGACCACTGGGCCGACGATCTCGGACCACTTTGTATCTGGCCACTACGATCTCGGACCACTTTGCGATCGGAAAACTACGATCTCTATATGAAATAACCGATGTTATGTATATAATACACAATATTATTTCGTCTGCGCGCGATTCAGATATTAAAAATTCCATTTGGACAAGTTAGGCCTACGACATAGCTCAGTATGTATATCCACTCAAAAAACATTTGACACATACATGCACACACACTTTATTTACACTTAATTTATAATAGTTTGTGTGAAACGCATGACACCATATTCTAACTCAAAGGGAAATGACAAAGTTTATTGACAGGAGAACATGTTTCATTAGCCATAATGGCTACTATGTAATCCTGTTAAAATAAATATGTTTAAATTAAATTAACAATATTAAAAGAGGCATGAAACCCGAAATATGAAATTTGTGATAAACTACGTAAACCAAAACTGAACAAATAAGCACGTGTGAATTAAAGAATCAGAACTGGTGTATCGCTGTTTCATATTTACAATTCAAATACTGTACTAGATAATATTCAAGAGTGAAAACAGTTGTAGTTTAGATATAGAAACATAGATTCAAAAGTGGGAATTGACACCATATTTAAACTCAAAGAGCTGAAAGGTTTATTAGAATTTCGTATATATATACAATATAAAAACGAGATTCAATCTTTCTCTCATTCAGTCTTTCATTCATTTTGTGGATGGTTCCGGTGGACTATTAGCATTGCGAAACTTAACATGGCATGGATTTTCAAATATGATTTCAAATGTGCATATTATAGGGAACACATTAGTCTCGCATATCTCATGTTATCAAACAAATTTTATGTATACACTCAGCAATAAACATATCATTATAAACACTTTATTCCACCCTTTTATATATTATGATTATCATGTACTAAAGATGCATTCATACGAATAGCAATTCAAGCTTTACTGGAATTATACAGATATTACCATCAAGCTGTGTTTGTATAAGCAGTGTATAAAGGTAATTCTTGTGGTCAAAGTCTGTCAAGGTGGCCTATGACCTAGCTGTTTTCCGCAATGATCAAGTTCATATAGTCAGACTGTCCTCAAGGCCGCCGCGAATGTACAGAAAAAAATATCAGTGATTTCAATTACCAGCACACGAAAGCAATTTGTGTTATTCAGTTAGATTTGGAAAATTGAATCGCATTTATGTTGGTGTCCTTCAGACTGTGTGCGTGACAAAATATAAACTAATGCAGCAGAAACATCCTGTTAATTAGGGTTGTTCTACTGTAAAGCGAATTACACAAACTGCGTTTATTTGCTTCTATTTCTGTTCTAACTATGTTAAAAATTTCATTACTAACGTGCAACGCTATGATGTGTTTCTTTTAATTTCTTATGCGCAAAATATTTTGCATTATTTCAACATATTATTTATTTTTATCATTAATTTATAAATGAAAGTAACGGTGGGTTTTGTTTATATATATATATAAAAGAGAACTAGACCTAGATTATTAGGCCCTTGCCCTTTATCTTGTGTTTTCTCTTATTGTAGTATTTTAAAATATTTATAGTAAATGTGACGGGTTTAATGCAACATATTGAATTTTATTTGTACATCATACATTCTTAGTGTTATGTAAAGCGCCTTTGAGCATTTTATAATGAATATGGCGCTCTGTACATGTTTAATAATAATATCAAGAATATTAATAATAATAATAATAATAATAATAATAATAATAATAATAAAAATAATAATAATAATAATAATAATGTGGAGTGCATAAGAATATCCAAGCATATCTGAAAATATAACCAATAATAAATTTTCACTACATCATATTTGAATTTATTAAAGCAAACTTTTCCCAAATATATGTCTTATTTTAATACTACAGGTGACAAATATAACAGGTTGATCTAAAAAAAATCAAAATTACTTGTGTTTGATGTCCTCGAATTATTTGATTGTGACACATTAAACTGACCGGTAGCGGCACGAATGCTAATAACAATTCAGATTTAATAGAATTTTTGCAGCTTTTACCGACGGTTGTGCCGATTTACCTGACAATGCTGATATTTAGAGTGTATAGAGGTAATGCATGCGAATATTGATTTACAAATACTGGTATCATTTGGGTATAAATATTCTTACAGCATTAATAGTCAGCATTGTTAGGGGCAGAAAAGACAGACACGGATCAAGAATAGCGAACAGTCCTTTCGCTACTATGTCTGACCAATTGTTGGTCGGTCTTCTTCTGGCTGCCGTAAGTTTTATTTTCTTTTAAATGGAAAAGGCCTTCCTTTTTAATAATATCTTTAGCTCCCATACCATGCTAAAACTATTAACAATGCTAAACTCTTGTTCAATCAAATCAAAGATAATGTGCATGGTATGTGTGTATGCCAGTGCAGAAATGAAGTCAGCTAAAATAATTGTTTCTGAGATTTTTTTCAGAGAAGAACAGCTAAGATAGGTTACCTGGATGAAATATAAAAAATAACTAAATGTTATATTATTGGAATATAAAATAACTGTTAAACATTCTAAAAGATTGCACACCCGCGGGCGATTTTCCTGTGCTTTTTATCTGCGACCAGTCTCAGACAGTCGGCGATCGTCTGCGACTGCTTGCGACTGAGCCGACCAGTCGCAGATCCGTTGCACCGCATCGCGTCGCAGCAGAATCGCCAGCGGGTGGCAGGCTTAATATAATTAATAAGCGTTACGGGTGTTTGGTACTATAGGTAATCCTCAGTGATACTGGATGTATATAGGAACAGGAAAAATAAACATTCTCTAAGATATTCAGATATTCTTAAACTTAGCGCGCCTTACCATAAATGAAGTAACAGCTATATGTATAATTAAACAAACTATCTTATGAAAATTATTATAGATCATCTGGTTTTTTATTAAACTGTTTCTTCGTTTTTAGTGATTCATTTGTTGTCCCACACGCGGCGTATTTTCCTTTGTCCTAACTCTACGTTCAAATCTGCTTGCATCACAGGGTCATGAATAGTGACCATGCAAGTGTAGTTGCATGGTGACTTTCCATATATGGCAAAGAATTGGTGGGTAGCCAAAAAAATGACACGCGTGACCTTAGACCAAGGAGGCGGGGCATGTTGGACAAATCAATTATAGCCCAATGAAATGTAAAGCAAGCCCTGAGATTTGCTTGGCTCGTGTCAATCATGGCAGGCTCGCCTTAACGGCTCGCCTGCCATGTGACACAAGCCTTATACAGTAAGAAAATTCAAATAAAGTAAATATTGATTTCAATAATTTTTGTTCTATATTAAGCATGAGTTCTACTTGAATGTTATTTTGTCATTATTATAGCGATATTTTTAAATTATATGTTCATATCATTTTGACTGATGGTTTTAAATCTAGCTTAAAAGTTCCCTTCAGGGCTTGCCAAGACCAAAGTGATATATTTAGGAAAAGGGACAACAGATCAACAGTTGTAAATTCAGATGATATATATTTCAACAGATTTAAATGGAAAATATGCCATTGTGATTCTGAAGTCATAAATGGAAAACCATCTTCCTCTTTCTGCGAAAATATATATGGGGTACCTTTGAACAAGATTATTGTTAATTACGGTAACTTCTCAGCACCATCTAGTATTCAAACGTGGAATATTTCGAAGTTTAAGATATCTTAAGATAAATTTTCGATTAAACGTTAATTTTGATCATATATCTACAAAACGGAGTGAAACGTTAGATATTCTAGTTGAGGATCTACAAAATGTATAAGGAATTATCCAGTTTTAATGCCTTACTCAAACGGCATGTGTTCACTAAAAGACCACAAGATGGCGCTCTAATGCAATAGCGGTTTACCGTAATTAATGATAAAGACATATGCCGAGGTACCCCATTGAATTGTATCCACTCTGTTGCTTGTTTGCAAACATTTACAGTACTTTGTTATATTATGTATGATTTTATGTATGATTTTTACATTTATTTTTGGAATTATGAAAGAGTTTACGCTTAGATCTATGCACCAACTACCATGACCCGTTACATAGTTAAAGTCATTTAAAATCACCTTATCGCAAAATCAGCACCATACGGACTTATAAAGAGCTCACTGTCAATTACTTTATATATATATATATATATATATATATATATATATATATATATATATATATATATATATATATATATATAGCTGAATTTAATATAACGGCTCATATTTAACACAGATCTCTTTCCTTAGAATACTCCGAATTCTCATTTGACTCATGTTTTTCTCCCTATTGTCTCTATTGCCCTTTATAAAGATATATGCTCGAGTGATTGTTGTTACAGATGACAAACATGGCAGTCCCGCAAACTATGGATCAGCGAATCAGCGCAGCCGCCGAAACTAGTGCGTTTCATATAATTTACCTAAGGCCATGAGTGTTTGTGGACGTGACAGAGAGAGACAGAGAGGGAGAGAGAAAGAAAGAGAGAGAGAGAGAAAGAGAGAGGGGGAGAGAAAGAAAGAAAGATAGAGCTGAGTATACCATGCATCATGTATGTCAATATACTGAGCATTAAGAACTATTAGAATGGATATGAAACATTTTAATATTAATATTTAAAATTACATAATATGAATATTTTTATTTACTCTTTTGGTCCTCACACTTATTTAACACGCCTCTCTCCGTGATTTTTAAAATTCTTGAATCAAATATTATTCGCATTTATTTGTTTGCCTAGAGTATTAATGTGACCGGATTATCTATCTTAACTATTTTTAAATTACTTATTTTTTTATTCAATATAATCTGCATTTTTTTCAAATAATATATGAAATATGGGTTTTTTAACCACATATTTATAGTATAATTCAAACATCACAGCCCATAATGTATTTTTTTTCAATATCTTATATTAAGGTAAATTCAGGGACTTCCTGCAAGATGACGGAACCGTGATGGTAGAAATGGATATGAAGTTTAAGAAGGAAGACTGGGAGGAGCTTCGCGATGGGTGAGTGGGTTAAGCAAGTTAGAAGTAACCAAGTAGTTATTACCTTATCTCTGTTCGATAATAGTCACAGCCTAAAAACGCAGTATATATATATATATATATATATATATATTTATATATATATATATATATATATATTATCCCCTCGCTTACTGTCCCATTTCTCTTACACTCCCCTCTCCCTCCAACATTCGCAATTTCCGAATCCGCCAGCGAGAGATCAAACGGGAGCGTTGGAACATTTTTTTCTCAATTGCTTCAGGTCATACTTTTGATAATCGATTATAAAGATTTTTATTTTTTTTAATGTTCCTAAAACCTTTATTGACTATTTACGTTTTCTTTCAGCTCTAAGCAGGCTCTAATGACATGTATATATTCAAATATGAATTTTGACACTGTCATTGGTTTATCGGGGAAAGGGATTTAAATAGATCACTTACTGTGAGCGACTCTTTTTTTACATTATTTTCTTGAAAGCCCCGTCTCTAAAATGATTTCATCGATAATTTCATATGAAAGTGATAACTAAAATTATAATAAAAAATGTACAAATCAAAATTTTAGTTTAACTCCATTTTTGACTTCTTGACAAATCAGATGTTTTTCCAGTTTTATGTATTTTTCAGTTATGTTATTTATAATGTTAACATCGTTCAATCAGCTTTCAAGTGGGGCTTTTTTTCATGGGACCAATGACCTTGACCGCCGTAAGTGACATGATGGAAGCATAGACTGTTTATCCCTATTTTCATATATATTTTCCTGTCTTTAAAATCGAGAAAGGTATTTCTTTCTCTCTCTCTCTCTCTTCCTTTTTTTTTTTTGCAAATTAGGTTATCTCAGGTTTCTCTTGCAACATAAACTTTCCAATGAACTCTCCACTAAAATATTATCCCCACCATAAAAAACAAAACAAAACACTGTCATAGTTGGCTGAACAGATTAATTATTCAGAGTCATACAATGACTATTTTATTTATTTTAATTTTTTTCTTTTATTTTGGTTCGATTATATTTGATTCATTTAATATATTCATATGGCTGTTTATCCAACAGGATAGGATCCCGTCGAAGGAAAAGGAACGCCTTGAGGGATCGAAGGAAACGCTGGACCAGCAAAAGAGTGCCTTACGTAATATCCAGTATCTTCAGTAATAATCTTACATACTATCCATTATCTTCAGGAAGAAACTTACATAATGTCCTTTGTCTTCAGTAAGAAACTTGCATAATGTGCATGGTCTTTAGTAAAAACCTTACATAATATCCTTTGTCTTCAGTAAGAAACTTTCATAATATCCATTATCTTCAGTAAAAAAACTTGCACAATATCCGTTGTCTTCAGTAAGAAACTTACGTAAATCCACTATCTTCAGTAATAAACTTACTTAATTCAGTAAAAAACTTACATCAAATCCATTATCTTCAGTAAGAAACTTACATAATATCCAATGTCTTCAGTAAGAAACTTACATAATTACATAATATCCATTGTCTTCAGTGAGAAAATTACATAATATCCATTGCCTTTGTTACGGAACCTTATATCAACAGATCACGTAGTCGGGACGAACATAAATTTTGTTAAGGAGATAAAAAAAAAATAGATTCTGTAACACTAGGCAGCGTGAAATGTATAGGGGAATGAATAAAGAAGTCAGTGTTAACAAATAATTGATATTTATTCTTAAACAATCCTAAAACTACAATACACTATATCAATACAGTTACACAGTACAACATCGGTAAAACAGTAAACCAATACAAGTATGTTAATAAAGTGTACAGTACCTGGATTCCACCACTGTCACAGGGACAACAAGTCCTTTATAACGTACAATCCAGATGAACAGTTCACATATATCTTCTCAGATAATAACAGTCCAGTTCATTTACAAAATCAATCCGTTGTAATCCAAAAGTGAAGTTCTTGTTATAATCCCGAAAGTAAACTGAAGACTATATAAGATCCGTCAAAAATTTAGAAGAAAATCTATAACCGCCGCATTTATCGGACTTACACTCTTCTATGTCCGCTGGAATATTTCTCTCCTCTCTCCCCGCTCTAAAACACAACCCCTTATTTATAACTTTTCACCTCAAGCCGAGAACTTTCCATTTTCCGAACAATCCAAAGAACCTAACATGATACACAGTACACACGCGTTACAGGAGACATCAAGGACAAGAACGCTGTGTTTCTACATGTAAAGGCTCACACACGGGCCTGCTAAGACTAGTATGACCGCTGTGTTTACACGTGGGCCGCACCCTGCCAGATAGAACATGGAACGCTGTAGCATTGCAACGCACTGGGCTTGAGCCAAACACGAATCAGAATGTCAACAGCTCACAATAAAACTGACATTTGTAACACCTTCAGTAAGATACTTACATAATATCCAGTCTTCGTTAAGCAACTTACATAATATCCGTTGTCTTCAGTAAGAAACTTACATAATATCCATTGTCTTCAGAACGAAACTTACATAATATCTAATATCTTAAGTAAGAAACTTACATAGTATCCATTATCTTCAGTAATTAGATTAAATAATATCCATTATATTCAGTTAGAAACTTTATAATATGCAACTTCTTTAATAAGAATACCTACATTTAATTATGATACTTATGTCTTACACACTGGAGATCTGTACATAGAAAATATAATCAAAATATTCAGTAAGACTGATATTTCTGATAGACTGATAGAAGTTCTAAAAACGTATGCTTGTTATTAGTTTTTTTAAACAATTCAGGCAAGTATTTTATCATACTTTGTTGTGTCCACCTTTATTTACACATAAAGTCGCATGACTCAATGTCAAGTGACGAGGTAAGTAAGGTTATCAGGAATATTAGTTATCCACTGTCCTATGCATTTTGTGCATCAGTTTCATTTTTCCCTTTTCATTTTCATATGAGAAAATATGGGATTAAATACTGGCAATACTAGAGAAAATTGGCCTTATAAGTCAGCCAAGCAAAGGATTTAAAAACTGCTACACGGAAATATAAATCAGCCTACATTTCATGACCAAGATACAAACCAACGTGTATCTCTCTGTCACTCGGCCAGCGAACAGCTCTCTAGAACGCATTATTAAAATAGCAAGTGGTGTACCAGTAACATCCGGCATTTAACCTGAGACATCTAGCTTTTAGTGTGTACTCACAATGGCAGAATCGATGAGCGGTTTCGATATTTTTTGCGAGGTCGGGGTTTGAATAGGGCACGGACATAAAATATTAAAGCACTACGAGGACAGTTTAATATCATTTCGGACTGAGGGGCAAGGTTTCATGTGTAAAGTCATTTCCTTATGATATGTTATATGAAGAATCATTGTATTGTATTTAATCGCTTAAAGGGCGGTAAATGTTGAGAATATTGACAAATGTAAATATTGATAATAAATTGTTGCTGCTTTTTTGTGTACTATTTTTTGTCCATATTTAAGATCCGAAGGGAGTCAAATTTTATATTTCAATGTGAAATTTCAAATTAAAAGAAAATAAATCAGTTTTCATTATATTTAAGCATACATTTTGGGAATGCTCATTGAAGAACTAAATTTCAAAATAAATTTTGTCCTCAAAATATTAGATTTATCAGGTAAAACTCTGGGAAGTTAACAGAAAATTTCAATAAATGCTATTTTATTATCTGCAGCGCATTGAACAAAGCTGTTGTCTAAAACTATTCAACTACGGCGCAGGACTATAGTTGTGACTTTTTGGTAATATCCTTATTGTCAAATTAAGAAGTTGTCAGACCTTCCAGTGCTCCATATATTTAAACTTTCCAACTGACTTTTATTTTTTTGTGTTGCAGCTGCAGACGACTTGGTACAGGTGAATGCCGCCATAAACGACTGGAACCGGTATACTTGCATTAGGTTTGAAAAAGCCACGTCAGCTGATAGGAACAGGATTGCAATCCAGAATGGAGGCGGGTATGTTTTAAGATGAAGAATACACCTCTCTCTCTCTCTCTCTCTCTCTCTCTCTCTCTCTCATTAGGCAACAACAAACACAATTATTGCACGTGCTCAAGGAAAGACCGGGAGACATAACACGTGGTATTTCGCAAGACTGACCAGAAAATAAATAATAAAAATCGCCTGAAATGATTCATATTATCAACACAAACATATATTTTCCATACCCTTCATAATTCTTTTTAGGGAAAATGTTGCATAAATTAGCTCCGAAGACCTATGTTTCATATATCCATGTAATGATCTATGAAAAATGGGAAAGGCCAAAATGTTTACTCGTGATATAGCATTTAAATCTCTTTATTTCTCTTTTACTTTGGGAACGGGGGAAGGTTGGGGTAAGTGGGCCAGAACATAGAATCCCGAACCCTTCCCATAACACACACACGTTTTCGCAATATTAATAATTTAGCAGTGTTGCATCGGGAACTAAATCGGAAGAGGCGCATGTATTTTGAGGGATGCGCGACTTTACAGGGAATGAATTGGCCAAGCGGTGGATGTGGGAGGGGTTTCTTGTTTCAGAAACCTTCAATATAGAAGAGTGCTTGCCTGTAAAATTCTCAAGGCAGCGAACGTCCGATGTGACCCCTCCCCCGAAACTTTAGGATCTTCCGCTGGTTATTTCACATTTTAACTTCCGAGTATGAATTCTTACAATCTACATGATTTATCATTTATCATTATCTCGGCTCATATATAGGTTGCATATTCTGGCCCTCTCAATTTTCGTGTGCCATCTGAATTACTGCTTTGGAATAGTATAGTTACAGGAAGTTGATGTTTTCACAACCCCGAATATGCTTTTGTGTGGGGCTATAAGCTCCAAACGATATTTATCTTCAAAATCTAGAAGACGCATAATAATCCTGGGTGTGTCATATTTTTACATAGTTAAGTAATGATAAACTAATGTCCTTATATTCTAAACCTTTAATACGTGTATATCCCTTTATAGTACACGAAGCTATGTCGTGGCTGCTGTGGGCGTAATGGCCACTTTAACTGATAACAAATATACAAATGTATACATTTTTCACAGATGCTCATCCTACGTGGGGATGATCGGAGGAACGCAGTCTGTTTCCCTGGCGAGAGGATGCAGAAGTGTAAGACAGTAATTCTCCCTGTATAATCTCTTTTTATTCTCAAACTCGTTTTTGAAAAACTGTTTAATCTCTGAAAGAAACATGACATCCGCTGCCGCTAAAAGGTAAAATTTACGAGCTGAAATGTAAATATTGAATCTGTTTTGCATAAGCGCTCAAAACTCTGAAAACAAAGAGAACGTGTTTATACACGTTTGTCTTACAAGTAGGCTTTATTTGTGTTATTTGTGCATGCGCAGTTCCTGAAATGATGTCATTAAAGGCGGCACTTTGTTCAATCAACCGTTGCTTTGGCCGTTGAAGTGTTATAATGAACAGCTTTCTATTATTTCAGAAATGGCATCATTATTCACGAACTAGAACATGCTATTGGTTTCCATCACGAGCAAACACGGCCGGATAGGAAAGGGCATGTCCAGATACTCAAAGAAAATATCATTCCTGGCATGTTGTTAATTCAACTTCGACTTGTATAGCTGGCAGAAGATCGACACCCATAACATCCCCTACGACTACTTAAGCATCATGCATTACGGACAATATGTACGTAAAATCCTTTGATTAATCGATTCATGGGTCTCATGAATATCCTATTAGTTGACTTTTTTTCCACGAAAACTGCACATACTGCTCTGTACATCTCAAATATAAATATATATATATATATATATATATATATATATATATATTTATATATATATATATATATATATATATATATATATAGACCATACCTTGTGCTTGTTATGGTCATCTGTTGAATAAGACTCCAATATACCTACATTGTTAGTTACATTTTTTTAGAAATATCAGATACCAACCTCTGGTTTGTCTGATAGCAAATCTACTTAAATCGGAAGATGTTGATTCAATTGGCGGAGGGCTAGATGTGTACCCTTCATTATCTATATCAATTTACTTTTTCTGGCAAGGGACCAACGTCATTCGCTGTTTTTAAGGACCGCGTTTATTCGGGTTCATGTGCTGTTACAAAAATTGCAACTTGCATTCCATAAATATATCTACACACACATTTTATTTGAGACCTGGATACATATACATATATAAACCACCCACTGTTTTTCCTTTCCAGTGCTTCATATACAGACCTGATTTACATTATTTGAAGTAAATTGTCAGCACACTCATGATATAACAAATCAATATAATGTTACCATTAATTAAAGTATTACTCGTCTGTTAAGACCATCTGGTGTTAATATTTTAATGAACACTATTTTTCCAGTTAATCTTAACTTTTAAATCAAAACGTTATATGAAATTATTTACTCCATATTAGCGCTGTTAATGGTCGCAGATTTAGAGCTGTCATTTATTTGTTTATCAGTATTATTAATATTATCATTACTATTATCATTATTTTCGTTTTTATTATTTCAAACACACAACAGTGAACATTTGTGGAAGATATACGATCGTTTCAGATATAAAATACGATAAATAACGTGATATACAAATGCAGGTATTTCTTTGGTATAAGTATATCACAAACATGAGCAACTTGATCACATTAACAATTCTAACATGAATTCCACCTATGCAAATTCCAGGCATTCAGCAGAAACCGGAGACGTACGATTAGGACGATTGACGCGAGCAAACAGGACATCATTGGGACCCGCTATGGTTTGTCTTTTCTCGATATAAAGCTGGCCAATCGGATGTACGAGTGTTCGGGTAAGTATATACTATGTCATTAATAAGTTTATAGATCTTTTCAGATCAGGAACATTTTTTAAGAAAAACAGTGACATACACTTGAGATATAAATATATAGAAATATATACATATACATATCAATATATAAATATATTTATCTTTATTTTCATCTTTAATATATATATATTATAATTATATGTGTGTGTGTGTTATATAATTATCTATAACCAATGTTTTATCATATTTGCAGCTACATGCGACCAAAATCTCAGCTGTACTTAGCCCGCATTTTTGGGCAAAGACTGCAAATGTTGGTGTCCAGGTAACCCAGTGAAACACTGCAGTGGCGATTGAGGTGGAGGAGGAGGTGGCGGCGGAGGCGGCGCCGGAGGAGGAGGCGGAGGTTGCGCATACTTTATTAATTACTTTGTAGTGCATTCATGCGTATGTAAGTTTTCACATTTTGGTGTGAGAGCACTTATTTTTCAGTCAATTTCTTTGTGACGGAGTGTTCATTCATTACTCTTCTCCCTTTCAGGTGTACTTAATATTCCATTTTAACATAGATCTAATGTACAAGACTGTCCATTATTTTTATATCTTCTTTCTAAGACTGTGAGGACATGGACACCCAGTGCCCCGCGTGGGCTGCCAATGATGAATGTTAGAAGAATCCCGCCTACATGCATGCTAACTGCAAGCTGTCATGTGACAAATGTGATGGCGGTGGTGGAGGCGGCGGAGGTGGAGGAGGCGGAAATTCAAGTAAGAACCACACTTTTACTTTCTGTAACATGCATGTGTATATCTGGCTTTCCCTGTTTTGATGTACTAAGTCCTGTACCCCTGTCTTTTTATCGCGATTATCCATAATTGAGGCATGAAACCGCTGACACTTACTTTGTTGTGTACACCAAATGGCAGCCCCCAGGGCCGTTTCGAGAAAATGTGAAAATAAACCTGTCAGATTTCGATACATAATTATTGTGTTGGTATATTCTAAGATTTATATATATATATATATATATATATATATATATATATATATATAATCAAAGTAATACACATAGAAATTCAATACATCATAGTGAAAGTGCTCGACCATGCAGGTTGAGCCGGCTAGTTAGCTGTACTCACGAAACAGTTCTGTAGTACATGAAGTAAAACTAACTGTATATGATACATTATATATATATATATATATATATATATATATATACACAGAGAATTAGAGAATTAATTCACAGAAAAGTCTGTTCACTGCGGAAATCGATCCCGATTGCCGTTCGTCTGCTGTATATTCATGTTCCATTTTTCTATACAATGAATCAGCATCATCTCTCTCACTATTTCTCTCTTTCTGTTTCTCTCTCTGTCTTTCTCTCTCTCTCTCTCTCTCTCTCTCTCTATATATATATATATATATATTGTTTTATATATATATATATATATATATATATATATATATATATATATATATATACTCCTCATTTACACAAGTAATAAGCGAAAATAATAATATAAATTTTTCTAATACTTTTATATTTGTAGCATGTGAGGACTCAAGCAGCAGCTGTACTGAATGGGCCAAAGGGGCGAGTGCACAAATAACCCCGCGTACATGCTGAGGTTCTGCAAGAAATCCTGTAACAGCTGTGGAGGTAAGGACATAATGACCGTCGTCACGTGATCAGACACCGGGAGCCTTATAACTCTTATAGTCTATATGAACTATATATTTTGTTTATTTCATATAATTACATCAATATAATTACCTCAGCCGCAGATGTTATGTTTTCGCCGGCGTTGGTTTGCCGGATTTTGATTAAATTTTCAGGACAATTGAATAAATTTTTGAGTGATCCGGATCACCATCAGGATCAAGGAATTTTGATAGGAAAATGCATTTCTGACAATGCCATATGGCGGAGGTCTGCGCTCCCTGAATGCTATTCTATTTTACGATACATTCTAAAATGTTTGATTGCTATATAAGGTCCTACTTCCAAATGTAGTTTTTAAGAATCTTCTGAAAAATGTAAACTGTGAAGACAAAAACCAGATGGAGAGAGGTTAGTTGAACACAGCATAGACAGGACTTTTGTGTAATCGATGTGTTATTATCAATAACAACAATCGAGATTTTAAACTAATTGCTTAATCTGTTACAGAATGCAAAGATGACCACACATCATGTAACTACTGGAGGGGACGTCAGTACTGCACCAGCTATTGGTATAGATCTTATATGGCGGTGAACTGTAAAAAGTCATGCGGGATCTGTGAGTTCAGAGTTTCGTATTTTCCGTTTTCTTATTCAGCCCACAGATACGCAATAATTTAGAAGCATTGATTGTACTCTAATATATTCATTATATATGAACGCAGATTAGCTTTAACGGGGCCCAATCACCTATCGGACCTTGATAAATTACCGCACACAGGCTGCTGGTTTAGTTAATATCAACGTCTTAATAATATGTGGGGCCCGTCAAAATAATCAAATCAAATTTAGCAAGGGTATCTGGCGGCGAGTTAGATAAGCCTGAGCTTTTCAAATGGTGTTTTTCAACAAGAGACTCCGCATATATGCAACCTACCGCCTTAGGTTACATGATTTTCCCGTTCGTCAACATTGCTGTGTTTGCAAACATGTTAATAAACAAGTTTATTTATCCTTCATGAAGGCCTTATAAGAACTTTTCACAACCAGAATTAGTCTTGGATCATTAATATAAACACAGATGAAGCGAGAAATCACAAAATTCTGTTTCAAGAGGTAGGTGAATGGGCACCTCTAAAGAAAATGAATTATTTTGATGATGCAGGAAAGAGTCCATTGATCAAAGACTGTAGACAATGTCCCCGACATGCGAGAGAGAGAAGAGAAAAGCCAATCAGGTTGAAACATACCCTAGCACTATAAAAATAGCTTGCACCATTCCCTGACACAAACACATTATATAATTCATGTTTATTTAAAAAAAATTGATATCCGGTGATTAATACTATTTATGGAAAATTCGAGAGTAGTATATTGCTTTTATAATGATATTACATTACGGGGGGGGGGGGGGGCAGTAGGACTTTTGTAGAACAAGCTACATGAATGTTTGTGAGGTATTACATGTATTTCATTTTTTAGGTCAGTAATAATGGGAGCCATGAAGAGTCTACATCAGAGACAAACTGATGAAGGCCAACATGCATGTTGTAAACCAGGATACAGCTGGGCTTCTCATAACCGAAAATCCAAATAAATATTATAAATAGAAAATCTTAAGCAAAACGTCTTGATTATCGTTTGAATATATTGCATGCCCTCGGAGAAAGAATACACACCTGCCTTAATTTTGGTTGAACACAAAAAAAAATATAGAAAAAAACTGAACATCAGTGAATTATTGATCATGATATTCACAAGTTTAATTGCCGGTGAGTTACTATAGATTTTCCATGCCAGTTAAATCAGATTTTTACACCGATAAACAAAATATGCGACAATCCACAATTGATTCTTGCAACAAAGCAGATCTTTTGTATTCTTTGTAATTCGACAAGTTTTTGTAATTCAACAACCAACCAGGCAGTTTTATTTCTAATCCTACGTTTTCAGCTTACTACTACTTTCTGGACTGTCACCTTTGACCTGACAGATCACGTGTCCCTACTTGGAGCAACCACGTGTCCTGTAGCTGGTATTATGTTCATAGTCTTTGCACTTAATCAAACCTTCAAATATTGGGAAGGGCCTAAGAATATAACCTCCATAAATATGAGAATAGTTTCTCTCGCAGAAAGGCTTTCATGTATATATATATGATCAACTTGACATCTTTAAGCGGTAAACTCATGATGCTACACCGGTTTCAGTATGTACGGCAATATGGCAGCCCCCATAGGCGGTTTTAAGAAAATAAAAAATGAACCTATTTCCGAAAAGGCTCTGATGGCAGTGGGACAATTCTTTTGTTTATATAACCCGCCTTAATTCCCAAATTGACAAGAGATACGGGACCAGAGGAAATTTCAGTCATATTCAAATGAATACAGTTTATGACGTGACCCTCAAACCTGATGCTCATTTATAAAAACGGTTCTGTCCAACAGAAACCTTCAAAATTGTTAACATTAATCAACATATATTTTTTTTTGCTTGTCGGTTAAATTTGCTGACCGTAAAGATTGAACACTAACTAGTCGGCAACATTTAACTTCAAATCGCGCCGTATAATTTATAACATATAGACTAGGTTTGAAGGGTAGATTATAGCAACATTAATATAATTTATAACATATAGACTAGGTTTGAAGAATATATTATAGCAACATTAATATATCAAACAGCAAGACCAAGGGCAATGTCCAACATGCAGGTTTGTGAAACTGAGATGTTGTTGCATAAAAGTATTCCATACGAAGATTTCCAGTTTCTCCCCAAATACAGAATTCATCGATGTCTTTTCTCGAGGATTTAGCACGTAATAAAAAAATAATTGTTATATGTGACATTCGGATATGACGTTTAATTGTTATAGGAACGTTAATAATACTTATACCAAATATGCTGCTTGGTACAAATATTCTTGAAATATGTGAATTCATGTTAATGATTTTAATTTTCTTCTGGTGAACCCACTTTGATTTCAACCCAAATTACAATATTAGAGCAACAATACCAATATCCTACAATACCAAATACCAATTAATCCTGTTTCAATATGGCACTTAGCGCCCACTACGCAGTTCGGAGTATGCAAATACAATAATTTAAAAACTATTGACGCAAAACTTATCAGTGTATCGAAACTTGTGAATGTGAATATCCCTATCACCTGGCGAAAAATTGAAGAAGATCTTGGACAAAAGAGGAGCCAAATCAAACAAGGATGCACTAAATTGTTAGGAAAACATGCATTTGTTCCTCTGCAGACGTGGCGAGATGAACTAGGCTGTCAATTAATGCCACATGTGCTTACACCTTTCAGGGGATAGACGAACTTAAAAGCAAGTATTTTTTTGACAGGAAGTGGGGGGGGGGGGGAGCGCTCACTTTTTTTTTAATATTTAAATTCAACATTTTAACAAAACGACAATCACTGTCTTGGTTTTACAATTAGTGCATGTCAACTTGCACACCTTGAAATGCAGAATTTGTGTTGTGCAGCATATGTGTGAAACACTGATCATACTGAAATTAAAATACATCGTTGGCCAAACTATATCATTTGTTCCACAAATAAAGACCAGGCTTTATGATCAGAGTTTCGGGTTTTATCAGTTTAACTTCAAATAACGGTATTAAAATATTGTCTTAACGGCATTATTCAAAATTACTCTTTGAAATACCATGGATGCTGTGTTATTATTTCGGAAGAAAGTTTAATCTAAATTAAAGCTAAATGACATCTTGTTGACTCACATGGTTGAATTAGTGTCACTCCATGTAAGGTAAACAAGTACAAATATTATCACACTTTTACATTGCAAGCTTGTATTGAGCTAATGGTAAAAAAGGGTCTCTAAAGTGGGAAGGTACTTCATATGCTATCTTATAATCTATCGAATTTACTGTAAGCGTCAGTTACTCAGTGACTGAGTATCGTTCACCTGCGGAGGCGATCCTCAGGTAGCTTTTCTATCAACTATTTATCAAGAAACCTTTTAGCCTCTCCCGGAGCTCACACGACGAATTAAAGAATGACAAAATAATGAAGAAAGGCAGGAATTTTATACAGTTATATGAAGTTAGTGATATATATATATTATTGTACGCAGGGGTGTTACATGTGTTCATTCTATATATGTTATGAGAGGATCGTCAATGAGAGAATCTGTTAAGAGATGATCTGATATAAGAGAGGATCTGTTTAGAGAGGATCTTTTACGAGAGGATCTTTTACGAATGGATTTGCTATGAGAGGATCTGCTATGAGAGGATCTGTGATTTAAGCATCTGTTATGGGAGGATCTGTGATGAAAGGATCTGCTATGAGAGGATCTGTAGCTGAGAGGTCCATATTTATTCCACACTGGCGCCCATATTTCAATTTGTATTCAATGAACAATAATTAAATATATAATATTCTATATAACGTTTTCTTGGAATAATCACACAGGCCAACCCACACGCACACATAAATACACACACATACATATAAATATATATATATATATATATATATATATATATTTATGAAAGAACTAAACAAGGTTTTCTTCAGGCATTTCATGGCTTATTAGTTCGAACCACACGATCAGAGTGTGTGTGCCACATTCACTACGCTTCGGCCTTTTGAAATCAGTTCGGCAAAGTCAAAACAAAAAGAAACCCGAGTACGCGGCCCACAGCACTCGGACAGGTGACAATACTAGATGCCGGCCCTCAACAAAGATGAAGGACACTACACAGCATACCCTGACACCAGTTACCTTACAATAAACAGAGGCCCCCGCAGCTTATATTCACAGCAACGAGCACCATAAAGCTGCGTTTCCACCTATGCGGTACGGATACGGATACGGATACGGATGCGGATGCGGACGCGTTTTTAATCGCGCATATGGAATAAAGAAGGAGTGTGTCCATTTATGCAGTGCGGAGTGCTAGACTGGTACCCCGCTCTATTATGGCACCGCTGCTCTAAGCCAATCATAGAGACGGGCGTACAACGCCATCTTCAGTACTCCCTGCAGACTGGTTCCAACTCCAGTATATATTATTTATGATGAAAATAGGCATAGCGTTTGCTCAGAGAAGTTGCCAAAAATTGGCTGTACATTTCGTGTGGCATTTATGATTAGATTAAAAGATATTGATAATAAACCAATGCCACATACAGTGGAATATCACAGGTTCAGTATATCGTATTATCTATACACTCATCTGTCAATTTTTGTGCAACAACTCATTTTTCAATATTTGGAAACTATAAATAACTAAAGAAAGTAATTTTATAAGAAATTTTCAGGGATAACCAGCCAGGATCGAGTGAACATCCATGACAATCGGTATGAGCGTGCATACTTAAGTTGGAACCAGTCTACAGGTAAGTCATGAGTTGCAACTGGAGGTACTTAAGATGGCGTATGAAGCCTGCCTCTATGCTTGGCTGAGGGCCATAATAGAGCAGGGTACCGGTCTATGCGGAGTGCGTGCGGAGTGCGGAAACGGATACGTCTTTTGAAAACCGGTCCATGTAGCCGCGGGTACGGAAACGCATGCGGAAAGTTCCATTTTGTAGAGGTGAAAGAGGGTGAAAGACCTAAAAAAGCACTGAAAAACGTGGACACATACGCTCAAAATATCCGCATATGTGTCCGCACCGCACACGCACCGCATCCGTACAAGTGGACACGCGACTTAAGGCTACAGTATCTAAAGAGTACCAAACTAATTAGTCATGACATGCCTGAAGTAAATCTAGTGTAGTTCTTTCTATAGATCATAGAAATACATGTACTCTGGTCACCCTTTAACACTCTGCCATCAGTTTTGCAAACTGTGATGCCTATATACAACTGTATATATATATATATATATATATATATATATATATATATATATATATATATATAAGCTGGAACAGTTATATCTTTACCAATCCTACTTTGTACAAAGGATTATTTATATTTTGATCCTTTCTGTTGATTGCTATATTTAGCGCTATACTTAACTCCCGCTTGGTCGGTGTCACATCCGTTTATGCCTCTCAATGTGTTGCGGTCCCACGCAAAGTCAAACCTGAGACGGGGCGGGGGGATCGGGGTGTGGCTTGGGAAATCCCAAGGGTCGGTTATAGTTACGTGACTGGTTAAAAACTCAGCTGTCAAGCCGGTCCTTAAGGATTCCCTAGTAACTCTTCCCCTCTTCCTTCAGAGGTCGTTTATACTCGAAACAAACCTCTTCCAGATTGGAACTGAGGGACGACTGGGAATAATTTCTCAACTGTCAATTTCATAAGCAAAATTTGGCAACAATGTAGTGCAAAAAGCTATCTGTTTACACGCTCAGGCCTATGGGATATGAATTATCATCCTTATCACAAATAAAAGAATAGGGATGTAATTTGCCTTGAAATGTTGCAATAAAAATGGTGATTTCCTAGTTATACATCCGCAAGAAAGGTGTTTTCCCTTGGGTTGTTTGTTTGGCTAGTTTTCTGTTAGTAACTTAACGCAAAAAAAGTTATAAACGGATTTTGATGCAGTTTTATGGATATTAACAAGTGAAAGTTAGTTGATGAGTTCCGAAAGTAGATGTTGGAATGACTTCCCTGATGATATTTCTTGATCTTGTAATTAATTTTGCAAGAGACGTGCTTTCATTCACATTTATCTATCCCTCCATTCTTTTTTTTTACTTCTGGTCATGTGATCACAGCATGATCTCCATAGGGTTTTCAAGCAGGGAGGGGCAGATAAAGAGTGGCGTCAATTTATCTTAAAGGGTGCATGGGGGATAACTCATGGAGGCGGGTGGGAGAAACTTTTTTGTAACCCTATAAAGATATTGAAATATTTAATTGTTCTTTTTATATATATCTCTCTCTCTCTCTCTCTCTCTCTCTCTCTATATATATATATATATATATATATATATATATATATATATATATTTATGTATATAATGCGTGTGAACCTCATTGATATATTTGAGATATTACAGCAAAGTGTAGGATTATGCATAAATGTAACAAAAGTCTCTCGTTCTAATTATTGACACATTACATTTTTCATTTCCAGTATATAAATTCAAATCCCTGAATAGCAGAGGGGGATGATTACGTTTATCATCCCCCACCCCCTTCTAAAATATGGGAGGAAATACCCGTTATCCCCTGTATTAACTCCCCTTAAGATAATGCAGGTCACAAGTTTAATCAGGTGCGTGTGTCAGCCACTCAGTTCCCCAATCAGTTCGCGTATGCTTTTACGTTGTCATGCAGGGTCGGATCCTCGGGGGGGGGGGGGCAGTTTTTTGTCTGTAAAAACTTACCTTTCCTTTTTCGTGTTTAGGCATTTGAAGTCTCGCCCGGTACAATCCCCTCTTCAGTCAGTTGTGGGCGTTAGACTCGCGGAGTAACATCAAAATCATCATTTTTTCCAAATCCTCGGTCCACCTCTTTGTTATCATTTGTTATCATTGTTATCAATCTATATAGCTAGATGGGTCAAATCACCAGTTACCACAGTAACTGCTGAAATATAACAATGCCCCAAGAAAAATAATTAAATCATTTCATACAGGATGGACGTTTGGGATAATACAAACATATGGGGAAAAAACGCTTTTAATTTAAATTGATATACACGATGTACGGTTCAACTTATTGTGGAATATACATATATATGTAACAAATCCTTATCCCATCAGATCCAAATTATGCATAAATTTATTATATTTCCCTAGTTATTTTCATATAGTTTGCAACATATTTCGATTGAATAATGTGTGTTACAGGTGCTCTGTTATGTGACACGGGCGTAACTCATGTTGTTGTTAACACCGTACTGGTTGAGCTCTCTTTATCATGTGAGCCTTGAGTTTTCACGCTTGGTCGTGGGTCATGTGATGAGCCTGGTATGTGTAGATACACAGCGATGTCTTTCTAGAGAATTCCTGAAACGCGTGTTTACTGTTGAGCAGGGTCCTTATAGACTGTTCGGAAAGTTCGAAGGTTCCCGTCTTAGGATATGAAGGTATATAAAGGGCTGTTTTTTAGAACCAGGGGACAGACAGCAGAGCAGATTCCATCGGACGCAGAAACGTGTGTCAGGACCTTTTCCGACGAATGCGGCAATTATAGATTTTTCAAGAACTTTCCTGGATTTTATACATTTGGACTATAGTTTACTTTCTGTGTTGTTGCAAGAACCTTCCACTGGACTGTCATTCTCCGAGAGTATACATTCAAAGGACTTATCTCGGTAACGGTGTTGGTATCGAGGTACTGTACCATTATCTTTTTGTGTGATTATATTGACTTGTTGCTATAGCGCTGTGTTACTGTATAATTGTATTAATTTAGTGTATTGTATTGTTAGGGTTGTTTTAAGAATAGTTATTTGTTGACAAAAAAAAACACTATCCGGCCATACATTTTAAACTTTGTATGGTTCCAAATTGGGGGACACTTTGGATTCGTATAGGTGACCTTTCATACCGTGTCAGCATAAAATAATTACCTGCATGTTCGTTGCCTTTGAGTATTGTATAAATCTTCTGAAAGGTTGTAGCACCAATGTAATGCTCAATTGGCTTGCTCATCCATAATTTTACAAGAGACCTAATGTTTACATAGATAAGAAGTCGCCATGATTGTATGAAGTATCCCACAGCCCTATGCGACGGGATTAAGACTGGGACCCCGCTTCGACATAATCGCTGGTGGAACTGGAAAAAGTGGGCGTTAATAGAGTACTGTGCAGGGTACTAGTCCATTAACGTCCACTCACGACATGTTCCTAAAGTTTGTTATGTTATAATCACGGCGGGCTTACAGGGATCTAAAGGGATAATGTTTCATTAAAATATTGATATTGGTAAGAATGTGGTACTGTTGCCAGAAAGACTCATTTACTTCCAAAGAAAAAATCGGATATTGTTTTATTATTTCACCATTACACGGCCACGGTGTACAGGTCAGGGCCACAGGTGTGATCTATGTGTGTTTTTTTTTAATAATGAAGCACTTAATACAGTACACATATAAAAGTGACCAGAAAATGCCTGCGGGAGAGGGACGTAGCTGGAAGGCAGACATGTTAAAGCAACGAGGAGATCTAACTCGTCATCGCATGCATGGGCGCTGCTTTATACCTTGGCTCTACTTGGTCTATATAAGGATATTATATAATTATATCCCACCGTCCGTATGGGTCTTGAGTTCACAGATGATCACATTCCAAGGGCACTTATTAGTACTGGGTCTTGAACAGAGGAAACAGAGGTTGTAGACAAAGGATAGAACAATGTGCAGTTACTATAAATAATTGGATGCATAGGAATAAGCTCAAAACGAATATTAAAAATACTGAACTTATATTGTTTGGTAGAAAAGCCCAATTGAAAAAAAGTGTACTACAAAGGAAATTAATATTGCAGGTAATACCGTTCATTCAGTAGGCTGTATTGAACATCTAGATTTTTCAAGCTTCAAATTGATTTTCTTCTGTGTTTCTTCTTTCATGTAGAATTGGACTTGTCATGATGCGCAAAGTCGGACGCGAAGTCTTGTTATGCTAAACGGATACGTGAAATGTGTTTTATTCACACACAGGACTGTTTAACAGACATGTTTAACAGGAGAATTTGAGACAGTAAGTCTGTGGCCGGTATCGTATTGCTGAGAAACTTTTAGAGGTATAAGACAAACTTTTTCTGGTTAAAACAATTACATCGCATTTGGTATGAGAAAGTCTGTGTTTAAAACTATCCATGGATGTCATTCCAGAGGACCTCAAGTGAAAGTGAAATAAGCAGATGACATTCAGATTTCAGCCTTTGGTAATATAAAATGTAAACTCCTAACTATGTTTTTTTTTACATATATATGTATATATATATATATATATATATATATATATATATATATATATAAAACAAAGGTCAGGCAAAACCAAATAAGAGCATTGATTATGTATACAAGATATTTTGATATGTATAGTTACAAATTGATACAGATCAATAAAAAACTTAATTCTAAAATTTGTTCACCTGTTTCCGTGAACCAACATAACTAACCTCTAACAGAACCAGAGAATATGGAAATCACACAATGACAGAGATTAAAGATCGAGTTACCCATACGGGGTGATCCGACTTTTTCTGTGTATTCTTGTTCTTATTCTAGATGTAATGTAGATGTATATTCCTTAGTATTTCTACTGTTTCCAGTGGCGTCATTTTTTTAAGGGGGGGGGGGGGGGGGGTGACTCGCAACTTCTTTTTCACACACACATCAACAACACATATGTATGTATGTATATATATATACCTTTTATTGTCTGTATGACAAATTTCAAATATAATACAATTACGTATAAGATTTAAAAAATAAGGTATGTTTCCAGTATATGTTAAAACTTAATCAGGTTAAGATATATATTTCATATTAAACTCATAAATGTAACCAAAGTCTATAATTCTGGAATAAATAGATTTCATTTCCAATATAAAAAATATTATTCTCTGAATATCAGGGGGATGGGGTGATTACATTGACTATCCCCCCCCCTTGCTAAAAAGTTTGGGGTATATATACCCCCCATCCCCCCTCCCCCCCCCCCCCGTATTGACGCCCCTGACTGTTTCTTTCTGCCTGGGTCACATGGAAAGGAATGAAAACTTAAATCTGATGCCCAATTAGTAGATGAGTGACATTAATGATCAGGAAAGGCTGTGACCCCCTCAGCTTTTCAGAATAAGCACATATATTTTGCAATCTGTTGTCCGTGCTTATTAAGTGAGCACGTGATTTTTTTATTTCCACGGCCTTGCTTTGGCCTCTGGCATGTGTGGCATGCGTAGAATTTAAGAGTCCCCTATGGTTTTCTTTGGATGAAAATATGGCGATTTTCCTGAAAAAGCATTCCATATCATTAACTAGCAGCTTCGTATTCAGGCGACACCTTTTTGCGTTCGGCGCAGCTATTCTTGTGTTTTGGAGTATGCATTTGGTTCGAGGGTGTAAGGAGGCGGGGCCTGTATGACGTAAGCAGGAGGCTGCACAGCGATTGGTTGTCCTTGTTCGGGCAGACCTCGTGTTGCTCTTCCGTTTGCTGATTGGCTCTTGTTCACACAGTCACGGTAACAAAAGTAGAATAAAACCGCTGACACCAGCAAACTGACCAGGCTCCCAAAACCAATGTAAAAGTACATATCTACAAAAAAAATGTTGGAAGCCCTGTTTGAAGTGTTCAGTAAGGACATTTCAGCGTATTTGAGGGAATAGCTATATTGAATAGATCTAGTGGTGTAATTAAACACAATACCTGTTCAAAGAAGAACTTACTGGCAGATACTCCCGGAATGAGGCAGATGAAAACCACGAAAATGGCAGCGAATTCCATCTACAAAAGATACAATTCGTTATATATATATATATATATATATATATATATATATATATATATATATATATATACATATATATATATATATACATATATATATATATATAAACAAGTACCCTGTACTTGTAGGCATCATTATACGAAGGGTAGCCTTATTCTGTACTCTGACATAAGAGTCTATCGACACTCAGACTTGCGTGCCTTGTAGGCATCATTATACAAAGGGTAGCCTTATTCTGTACTCTGACATAAGAGTCTATCGACACTCAGACTTGCGTGCCTTGTTGGCATCATTATACGAAGGGTAGCCTTATTCTGTACTCTGACATAAGAGTCTATCGACACTCAGACTTGCGTGCCTTGTAGGCATCATTATACGAAGGGTAGCCTTATTCTGTACTCTGACATAAGAGTCTATCGACACTCAGACTTGCGTGCCTTGTAGGCATCATTACACGAAGGGTAGCCTTATTCTGTACTCTGACATAAGAGTCCATCGACACTCAGACTTGCGTGCCTTGTAGGCATCATTATACGAAGGGTAGCCTTATTCTATACTCTGACATAAGAGTCTATCGACACTCAGACCTGCGTGCCTTGTAGGCATCATTATACGAAGGGTAGCCTTATTCTGTACTCTGACATAAGAGTCTATCGACACTCAGACTTGCGTGCCTTGTAGGCATCATTATACGAAGGGTAGCCTTATTCTGTACTCTGACGTAAGAGTCTATCGACCGTCAGACTTGCGTGCCTTGTAATATCGAGAGCCCCACTGTAAGTCTCGATAAGGATACAAATATATTTTTTAACGGATCAAGACTTACATGTCCGCTGTCTCTTGAATGAAACAGAACAACCATGAGCTACGTCTCCGTACTTTCCGTACAACACCAATCATGTCCGAAAAAGATTCTTGTGTAACCCAGTATTGGCGACTGAGTCATTAATACATATAAATAAATAAATATATATATATAAATATATATACAGAGAGAGAGAGAGAAAGAGAGAGAGAGAGAATATATATATACATATAAATATATATATATAGAGGGAGAGAGAGAGAATATATGTATATATATATACATATAAATATATATATATATATATATATATATATATATATATAAAGAGAGAGAGAGAGAGAGAGGGGGGAGAGAGAGAGAGACCTTTCTTCAATAGCCTGAACCCAATGGGGTGCAAACTAAAACTTGGAAAAATTTCATTAATTGGCATATCAATCTCAGAATGCACTCTGCATTTAAGTAGTAGACTGTGATCTAATACAAATAACCACTGAGTCATATATATATTTCGGGTTTGAACCTTGACCCAGCACGCGTTGAACTATGGGACCGCAGCAGAACTGAACGTTGAAATCCAGAGTCACTGCGTTGAGAGGCCTAATGTGACACCGGCAAAACGGGGTTAAAATGTGTAGCGCTAAATATAGCCATGATATCAACAGGAAGTATCCATCTGATTAAGTTTGATATGAATTAGCCTGAGCACAAAATAGGGATGTTAAACGATGCATCTCATCCCGTTAACATATACACGTAAATACAAACATACATATATACATAGAGTGAACCCATATAGTGTGGTAACCCTTGGAATTTGTTCAAACTGGTTATAAAGTGATAAGGAGTCCATGTTTACAACATACTCCTATAATAAGAGAAAACACGCTACCCAGGAAGGGCCAACTGTAGAGAGGTGTCCATATTACGGAGGTGTCCGACTGTATATGAAAATCTCGCTTTTTCCCCATAAAGTTTCTCAAGACTTCGAATCTCTTTGTTAAACTGTTTAACACGACCTTCGGGTCTTTAGAAAATGAATCATGAAAAAAATGCTTTGTGTTTACTGATATTGAGGAATTTGTGAACGTATGGCCTATATTAGATAAAGTATATATCTGAACAAACATTTTTGCTACTATTATGCAGGCGTAACAAAAAGAAAGTCATGATTCAATCTTGGTTGAATGATATATCGAATGATACACTAGACCACTAAACACGCTAATTCATTATCATCAGTCACGGGTGTATTTTCTCACGCGTGATCACCTGCAATTAACATTTCCTCGTGACTACGTGAACAAAGCCCGATACCTGTGGCATCGGTTACTCGTCATTACAAACGGAGTAAGATTTAATCTTTGTGATTGCACTATTTATTTCAAACCTCAAGAGTGGCGTTTATTTGTAGTTCCTCTTTACCAGGAATCCTTAGACAAGCTGTCTATGTAATCATATAGGTACATCTGGTTGCTTATTCATTATTCTTGTGGGCACAATTATCCGCTGAGCCGCAACAGAGTCATGTACCCGACTACTCATACAGTTTAAGGAACAGACCCTATTAGGTGGAAGGGGGTCAGTCGGTACATCGTGCTTGGGTCCAAAGTGGGGACCTGGCTAGCCAGAAATATCCAATTTAAAAAGGACCTGTTTAAATTTTTTGAAAAATGCGGAAGACTAATTTAGTTTCGTATTAGTTAAAATATTCTCAAGTACCTAAAAGTACTCATTTGATGCCAACCTTATGTTTGTCTAAATGTATGATTTAAATCAAGAGTACCATAAACTTTTTGAAAATATGATGCATGGACTAATTCTTCGTTTGTAGCTATATGAAGATTGTAGCCCACAGGGGGCGCGGGCCCACCAAAAGCATCTCAGGGCCCCGGGACTGTGCAGCCAGGAGTTTCCTAGAAACTCCGGAAGATCCATTTATTTTTATTGTTGATATACTTTCACAAGCGTCAATTGTATGCTATATGGCATGGATTGCTTTGCACTTCGGTGTATTTACTGATGGTGTTACCTTTCTGTCAATTTATTACCACACAAAATTAAAATAAACTGTTCTTTAGGCAATCACAGAGAAGTTGCCAAAATATCACCGTAAGCTTCTACCATTTCCGCTATACTAATGCTAAAGTTTACCAAGAATGGCTGCCTCGATAGCGAATGATCTTGGATATGTTTACACAGGACAAGTTATTTGGGGCAAGCCACATTTACCCTTTCTTAAAACGTCTATATGGACCTATAGCTAAATAAAATAAGGTGAATTTAAATTTTGTCAACATTACAGGATACATCGCCATTACCATGCATGCAACGATTCAGGTAATCAAATATCGGCTCTTCATATTCTCTTGTATACATGCATTTCCTTGATAAATTCAAATTTTCCACTATTATTCAGTAATGTTAGAAGTGGATACAAAGACAGGCGAGGTGCTTGTTAAAACACTCAAATGTCATTGTTATTTTTGTGATCTTTCCCTCAGATCAAACGGTTTCATCGTTTTATTACAGAATGTGCAACTTGTGCTTTATTAGCTGCACCCGAGGGCTGTGAACCATTTGTCACTTATGATTATTTTAAATATTTACTATGCATATTTTCCATTATTCTGATTTTTTTCCTTTAGTTCTTTTCTTCTAACATGAATTCTGACGTATCAGGGAAAACGTGAAAAGTTTCCAATGATACAACATGTTTTAATGTAACTATTTCCTGTAATCAAGTATGAACACGTGATGTGTTTGACTTACTATATATAAACTGAATGGCTAAGAATTCTTCCACGATGAAAAATTTGAATCTGAAGATGGACCAGCAGGCTGAAAAAAATATTGTGTGGTCTCATGCAGTAGTCAACTTTAATCTGACATCGTGATAGGGGAATTAACTTTAAAATACCTTACTCTATTTTAAGGCTTTGGGCGTGGTCCGAAAGATGTGTTCTTCCGCTCTTAGTCACCGGACAGATTTCCTCTTTGCCACCAAATTCTCGCCTATATTCTAATCTTTACGTAGCCATGACAACATGACATTCAATTCATGTTAAAATAAAAAAAGATAAGTGTCTGCGAGTCATGATATACAAGGTATAATATAACACCCATTCCAAGGGTCGGATCAAAATAATAGCTTTGTGTTAGTATTTGACATCAGAGGCTTATACGGATGATATGGTTGTGTTTTATTCGCTAAATAATGAAGAAAAAAAAATTGTTACACAAAATTTGTGTTGCTACCCTGGCGGCGAGAACTGAAATTTCAAGCAGTTTCAGCTAGCGCAGTTTCCGCGTTCAAGCCGGTTTGACGGACGGAGAGATAAACTCTCCATTTAAAACTTGTATAGATATTAATAACTGCTGCGTGAATGCATGAAGTCAAGTGTGAATGTAACATTTATTACTTTTCGAACAGAATAACGTCAGTCTTTGTCTTACCTCGGGAAATGCCAGTTCGACAAGCAGAAGAAAATAAAAAGTACTTTTAGAAATGGAGTACACAGTTACTTAAGCTAGAATTGATCCGAACCCTAAAGCTGGCAATGCCACCTCAACGTCATCAGGTTAGGGGACAGGCTGCCTCTAAAGTGGACGCTGTCAACGGAGTATTTTGGTGCCTCATCCCCGCAACCTTGTCAAACCCTGAAAGTTTTCGAAAACGCTACCATTTGCGTACACACAAAACCACAAATGTCATAGGTCGCCTGTTAAAATTATGGGTATACCGCTAGGTCTATAAAAAAAGCCTATAAAATCTGAGGACTCGAGAAACGAACATACGTAAATCAAGAATATAATATTTAATGTGTTCACTAAAAAAGAAATGTTTCTTCGTGCATATATTATAGAATTATCATTGGTTCCCAACAGAACCTGTTTTATTCTGGAAAAATCTTACAGGATTTTTTTGTTATGATAATATTAGTATACATGAGACATAATATGCAACATATAGAATACATTCCATAAATACATGACATAACTATTTACAAAACAAAAACAAATGGAACCAGAACATGCTAAACATTGTGAAGATTACATGGAAAAAGAAGTTGATAGTGATCAAGTAGAATATGATCTCAGAGAATTGTAACTCTGAAGAAAAACAACACTTCTGTATATAGAAGGTAGAGTTAACCTCCGTTGTAAAGTGCTCTATGGTCTACAGACTAGGCCAGAGCGGTATAACTTGAAGAAAAACAACACTGTAATTTCACAACAGTCTGTATATATATATATATATATATATATATATATATATATATATATATATATATATATATATATATATACATAAAATAACCAAATACGTTATGTTTTATAGTTGAAATACAAAATAACAGATTAGACCATTTATTGTTATGCTGGTGGGTTTTTTCTCTATTGTGTGTAATTTATTAATTGCAAAGTGCCCTTAATGTCTGGTACAGGGATCTTTGAAGTTGTGACATAATCAATACTTATTTCTTACGCGGATATGTGAGAACAAGAAATACTATAAGACAACGCCCTATTAATTCTTGTTTACGTGTCAACACTGATTAAATATCAAAATATTAAACTGTTCATTGGAGCCACCGCTCAGCCATAAATAAGTTGACCTACATGCGGCGTCTAAACCCACTTGCATGACAGCTCCGTTGTGCAAGAAATGTGCATGTATTATTACTATATTAACAGTGGCGGATCCAGAAACTCGAGAACAGGGGGCGCCAATGTACTGAGTTAGTGGGTTAGTGGTTGATGGGTGATACGATATATATATATATATATATATATATATATTGTATATACATATATATATAATTAATATTATAATATTATTTTAATTATTTTACTACTATATACGTAACATGTTCCTATGAAACATATTAATGTTCTTTTTTTATTTCACCTATATGAATAAAATCGAAAGCTATGATCATTCGAGAGTCAATTTTAGGTACACGGGAAAGGGTATGGGGGATGGGGGGTGTCCACCTCCCGTATTTAGAAAATTTGAGGCATCTTCCTTAACTACTGTTCTCTTAAATGTCTTTGCATAAGTCAAACTTCAGAGGGTGGGGGTCACGTGTGGCCGACTATTAACTTGAAAGTCCAAAGATTCAATCGTTTATAACATGATGATATCTATATGGTGATAATGCGCATCTACGTTCATAACTTGCAAAATATAATCACTTAGATGTAATCATCTGGGTAATACAATAGATATTATATTATAATATCGCCCCCCCCCCCCCACACGCACACACTTTGGATCCGCAACTACATATAAATACAGATATATATACCCAGTCGGTCCCTCTGTTTGTCTCACCATCCACATAATTTGTGGAATAATAACTTAATTTTGGATTGACACATTGATTTCAAACTTGATTTCCATATGGCCCACCACTAGAATATGAATCCTGATGTTGTTCGGGTCACAATGTCCCTGTCCCAGGGCCAGTTTCCTTTAAAAGGTTGCTGGTGCATATTAAGTCAAACTCTTTATGAAAACCAACCATCTCCACATATGGCTCACTTTCTAATGGGGGAAAACTGTTTGTAGTCTTACATGGTCAAAGTTCACAGTGCCCACTTCTTCATCATGAAAATATCATGGGAATTATAATTCTTTGTTAAAGCTTATTCAGAATTAATCTCTGCTGAGAGCAATTCGCAAAAGAGGCCAAAATGTAGCCACGTGATTAACACCGTCACCTCCTGGCCACTCTAGATACGTTTGTTGCCTGAGAATTGTCACCAATGCCCGTGGCATATCTGACACGGGCACATCCTCCAGCAAAACGACAACGAATTTATAGAAGCCACGTTCAATATGATGATGACGTACCATATACATTTCAAATTTACACCAGCCACTTTTGACAAAGTTTTTGGAGAGTACCAGCAACGCTCTCCGACTACTGGATATGCTATTTAAAATGTTTTCCTCGATTGACTGCCCCAATATAAAATCTCTCTGTTGCAAACAGAAACGCACAGGGTTGTCGGTCTCCTCAACATTTGGTACGAGATAATCTTGAACCCACCATGAATCTTTTTCACTGTAGGCAACAAAAGCGTCATATTCGTAATATTGCTGAATGTCTCGAAGCTCTTCATAAAGGGTTCGTCTTACCTTGAACTGTAAGAAACAGTATTTGATGTCCCAACGATGTCTGTACAAGAACACGGATAGTGTCAACGAAAGAGCCATCGAACACAGGAGTCCGATCGTCGCGTACACCCACTCGCTGCTAACGCACTGTTTTTCTAAAATGGGTAAAATCGTGTCCAATTGCGACAGACTGACTCTTTTCTTGTTAAAATAACAGGTTGATTGAAACAGACGCCGGAAGTGTTTACGTTGTTTAGAACACCATCTTAGAAAACTCAGCGATTAGCAGGAACATTCCAAGGGATTGTTATAAAGACGCAAAAGAAGTGGTTTTCCATACACTTTCCTGGATCCGAGGGAAGCTGCTTCAAGAGATTTCATGGCTTTAGGTGATAGTTTTCTGATCTGGTTATGTTCTAGGTCCAGTACTTTAAGACGTTTTAGCCCACTCATATCGAATTTCAAGTCGGTGATGTCATTTTCCGACAAAGTAAGACTCATCAGCTTGCTGGTGTTGCTGAACAGGTCCCATTTTATATGTGAGATCTGGTTTCTCCTGAGATCAAGATGAAACAGATTCGTAGTGTACCAAAAAGGACCAGTAAACCCAGAGAGCATTTTACCCAACCTGTCGTCCGAAAGATAAAGCTTACTGACGCCGCCCTAGAGGTGTTTGCCAAAAGCGCGAGTTGATATACTCTGCATACCATTAAATGATAAATCTAGGCTGAAAGGAATGGAGCCTTTCGCAACCTCAATGGAACCATCCAAATGTTGAACATTATTTCTTGAAAAGTCGATAATTTGTATGCGCATGCGCTTTGAACATGTGAAATTTAACTTGGTACTAACGGGAAGTTGTCTGATATTGAAGGCTCCTCGGGCGAATAATTTCTCAAGTTTCAGTGGACATGGTATTTGCATGGTGCCTGGTCGCGGTGTCTCGTCGGAATTTGAGAAGATCTGCCCTTGATCGCTGATGTCAAGGACACGAATGTTTCGGAGTTGTCCAAATTCATGCTGCACAAGAATATTGAGATTATTTTTACTTAAATCCAGTTCTCTAAGGTTTTGCACAAATTTGTCCAGTCCTGACTCAAAGCTATCTATCATATTATTACTGAGGTTCAACTTCTGTAGTGCAAGCGACCCACAAGGAGCCAGAAAGTCATCCGATATTTTATGTCGTTGAAAAGGAATGTGGCTCGTGATTTTAGCTAGATTTAAAACTCTTAAAAAAGTTTTATTCAATCCTTTCATTAATGTAATAAATTCATTAAAGTTTTCTTCCCCAAGCTTTACATTGTAAGACAGATCCAGTTCTTCTAGTATATCAAATGGACGAAATAATTGCTTTGGAATCGAAGCACCGGAACCAATCTCGTTTTTTCCTAGGTTGAGCTCTCGCAGATTACTGATACCAGTGAAGGCGTCCTCCTCTAGACCAGTGATTCTGCAATTGTCCAGCAACAGTACCCTTAGGTAGGTACAGTTCACAAACGACCGGTTATTGATTCTCTTCAGATTATTATCAGTCAATATGAATTTTGTAATATTCCGTGAGCAGAAATCTGGAACCACCGAGAGTTTTCTTGAATTACAGTCAATTGTGTCATGTGTACATGTACATGGGGAACAATTGTCCCTATCAATGGCTATTGCCACCGACAATCCTGCTGTAAATAGTAATAAGGTATATGATGCCATGATGTGGACTACCCTTTCACAAAACATAAAGTTGTTGTACAGACCGCTGAGCTAAATACTTTTCTCTGCTTTTTAAATGGTCTTTTTCCAAGTCCGTGATCCTATAGTATTGATTAAATCTCCCTGCTGATGTCCAGATGCCTGAACGTGATAAACTTGCCTGGTACGCAATACATGACATGGTTAATATATAAGCCAATACACTTAATTGATATATGAATGCATCCTTTATCTATGTTTCCGTGTACAAACAATGATGATTTGACTTGCTTTCTGTGGACGAAAGATTGTATATAGATAACAATGACCTGCAGGTGCCCGTATATTAATCGTATACAATGGTGCTTTTGTATTGTGCTTATATGTATAACCACCATGTTTTGTCTTTGGGGTATAACAAACACTTGATTATTCTTCATGAATAATGTTTAAAAAATGCAGACACATATAATTGTATTGGTTAAAGCTGTTTTTTAATTATATTTGTCGAAGCAAAACATTGAGTCTTCTCTAGAAAGTGGTATAAAACTAAAATAAGCACACTCGACAAGCGATCACATCATCGAAACCGCTGAGGCGCGGGTCAAGCGCGTCATGAAATGAAGACCCAAAGCTTTGGCTAATATGACACATAAAGAACAATTTTATACTTAAATGTTAAAGTTTAATATATAGATTATATTATGAATGGACGTTGTCAACATTTGCTCCATTTACTTTCTTTGTGTAATTTACCATCAGCTCGATTTCAGCGCAAAATATTATTGTGCGAATGAAAGCTTACATATATGCAAATGACCCATGTTAACCATATATCGATGTTAATTAAAAGCTTTGACACAGAAACGGATCGGATCGGAGTGGGTTTGGGTGGGGGATTCATGGGGTCCCAGCCCCCCTCCCTTTTTCAGCAGGGTTTCAGACGATTCATTTACGGCCTGCTGGGCACCCTTCTTGACCGTGGGACCTTTTTTTATAGGATTGGTCATTAGTCCTTCTGTGTTTGACCCCTTCTTTTTAAATCCTGGATGTGACATCAAACTCTACCTATAAGGTAAAAAGCCTAGGTCACCTAATCCACTACTTGAAAAAGGCGTGTGGGTGCATTTTAAGCAAATTTTGTTTAGATATCACTAGGTCAAGCTTAAGGGACCATCCTACTGATAAACATGCAGACCAGGCTTATAATTTAATACATACGATGATGCTATGCCTATGTTGCCCAGAATACTTTCCAGTGCCTAGATCTTCAAACGGGACTTTCAGGGAATCAAACATTAAAAGCTTTGTTAAATTTTTGTAACAGTGTTTGCGGATATGCTCTGTTTTCAGATGGGTTTCGCTGCCGCTGCGTTCGTTTCCGGAGACCTTCTCTCAGACCCCTGGACGAATCTTTAATAAACCCGGTAAATCTCAAAAATTCACCCTCTTACGATTAAGTACGTTACTTTCAAAGGAAACTTCAGTTCCCCAAAGTTATGTTTCCTTCGTCGTATTCATATATATGTACTTATGCCCGATGTTTGTTTTCCTTAATTTTGGCATACATAGAAAATCCCATATTTTATATGATGTTTTATAGATGTACAAGAGATAACAACTTTTACTGATGAATATTTAAATGTCTTAAATAATTCGGCCTTTCCTATTTGGCAGATTTGTAAAGTTAGTAGGGAAGGTAATTATTTTTCGCACGTCCCTTTTGAACAGATAACTCATGTAAATGTGTACATATTATAAGTAATAAACGGTTATTTCAATAAATAACTTTTCACCTACCTTCTGCGTAATCGACCCACCAACGTTAGTCTGCTCGGTTTGTGCTTCCTGCACATGGTCTACTACTTAACATTAACTCAAGCGTTTAAGCTTCCCTGTGCCGTTGTACCTTTCATACATTTCCTGTATATTATATGTATGCATTCCTGATGTCAATGAACCATCTTTTTATAATCATCAACGGCAAAATTATTCATTAATACTTACCTTCTTTTTATTTTTTTATTGTTTTCAATAATATGTCCACGGCTGTTATGTCTGTTTAATGACGATGAAGATATTAGTCATGTTAGTGGGCATAAGGTCACACAAAGAAATTAAATATTACTGGAATCGCCACTCCTATTTTTTTCATAGATTTATTTGGTTGATGAATGAGACCTAAGATCTCCGTAGTCACAAGGTCAAAGGTCCCACATCTTTAAAAGATTGTTGATTGCATTTTTAGCTAAACTTTTCATTAAAAAAATTATGGTATCAAAAAATGTAAAATAATTTTGGTGTGGTTCATCTGTACCATGTTACATGTGTTTGTGTTCTTCATGCCACCTTCCTAATTTTCAGGTATTTTGTCTTGACAAGATGATTTAAGAAAAAAACCACGAGATCAGAGACCACGGGATGCGAGACCATTATACACGAAACCGAGACTAGGATCACGAGATCAGAGACAGACACCACGGTATGCCAGACCATTATATACCAAACCAAGACTAGGACCACAACATCAGAGACTGACACCACGGGATGCGAGACCATTATACACATAACCCAGACTTGGACCACAAGATCAGAGACAAAGACCACGGGATGCGAGAGCCTTATACACATTACCGAGACAAAGACCACAAGATCAGAGACGGAGACCACGGGATGCGAGACCATTTTACGCAAAACCGAGACAAGAACCACGAGATCAGAGACACACACCACGGGATGCGAGACCATTATACATGAAACCGAGACAAGAACCACGAGATCAGAAACAGAGACCATAGGATGCGAGACCATTATACACGAAACCGAGACTAGGACCACGAGATCAGAGACAGACACCACTGGACGCGAACCCATTATACATGAAACCGAAACAAGAACCACGAGATCAGAGACAAACACCACAGGATGCGAGACCATTATAAACGAAACCGACACTAGGACCACGAGATCAGAGACAGAGAGCACGGAATACGAGACCAGTATACACCAAACCGAGACTAGGACCACAAGGTCAGGGACAGAGACCACGGGATGCAAGACCGTTATACACAAAACCGAGACATAAACTACGAGATCAGAGACAGAGACCACGGGATGCGAGACCATTATACACAAATCCGAGACAAAAACCACGAGATCAGAGACCATGGGATGCGAGACCATTATACACAAACCGTGACTAGGACCACGAGATCAGACACAGACACCACGGGATGCGAGACCATTATATACGAAATCGAGACAAGAACCACGAGATCAGAGACAGAGACCACGGGATGCGGGAGCATTATACACATAACTGAGACTAGGACCACGAGATCAGAGACAGAGAGCACGGAATATGAGACCATTTTACACGAAACCGAGACTAGGACCACGAGGTCAGAGACAGAAACAACGGAATGCGAGACCATTATACACGAAACCAAGACTAGGACCACAAGATCAAAGATAGAGACCACGAGATGCAAGACCATTTTACACGAGACCATGACAAGATCCACGAGGTCAGAAATAGAAACCAGGGGATGCAAGACCATTTAACACCAAACCGAGACTAAGAACACGAGATTAGAGACAGAGACCACGGAATGCGAGACCATTATATACGAAACCGAGACAAGAACCACCAGATCAGAGACAGACACCACGGGATGCGAGACCATTATACACGAAACCGAGACAAGAACCACGAGATCAGAGACAGAGACCACGGGATGCGAGACCATTATACACGAAACCGAGACAAAAACCACGCCATCAGAGACAAAAATGACGGGATGCGAGACCAGTATACACCAAACCGAGACTAGGACTACAAGATCAGGGACAGAGACCACGGGATGCAAGACCATTATACACAAAACCGAGACATAAACTACGAGATCAGAGACAGACACCACGGGATGCGAGACCATTATACACAAATCCGAGACAAAAACCACGAGATCAGAGACCATGGGATGCGAGACCATTATACACGAAACCAAGACTTTGACCACAAGATCAAAGATAGAGACCACGAGATGCAAAACCATTTTACACGAGACCATGACAAGATCCACGAGGTCAGAAATAGAAACCAGGGGTTGCAAGACCATTTTACACCCAAACCGAGACTAGGAACACGAGATTAGAGACAGAGACCACGGAATGCGAGACGATTATATACGAAACCGAGACAAGAACCACGAGATCAGAGACAGAGACAACGGGATGCGAGACCATTATACACGAAACCGAGACAAGAACCATGAGATCAAAGACAAACATCACGGGATGCGAGACCATTATACACGAACCGACACTAGAACCACGAGATCAGAGACAGAGACCACGGGATGCAAGACCATTATACACAAAACCGAGACAAAAACTACGAGATCAGAGACAGAGACCACGGGATGCGAGACCATTATACACAAATCCGAGACAAAAACCACGAGATAAGAGACCATGGGATGCGAGACCATTATACACAAACCGAGACTAGGACCACGAGATCAGACACAGACACCACGGGATGCGAGACCATTATATACGAAATCGAGACAAGAACCACGAGATCAGAGACAGAGACCACGGGATGCGAGAGCATTATACACATAACAGAGACTAGGACCACGAGATCAGAGACAGACACCACGGGATGCGAGACCATTATACATGAAACCGAGACGAGGACCAAGGGATCAGAGACAGAGACCACGGGATGCGAGATCATTATACACGAACCTGAGACAAAAACCACGCCATCAAAGACCATGGGATGCGTAACCATTTCAAACGAAACCGAGACTAGGACCACGAGGTCAGAGACAGACACCACGTGTGCGAGACCAGTATACACCAAACCGAGACTAGGACCACATGATCAGAGACAGAGACAACGGGATTCAAGACAATTTTACACATAACTGAGACTAGGACCACGAGATCAGAGACAGAGAGCACGGAATACGAGACCAGTTTACACGATACCGAGACTAGGACCACAAGGTGATAGACAGACACAACGGAATGCGATACCATTATACACGAAACCAAGACTAGGACCACAATATCAAAGATAGAGCCCACGAGATGCAAAACCATTTTACATGAGACCATGACAAGATTCACGAGGTCAGATAGGGAAACCAGGGGAGCAAGACCATTTTACACCAAACCGGGACTAAGAACACGAGATTAGAGACAGAGACCACGGAATGCGAGACCATTATATACGAAACCGAGACAAGAACCACGAGATCAGAGACAGACACCACGGGATGCGAGACCATTATACACGAAACCGAGACAAGAACCACGAGATCAGAGACAAACACCACGGATTGCAAGACCATTATACACGGAACCGACACTAGGACCACGAGATCAGAGACAGAGACCACGGGATGCGAGACCATTATACACAAAACCGAGACAAAAACCACGAGATCAGAGATAGACACCACGGGATGCGAGACCACTATACATGAAACCGAGACGAGGACCAAGGGATCAGAGACAGAGATCAGAGGATGCGAGATCATTATACATGAACCTGAGACAAAAACCACGCCATCAAAGACCATGGGATGCGTAACCATTTCAGAAGAAACCGAGACTAGGACCACGAGGTCAGAAACAGACACCACATGTGCGAGACCAGTATACACCAAACCGAGACTAGGACCACAAGATCAGAGACAGAGACCAAGGGATGCGAGACCATTTTACACATAACCGAGACTAGGACTAAGGGATCAGAGACAGAGACCACGGGATGCAAGACCATTATACACGAAACTGGGACAAAAACCATGCCATCAGAGACAGAGACCATGGGATGCGTGACCATATCACACAATACCGAGACTAAGACCACGAGATCAGACACAGACACCACGGGATGCGAGACCATTATATACGAAATCGAGACAAGAACCACGAGATCAGAGACAGAGACCACAGGATGCGAGAGCATTATAAACGAAACCGAGACTAGGACCACGAGATCAGAGACAGAGAGCACGGAATACGAGACCAGTTTACACGAAACCGAGACTAGGACCACGAGGTCAGAGACATTCACAACTGAAAGCGAGACCATTATTCACGAAACCATGACTAGGACCACAAGATCAAAGATAGAGACCACGAGATTCAAGACCATTTTACACGAGACCATGACAAGATCCACGAGGTCAGAAATAGAAACCAGGGGATGCAAGACCATTTTACACCAAACCGAGACTAAGAACACGAGATTAGAGACAGAGACCACGGAATGTGAGACCATTATATACGAAACCGAGACAAGAACCACGTGATCAGAGACAGACACCACGGGATGCGAGGCCAGTATACACGAGACCAAGACTTGGACCACGAGATCAGAGACAAACACCACGGATTGCAAGACCATTATACACGGAACCGACACTAGGACCACGAGATCAGAGACCTCGATAAAAAATCTGTAACAATTTATCCAGTGGCCTCAATCCTATACCAGATTTAGATATTTAATATTTCATTGTAAACTCAGAATTGGAACAAAATTTAAGAAAAAAATTAATTTAAAGTCTCCTGTTCTAATAATAATTATATTTCATTTCCAAGATATATAGATTTTATTCCCCGAAAAGGAGGGGATATACATGGATCCCCCCCTTGCAAAAAGAAGGGGGTGTCTACCTCCCCCCCCCCCCCCCCCCCGTACTGACGCCCCTCATTTTATTCTATTGAGTCATTGTTCCCATAAAATATCAGTGAACCCTGCCTGTGGAGCATATGCAACGGGACCAACAGCTAAACAGACAACCAGTGTTATTATAGAATATCATCGTGCATAGATTACTCCACCTATATTTGTATCAATTCTTGCACCCATTCTATATATTCCATGATTAAACACAACATTAAATAACTAAATGCTTTATGAAATATTAAAACACATTAAAGCCATGTGATTTCTGGCTTACTTTAGGTACATATTAATGAATCCTATAGGTAATTTCTGTTCTTATAACACCTCTGTGGCGGATGTATGGGCTTGTTTATCAACAATCTGTTAGTAAACACAACCAAAAAAACATGTGACCCAACGATATGCGTGTGATGGGATAGGCGTTTCCTTACCTCATTCTATAAAAGGTTCAAGGTATTATCTTTGGTTTAAAGACGTAATGTATCGGAATAGACCCGTTCAAAGTAAAATAATTTAAAAACTAACATCCCACACACAAATGATTCAAATTTGGTAATACCAATGCAAGCCGTTGCTTCGCGTCATAAGTAGCCTCACTCGTTTAGTAATAGACCACTAGATGGCAACAACCATGCAGGCCAGGAGATCTGCGTCCGGTTGAGGTCATGCAATCCTATTTAAGATTCCCCTATATTTTCATGTTACACGTTGAACTCTAGAAAATTTAATAACTCTAGATTTTGCATAAACGGAAACCATTTTCTGACAGAAAGATATTTTTTCTATTTACTTTTACACAAAAACACAGAGGTTGTGTGTCATGTTCAGGAGCTATCAGTACCGGCATGAGCACTGTCAACTCTGCACTGACATCAGCCACAGGAATACCCAAAACGACATGTAAATCCTGAATCTCACTAAAAACACAGTACATCTCCCACTGTTCCAAATTTTCAGGAGAGAATAAAAACAATATGCATAACTATATCTGAGTTGTTGATAAAATTCTGTCTATGGTGTCAACAGCTAAACAGACAACCAGTGTTATTATACATTATCATCGTGCATAGATAACTCCACCTTGAACCCCACCCCCCCCCCCCGGTTGAGCGCTCTGCGGGCTTAATAGGGAGACTGTGCCCAACATTCATGTTTCACTCACAAACGAGTGCGCCTTTTAGGGGTTCCTCGGTGTTATGAACGAGCAATTGGGATGACCCTCACCCAGGACGCGCAGGAGTGATACGCCGAGCCTGGTTGACGCCTGAATTATCGCGTGTAAGGCCCTGTCCCGTGTCCGAAACCGGAAATGAATCCTGCAAATGACGTAATACTTAGTGGAGCAAACATTTAAAAAATGGAGGCGGTTACCTCCACCAAATAAATTCTATAAAAAATACAAGAATGTTTAATTAAGAAGAATAATTAAAGAATAACTACGATTTCATCATATTCAAACTTGTGCAAGGCTGTATACACTATCTTGGTGCTCTTTGAGTTCGGTCATTTTGTAATCATCCTTTCATAAAGATCACGCATGTTGCTCCTCAAAGATGTCGTGATTGGTGCGTTCACAATCACTGGTGATCATATCCAGTGCTCCATCTAAAGAGAACTGAATTGCATAATCCTAACAAACATAACACATGAACATACATGACACTTTCGCGGAGCTGGTTCCTTATACAATGAATCAAAGCAAACTGAGTGCTTCACTCGTTTTCATTGAACCTGAAATCTACTAAACAAGGGGAATGAAAGAACAATTTCGGTTTTAATTCATAAGTTTTTATTTTTATTAGTAGAAGTAGCAAAGGGACTTAGTACTTTACATTCAGGATTTTACGACTTAAAAAAGTGTATTATTCTATTGCACCAAAATTTTCGAATATATGGACTGGTACGAAACCTTATTACAACAGATCACGCAATTGTGACGAGCATAAATTTTGTTACGGAGATAAAGAAAAATCAGATTTCGCAACACTAGGCAGCGTGAAATTACAAGGGGAATGAATAAAGGTTTTTTGTTACAAATAATTATAATTTATTCTTAGAACAATCCTAACATTACAATATACTAAATCAATACAATTACACAGTATAACAATAATAAAAATGTACAGTACCAGAGTGTCCGGATCCTAGGCTTTGATTTCTGGATACCACCACTGTCACAGCTCAGAAAGAGTCCTTTAACACAAACAATCCAGATGAACAGTTCATGTAATTCTTCTCAGAGAACAGTCCGATGTAATCTCGAAAACAATATGTTGTAGTCCAAAAGTGAAGTTCTGGTAATAAAACCAGAGGCAAACTGAAGACAACTCCGTGTATAAAGTCTGTATAAAATCCGTTGAAGATCTGTTAGTTTTGCAATAATCGGAGAGATCCCAAAAAAACACTGACTAGAGAGTCACACTCTTCCGTGTCCTCTAGCATTTTTCTCTCTCTCGACTCTTAACACAGCCCCTATTTATAGCTTTATAGAAGCCCAGAAACTTCCATATTCACGAACATTCCAAAGAACAACAATACACGTGCGCCCATAGCGCCTGAACAAACCCGAACCATCTAGAACACAAAGAACGCTGTGTCTCCACACAACAATACACGTGAGCCCACAGCGCCTATACAGACCCGAAATTTCTAGACTTCAGCAAGTGCAGCTTCCACAGCAGCGCACAGGGTCTGCGCTTAATACGAATCAGAATACATGCCAAGTTATTTAATATCCGGCGCATAATAAAACAGATATATGTAACAGGGTTTATTTAGATAGCGAAAACTGTATGGAAATCTTGTAAGAAAATATACAAATCTCTAATTTCACAAATGTATCCGCCATAGTTTATTGGGGGTTATGGTGTATAACAAAATAATACTTGTTTTATCTTCGCCCTTGACCGTGTAAAAATCACGGTTGGTTACAGGACTTTCAATAAGACGGGAGTTATCGTCTGCGATGCTCTTAATCCCACTCGGACGCTCGGTTTTGTGGTCCAAGCGTCGACCGAATGGAATTTCATGCCGTTAAACCGAGGGGATCGAAGGCTTTTGTGACAGTCACTGACCGTTTCCGACCAACTCAGAACCTGGTTAATTGTTAAACACTGTATTGACAATCAATCCTAAATGTGCACTGTAATAAAAATTATCATATAATGAAACAAAAGCTATTCATATGATGATACGAAAATGACATAAATTAATCTTTGACACAACTCTTCGTTGGTATAACGGTCCATTTATATGTATATGCAATGTATCCAAAGTGTATATGACCTCTGAACATGCCGATGCTATGACAGACATGTATTCAAACGTAGCTAGTTCGTTCCAGCTTTTCTCAACAGTTAACGTCAGTATAGTCGTTAACAAGTTAAGGGTCACGGAAATACCCTTATCTCTTTACTTTAAAACATAAAAAGGCGAGATTCGTTCGCATGAGGTGTTCTGTAAATAGGTCAGAGCCAGCCACGTTCGGCTTTCACCATAGTTCCTCGAGCCAACGCGTTACCTTAAACACCGATAACAGTTCCGAGACAGCGGTTTTCTCCGTACTGGCTGTAGCAGATTTCGACGATTACTTCTTCTGTACACATTTGATTAGAAAGGGTAGGTTTTTCTTAAAACTCTCTTGATTGTAGCCAGCCAAGTTTAATATCCTTGTAACAAATTAGGCTCAAAGTTAGAGAAAACAAGTTCACTTATTTAACATATGTTACCTGCAAATAAAAGTCTACAGTAATCATACTTAACCGAAACAAGACTAATTTTAACATGTATTTAAAACTACTTTTATACTTTCATATTTTCTGAGCAGATATTTAGTGTCTGGAAAGTTTTAGCGCAATATTCCATGCAAAATAAGATGGGGGGGGGCACATGACCCCATGCAGCAGACCCTCGCTACGCCCCTCACTTAAAATTAAAGCTTAAGCCTTGAACGTGATGGTATATATAACTCAAGGTGGGAACGTGCAAGGAATGCAGCATGCGTTATAATGGCGTTCAGGTACTTCCTTGTACATGAAGAGTGATTCACGTGAATTATATTGGTGTATGATATCTGCTTGATAGCGTGTCAGGTATGTAGACCTAAGCAATAGTCCATGGGCCTTGTTTCAAGGGGCACAGAGGGACATGTGACCCCTAACTTTTTGTACCTTTTATCTCCATGACTATTTAGAGAAATTATCACACAGTGGCGTCAACTCCATCACACACACACACACACCATCACGCATATATATATGTAAATATTTATTCAGATTGTTAAAAAACAAGGGGTTTTAAACATATATTCCTCTGTATGACATGTCATATATTTTACAATTATGTATAAGGTTATTACGTTTCCTGTAAAGCTGAATTATAAACCAGGTTTAAATATATATTTGATATATAGTAAACATAAATGGAACGGAAGTCAATAATTCGAATGATTAGTATATTTCATTTCCAAATATATAAATATTATTATCTGAATATTGGGAGGGGGGGGTTGATTACATTGACCATCCCCCTTGGTAAAGGTGTGCGCGTGGGGGGTATATATACCGCCCATTCCCCTTATATTGACGCCCCTGAAAACACATAATGTTTATATTTCGAGATATTCCCGTCAATCACTTTATAGTTTCGTTATATTTTCCTCAATTATTTTTCAATTATGAATCTCACCTTGAGACAATTAGGAATTGCATGGTTTGCATCAATTGCTTAACTGATTTGTCATAAATAGGAAATGCCTTGTTCGTATTAACTGCTTCGCGGAATTGTCATAAATATTCGTCTATGCTGTTAAATGATTAAATCTAATCTAAAGTTTTGAATAATTTTGTGCATTTCTAAAAATTGAGCAAATTATTTTTGTTTAACAAAATCTATATTTCATAATATGTAGTGACAATGAAGGAATATATGATAATCTGGGAGAGATTTTTTGTCATGTTTATCATAAGGTGTGTTGGGTGAAGACTATGAGCGGGGTTCATATCTAAGGGACTTCTGTCGGTACTCCTGTAGATTATCCCCTTCGTATTAATAATTCTCAGGAAACACTGGCCATGTAATTAGTGATGAAGGACCCGAGTTAATTTTTTTTAAAGACTCGAACTAGAACTAAAGCGTCCAGGAGTCTCTGAATTGTAATCGGACTCTGATGTAAGGACTAAAAAATCAGCCCATCTCTAGGGTTATCTCTGTCACATATCACAAAGACATATATTTATACAGGAGCGAGCTGCCTAGAGAATATTCGAACACATACTGTACATACTGAACTGTAGGTCGACCACGGGAGCTAAATGTAATTAAACCTTAATATTAAAGGTGTAAACTAACATAACAAAATACTTCTAAAAGTAATCACAAGCCCCATTTAAATTTCTTTTTATTACGAGATTTTTATTTTGACTCGGACTCGGACTTAGACTCGGGTCCAAATGACTCGGACATGAGGGTAGACTTGGACTCGAACCTCAAGGATTTGGACTTGGACCCGCACTCGTGGAGCCCGGACTCGGATGGTGGGGACTCGACACATTAATATATGTAATATATTTTTTTTTATTAAATGACTCTCTCTCCCTCTCTCTTTCTCCGCGTGTGTCACTTTGTGTGTATTCGTGCGCAGCTGTGTACCTCTATTGCGAAAATACATGAACCTATAGCTTGGGAAAAAAATCTAAAAGTTAACACCAGGCAGTATTAGTGAGGTGTCTGTGGGATTTTTGGGGTTAACAAGTGCAAATTTGTCCCCAGACAGGTTTTATGGCAGATCTTATGACCAAGCTGCACATTATCAGGTTGTTAGCCTAATATCGGCACAGAGCATATCAGTATGTTTTATATCATAGTTTTCTTGTTTTGCATTGGGTGGTGGGGCAATGGAATATCTGGATATAGCTTACACATACCGTTATACTTAGAAGAATACACTGTATTTAGATCACGTATATTTGACATATACCTGGTATGTGGATAGTAGCAATATGTAACGTACTAGGTTGCTTCTCTCGGTCTTCTCTTTAGCTTTTTATCATACATTTCCTATAATATGCCCCATTTTTTAGAGTCACACATTTTAATCAAGTAAGGCCAGTCGGAACGGTGTCGACTTAACTCGATGTTGAGTTAAAATGGCGCCCCCCCCCCTTCATAAGATAATGTAACAGTCCCTGAGTTAAGGTTGCGGATGCCGATGAACCCTGCCAGGCTCGACTGGAACCAGTGATGTGGTGAAATCAATTTTTAACATTTTGCAGCTCTCTGTCTCTGTCTCTCTCTGCCTTTCTCTCTCTCTTTCTTTCTCTCGTTATATATGTATATATATATATATATATATATATATATATATATATATATATATATATATATATATATATCAGTATCGTAGTCTCCGGGGGGGGGGGGTGTGGGCTATGTGATATTGCATGTGACTGAAAAGCACCCTGTGAATGAATATTAGGTTTCTGTGAATAGAGCTTATAATAAAAGGGAGAAAAATATCAGAAATGCTAATTAATAGTATGTACTTTTTTAATCCACACCGTCGAAGGGGATTCCCCCTCTCCAACTCCCCCCCCCCCCCCCGAAAGAGCATTTTCAGCCCCCTCCCTTAGATTTTGCTCAGGCCACGGTCCTGGATATTTATATATACACCGTATATATGAACAAGGAAGTAATTGTAAAGCCAGCCAGGTCTACATTCATTACCCATCATTGAAAAGGTGTGTCAGAATACGAGTGCGTATGAACTCACTCAGATTTCAGTGTATGGCTATACTTGTATTGTGTTGAACAGGCTTAAAAAAGTGGCCACGTGACAGCGGGAAATGCAAGGCAGTCTCGACGTCAGCCATGAAAATTCACCCATGCGTGTCCAGGTAGGGCCTTCAAGGGAATAGAAGTTGTTGCCGTCCTATTTCAGTCTTTTCAGCGTTACATGGGCGTTGGTGAACAAGGGGAAGTAACGCAGGTGAAGAAATATCGAGGATAAAACAGCCGTCAGCAGGTAAAAATGTGCCTTTACGTGTCACTGAGAGCTCACGTGAAAGGGTAACTCAGTGTGGATCACTTTGCACGTTAACGTGTAGTTGACCCCTGTTTGTACAGTTGTAAATGGAAAATGTGATGTTGTAATTCTGGATCTGTTCTCAAAGTTTTGTTTAAGCCATACACTGAAACCCCACTTTTTTGTCCATTAGTAAATTACTGATTTTTGTCTATGACCCATGACAAGGCTATGCATACAATCGAAGTACCCGCACGTTATGCCTTTTCATACTTCTTCATGTGTACTTTAATACTTTCTGCTGTGCAGTATATCAAGGAAAAATGTTTCCATAAGTTTTATTTTCGACCGCTTTTTACATTTATTTTAAATGCACATTCTTGAAAAATTTCTATGATCCACACAATTAATGAGCCATATATGTGAAAATTAACTTGAAATTAATTACCGTAAATGAAGTAATATACTTATATAAATATGTAATAACTAATGCCTTAAGCACGCATTATTCAGAAACACGCAGTACGCTAGTTATTTGTGTTGGATCCCAAGGACTCGATCAAGGTCTTTCTCACGGAACCAATGTACTCAATCTAGGTCTTTGTCTCGGATCATAAGAACTGGATCTGTGTCTTTGTGTCGGATCCCATGGACCCTATCTAGGTTTTTGTCTCGGATCCCAAGGACCCAGTCTAGGTCTTTGTCTCGGATCCCATGGACCCAGACTAGGTCTGTGCTCGGATCCCATGGACCCAATCTACGTTTTTGTCTCGGATCCCAAGGACCTAATCTAGGTCTTTGTCTCGGATCCTAAGAACTGGATGTGTCTTTGTGTCGGATCCTATGGACCCAATCTAGGTTTTTGTCTCGGATCCCAAGGACCCAGTTTAGGTCTTTGTCTCGGATCCCATGGACCCAGACTAGGTCTGTGCTCGGATCCCATGGACCCAATCTACGTTTTTGTCTCGGATCCCAAGGACCTAATCTAGGTCTTTGTCTCGGATCCTAAGAACTGGATCTGTGTCTTTGTGTCGGATCCTATGGACCCTATCTAGGTTTTTGTCTCGAATCCCAAGGACCCAGTCTAGGTTTTTGTCTCGGTTCCCAAGGACCCAGTCTAGGTCTTTGTCTCGTATCCCATGGACCTAATTTAGGTCTTTATTTCGGTTCCCGAGGACCCAATTAAGGTCTTTGTCTCGTGTCCCAAGAACTAAATCTGGGTCTTTGTCTCAGATCACTTGGACTTTTTCTAGATCTTTGTCTAGTATCCCAATTACCCAGTCTAGGTCGTTGTCTCGGATCCCAGTTACCCAACCTAGGTCGTTGTCTGGGCTCACATGGTCTCTGACTACAGAGCACGTAACAGGGATAATTCTTGTGTGATGTTTACCCCTATCATGCAGGTGTAAAGAGAAAATGTGCAGTTGTAGTTCTTTAATATGCAGTTCTATGTTTTAGTCATAGATGGTCTACTTCCATGCTTGTGAGGAAATGATTGAATTTTACCGATCACTCATGACAAGGCCATACATCAAATAGTTGTTTCTCCCTGTGCCAAGATGATTTTGCCTTTTATGCAGTGAAAATTAACTAATACGTAAGATAGTTTCATACATTAGTACCCCATAGTACCCCATGAGTGCGTACATCAGTGTTGATCTACCAAAAACAAAAAAAATAAGTTTCCATGCCTGCGGTGTTGATAAGGATATGACATTAAAGTCTGTTGTACGGGCAGGCTTATTGGGGTGGATGAGTTTTTTTGTGGTAATTTTGATAATTTTTTTAGTGTTTATCTACTTGGGTCCCCAACGAATGCTATTGCATTTTAATTTCATTCTAATGCCCCGCTGAAAAGTGGCCGGGGCATATGGTTTAATCCTTTTGACGGTATGATGGCTCCTGAACATAGAAAATTTCATGAAAAATAAAAAAGTTGATGATGAATGCATTTGTACGGACTTTTATTTTCAATGCCTGCAGACATTAACCTGATTATTGGTGTGTGGATGAATGATGACCAGTTACAGATCGAGTTTGCGTTTCGTCCCGGCTGACCTACTTCTTACGTCATGATTTTCCAGATGAGCGTCCTCATCCGTGTAGGCGTCCCCACGTTTCAAAACCTTGTTTTACTGACACACTGCTCATTTCACATGCGTGGATTTCACATGCGCGCGCCTTCAAATTCAAATCAATGGATGTTAATATTCAGACCACATGACACTCTTTATTCTTAACACAATTTCATAAGGTTATTCATTTCTAAAATTATTATCCTCTAGCAACGAAATTGCTGAAGGGATATAGTAAAGCTTCGGTTCGTGCGTCCGTCTGTCCGTTATCCTGTTGGTCCGTCTGTCCGTCCGGAATTCTTGAAAAATTTGGTCGACCAATTTAAAGTCAAACCGTTTGACCAAAACCTTTCATCTAGCTTGCACATATGGCTCACCCACCTTCTTGAAAAAGATTGTGGACCCATTTAAAACCAAACTGTTGACCAACACCTTTTTTACGGAACCTATTATCAACAGATCACGTATGCGTGGTGAACATAAATTTCGTAATGTAAAAAAAATCAGATTCTGTGACACTAGTTAGCGTGAAATGTCTAGGGGAATGAATAAAGAAGTCATTTGTTTTTTTTTTATTAACAAATAACTATTATCCTCAAAACAACCCTAACATTACAGTACACTAAATCAATACAATTACACAGTACAACAACAGTATAACAGCAAATCAATATAATCACACAGCCCAATACACGAAGTGCACAGTACCTGGATACCACCACTGCCACAGCGACAAATCCTTTAAATCATATAATTCAGATGAACAGTTCACGCAAATCTTCTCAGAAAATAACAGTCCAATGTAAAGCTCTTGTAACAATCCCGAAAGTAAACTGAAGACCAAACAAGATTCGTCTCAGATAGAGAAGAAAATCTATAATTGCCGCATTTATCGGAATAGGTCCCACAAACTGACATACACGCTTCTTTGTCCGCTGGAATATTCTCTCACTTCTCCCTCGGCTCTAAAACAAAGCCCCTATCTATAGCCTTTCGTCCGAAAACTCTAGAAAATTCCCTTTCACGAACAATCGAAAAGAATAATGCATAATACACAGTACACACGCTACAGGAAACATCTCGAACAGAGAACGCCGTGTCAGGGTTCACACGTGGGCCAGAGCATGCTGCCACGGCAACGAGCTACGCGTGCTACACGAACCAAATACCAACAACACATGGAACAACCGTGTGCACAATAAAACAATCATTTGTAAGACCGCTGCACACAATAAAAGGGGCACCTGTAACACTTTAAATCTTGCTCATATGGCTCATCCACTCATCGAAGAACCCTTTCGATTTTGAGGTCACGGGGTCAAAGGTCACGGCCACAGCGCCCACTTCTTGAAAAAGCTTGTGGACTTATTTTAGGCCAAACCGTTTCACCAACACCTGTCAGTGTCATCTTGCTCATATGGCTCACCTATCCATGGATGAAGAACCCTATATAGTTTGAGGTCACAGGAGCAAAGGTCAAGGCCAGAGAACTGCCTTCATCATTTTCACTATGAGAAATACTCCCATTCTAATTGTGCCCCGTGCGAGGGGATGGTCCGCTTTGTGGTGCCCTTGTTTATTTTCATTAGGCCTGAACTGATCACTAGTGTGTACTCATAGAAAGATCACTTACAGCTCAAGTTTGTATTTCTCTCTGTTTGACCAACATTTCACCAGGAGTTGTACCCCTTTTAGTAAGAATATTGAATGGAATTCATCACTGATCTTGATAAACTGTACATTGTTTATCATAAAGACGCAGTGATAAAATTCTTGTTTCTTCAGCTTTGCAACATTAATACTACAACACTTTGATAAATATTTTTAATTTGCTGGCGGTGCTGGCATTCGTGTCGTATCGACACATTTATTTTTATTTTTTTTTTATTTTTTCCCCCATTTTTGTTTGATCTAGATCTCCAGTCTGGCCGATTTTCAAAACCTAACATTTGGTCACAGTACAAGTCTTATGTCACAGTTTTGCTCTTAGTCACTCCATAACCGATTTCCCATTATCACTCACATGCGGGCCTCTGGGGAGGGAGGCATCTAGTGATTGCTTTGCGATTGCATATATCTTGTAAAATTTGATTTTGACTCGCCAGTTAAGGCCTCGAGTAACCTTCCTTGTTCAGCTGAAGGGTGTGTTCAGCGCTTATTTAATGACTGATGCAAATACACTTTAGGGTCGACAGCTGTTTTACGACACCATTTAGTTCCTGGGTTTCGGGGTCAAGCGCTACTTCCTGCTGATCAACGCAAAGAGCACGGGCGTTATTGGTATTCTCGAGGCATTTCATTTTTATGGTAATTTCTTAGACATGATTTGGGGAGACGGTTGTTTAATTTTGGGCGAAACAATGACTCTTAATTTCTTATCAGGATATATATGAAGTCCAGGTGTACGCATTTTAGATTACCCTTCTTTACCCTAACAATTTTGTTCATGCTGATGTTAGGTAGAATACGTTATATGTCCAAGTATCCCCCCCCCCCCCCGATGATTTGAAATGATGTTACCTAGCAACTCATACCATTTCAGATTTGCACAAAAACAGGGCTGTTAAATAATGACGACCCAAATGCGTGTCAAACTCTAAATGGGACTAAAGTTGTGCAAACATTTAATGTATCCCCAAAGATGTATTATGTTTTCATTGCCGTTGGTCGGTTAGCTGGTTTGTGTGTTAACAACTTTACTCAACACGTTATGGACGGAGTTTGATTAAATTTTGTAAAGGATTAGGGCATTGCCAACTAAATAAACTTTAGAACAAAGACGATCCCTGAGAGCAATAAATGGCAAAGGTTCTAGTCTGGGATAAAGAAATCTGTCAATTTCAAAATAACCCTTTTCACAAAACATTATTTATCTTGGGTGTAATCCCTTACCCCACCAAATTCTGATAAAAACGTTTAGAGCATATAAGGCTGAACCCATGAATCCGAGACAAAAATAGATACATCCTGGATAATGTATAAATTATCTAGGATATCCCATTTATTGTTATTTGAATTAATACAAGCGTTAAGAGCTACACCTCATGTATTTAATTTAGTTATATAAAGTGTCACTGAATCATTGACGAAGTCTGACATTTTTGCTTCATCCGTGAATCATTTGACACTCCTTGTGCAACAGGTTGCTGTAATTTAGGAAAATCTGGAACCATGGAAAATCCAATTCAGGAAGAGGGCCGAAATGACGCTAGTTTTATCAGAGTAGCGTCCAGGGCAAGCGGCACTTGTGTGATAACAACATGCTCTCGGCCGCACGGTTGGTATCCAGACGCTCCTTTAATGATCAATCCATAATATACATTAGGATGGCGGCGCTTCACTCTCAACTTTGAACCATAATAAAAATAAAAATGTCAAGACCCATCCTGGAGAAATAATTACTTGGCTTGAGGCTTAAATCGGAAAGTGGGGACTTCGTTTCTGATAAAATGTCCGGTTGTGTTTACTCTCATTCAGTGGCAGCCCTTCTCCCAATGCATGGGTGTTCTTGTACACTAGCGCGCGCATATATATATATATATATATATATATATATATATATATATATATATATATATATGCAAGTACTAGCACAAGAGTATCCCTATATTTGAATAATAAATACTTCTAGACGCGTGCTTTTTGGTAATTTTGAATTCCTGGTATAAAATGTATATATAAATAGTCATAAATTAACACATTAATACAAACATACAAAATATGTATACACCCTGCGCCTGATGTGTGACATAGCACTTTGAGTATGTAACCGCACATAGCAGGGCCATCAATATGATTCAGATTTTGAATGGTTTTAAAAATGAATATTTCTGTTGTATTTTATTTAATTATAGTATCATTATATGATTAAAATCGTGTCATTATATAATAATTTGACTTTCGTGAAATGTTAGGTTAAATTGTCAGCGCAGTATTCACAGAACTGACTCGTTTTCTTAAGTAGCCGGTGTTGGTCAGTGACGGGTACAAGGGCGATATTTGGTCCTCTCGGTCCTGCAACAAAATACTTTGGAACCAAAGAGCGTCCAAAAGAGATTTCGAGCGTCACAGACGCTTACCGGTCAATGAAAATAACCAGAGTTCTGTATTCTTATGAATTCATGACCCATTTATGCAATGCTCCGGAACCCGTGTTTGCTTTCACTTGTTCGGCCCATATTCTCAGGTTCATTCTGTGCATAAGTGACTATTACATTTGTGAATATTCCTTAAAGACGTTTCTGAAGCATGTGTCGGATCCTAACCTCAATCTAATCGATTCTTCACTGACCCATTCTGGAAATACCCTGAAATTTAAATGAGATTCTGTTGATGATCGCATGGGTTATTATGTGAACAAACACCCAAATACGACCCCCCCCCCCCCACACACACACACACGCACGAACAGAAATGAACGGAATACCCTTCTGACATGGGCAATGAAGAAAAATGTCCTGTTCATATCTGTGTACAGTGGATTCTGAGTGATGGAGCACCCTTAGGACAGGCAAAAATTGGATATCATTTATATTTGGTCGTACCTGACAGGTCACTTAATTATAAACAATGAGAATGCTTATGATTAATAAAATGTCATCATATACAGTTGGTCCTATTAAACAGATGGTCTATCAGACAGGTCCAACGCATATACATGGCCAGTTTTAATATTTAACACATGTTATCTAAATCTGAACCCAGAATACAAACCAAGAAGAGAGAGAGAGAATACCTCCAATAATAATTTATCCAGATCGCCTTCTTTATACAAGTGGCTGCTCCTTGCTTCAAGACAATTTGTTTTACAAAATAACCTCTTCCAACCGGCTTCTGTGGCTCAAGGGTAGAGCACAGGTAAGCCGGGAGGTAGTAAGTTCAAATCTCGCCCAAGGTGGTGAGATTTCCGCGGTCGGCCTACACCCAGGGTGAGCGTTCGGCATCCTTAATTGAAAGGCTGTGCCCCGCAGCCGTGTATCACTCACAAATGGGTGCGTCTTGGGGGGGGGGGGGCACCTGGGAGTTATGACCTGGCAATGGGGATGATTCGAACCCAGGACCCGCAGGTGCGGTAGACACCGGACCTAGGTGACACCAGGATACAAAAATAATATGATAGGAAGCGAGTACTACCGCCCTGTCACGTAGTCCGAAACCGAAATGGAAATCTTCATTTGTACATGCATACTCAGATTAGGAATTAGATCAGAGTGCATAAAAAATAGAGGAGGTTACCTCTACCAAAAAAATAATAATAAACGAACTCTGCCATCTGATTGATTAAAATGTAAAGGTAGCTATGGTATGCATCAAGAAATGTGTATTTAAATCAGTCTAATTAAATGCACGAGTTAAAAGAGCCAGTGACGTCACATATACTGACTCAGTTTTCTGTGAGTCTTTCAGTTTATGCTGATGGCGATACAGTAACACTCCATGCTTTATATTGGAACAGCTGAGTTGTCAGCTGAACTATGTATTTAATGTTCTGTTAAGAAAATAGAGAATGAGTCTGCTACGTGTAGTCAAATTATATCTTTATTTTCTGCTTACAGTCGGCTATTCATCTACCTGTATAAAGTTTATGTGATTTCTGGCTTACTCGGTGTACTTGTGGGTAATTCCTGTACAGAAAAGTTCTCTAATAACGCCTTTGTGATGGATGTAAGGAGCATGTTTATCTGCATTCTAAGGTGGTAGGTACATATACGTGGAAGTTTGGAGATCATTTGCTAATTCAAAACTTGAATTGACGTCCTTCTTGACGGTGTTTATTTTGGATTATTTTGGCGGGTCCCCACCATATATAAACACATGGTTATAAACAAAACAGACTATATAAGCGGTAGGACCGACGTTTACTGGGCTATTATTATAAAAGGTTCAAGGGATAATCTTTAGTTGGAAGACCTCATAAATCAGAATAAGGCCCTTTAAGGTGTACATTAAGTACATTTCATCTGTTTCGTAAAATTTATTGATTTGTTTACCTTTGTGGGTTTAATAAGTAAAATTCTGCCGTTTCTTCAGAGCCGACCCTACTTGCCGTCTGAACATTTTATCTATATATTATCCGCGTCAACGTGATTCTTTCCAAGAAGGGGCATGATATATATATATATATATATATATATATATATATACATATACATGTATATATATATACACACACTCACATTGCATAACGTGTCGTTATTGCCCATGAAACTTAGATTCCAAAGTCATATTATCAGCCTGTGTACGTTTTTTTACTGAGGACAAACATCCAACAATACAAGGGAAATGGTTCGGTTATGTTATATGCCCAGTGGGTTGCAAAGTCTTTTACACGGAAGGCAAACAGGATTCCAGCCTTTTTATGGTGTAATGATCTCTGCTGAAGCGTAGTTTCACCGGAATTCCGGCAAAAAATGAATGTATATAGTTGTTGTGGTCCAGTGGTAGCCGTGTGCTCCGCTGTATATACACAGGTAACACCTATGAGATGGATGTAACTGAGTCTGTATCAAACCGGAGACAACGCGACATATATGGTATATCTAATGTTAAGGTGAACATTACAGCTGTGGACGGTATGTTTATTATTTACCCATTTGTATTTTAAAGTCCAGTAAACATTGGTTTCACTTTAAACAAATTATTTTGCAGCCATTCTTTTCTGTAAGGTCCGAAGATTAACTTATTGAAAGTCCTAAGGAATCCTAACATGGGAATATTGTTAATTTCGATTTGCAACAAACATTTAATCTTTTTATGGACCTGTGATTTATAAAACTAAATGCTTTATAATTTTTTAAACAGAGCTTATCATAAATGAGAATCATGCTTAATTAGCTGGAGAAGGTATAGAGATTCAACATAAATATAATTACAGTCCATATAAATATGCGCAATTCATTGTATTATCATCGTACCAGTCTCACGTGAGACGTTATAAAGACTAATTTAGACATTGTATCATACAGTGAACTTGGTGAATAGTCGAACAATATCCTAATCTCCCTGTCATCTCCTCTGTCTGTCTGTTTGTCTGTCTGTCTGTCTGTCTGTCTGAGTCTCTGTCTATCGTTGTCTGTCTCCCTGTATCTCTCTCTCTCTCTCTCTCTCTCTCTCTCTCTCGTGCGATCGTTATTTCATATAATTTGGCGGTGGCTCATCATTTGTAATTCACTTAAGATTTTTTTTTTTTCTTTTAATTAGCTTAACATTGCAACCCTTCATTGAAATGAGCATCTATATATTAATAGCGTAAGGCGATTTTTGTGATTTTCCGTATCTCCTCTGATACCGCCGTACGGATTGCCGTAATTTTCGACATACATATGCTCTGGGTTTGTCCGAAGAGATTCCGCCCCCTTTTATTTGCAATATTTGCGTATTACGTGCATAATTAATAATTTTAATATTTGCTCCCCCGCGGGCGCCTCTTTTCTTTGTGCCTTCGGGCCTGGTAACACAATGGCCACAGAGTGTTTGATGGCGGGACAGAGTTTTTCTCCGGGGGCCCTATCTGGGCTTTTCTTCAATTTGCGGTGACCGGCCCGAAATAATCCCCGTTGATGATCCCTTCTCAAAAGGCAACCTCCGCGCAGCGGAAAGGTCTATTTTGCACAAGGAGATCTCGCGTGAGGAAAATGCTCAAAAGGGGGATCTTTCAAAGAATGAAAATTTTCCGAGCGGCAATGAATGCAGGGTAGTGTGTAAAACCCGAACCCCACGGTCCCCGGACCCCATAAACCTATTTCCTCATTTTCAATTATTTATACCAATAAAAACACCACTATTGATGATGTAAGGACAGAGCAAAGTCTCTAAATGTTAAATGACCGATTCACTGAAAGATTTATAATTACAAAAATATTTCGATGAAGACGGACCTCATTTACTTGAATTTGCCGACTGTTAAATTTTGACGGACCCCAGTAACCACCGCTAACATTTTTATTCATGACTAAAAGAGGGCAAAAATAGCACTCATGTCACACACTAAATATAATATTTGTTATTTCAAATGAAAATATAATAGTGCGGACACAGTGGGGGAGATTTAATTTGAAGTGCACTAACAGTTGAGCGGACCTGAGACTGATATATCAGGCCACTTCCACATAACAACAGGTTTTGTGCTCCGTTCATAACAACCATGCAAATTTAAAGTTGGCAATAATATAAATACCGAAAGGAGTTGTTAATTACTTGCATTTCAAACAACTACAGGTTCCAAAATAATGATTTTGTAAATGTTTTAAATTATAATACTTTTTAAAACGCTACACAAATGAAATAAATAGCAAATATAAAATTATGAATAAAAACTAAGACAGAAATGTAAAAATACAGATACAAACACAATAATAAATCATAAATGTGTCTTGGCTAAACGTGATGTCAAATACATGTATGTACTAAAGAAATGGTAAAACAACGAGAAAACGGGGTCCGTGTAATCCGTGAGGTCCGTGCCCCAGGGTCCGGATGTGTTTTTTTATTATCAAATTTTGTTGCAAAACAGACTATTTTTTTATGTTTTAACCAAACATAATATAAAATATGTCTTTAGATACGATTATGCTAAAATATCTGGACAAATTACCATGAGAGTTTAAGAATTACAAATTTTTCTTGGGTTCCGGGATCCGGAGTGGGATCCGGGTTTAACACACTGCCTGAACGCAGTGACTATCTCACTGGAAAACATTGGCTCAGCTTTCAAATAGAAAGGAGTGCGTGATATTTAAAAATATATACAGCCATTAAATGTACCACATAATATAATGCTACCACGAACTTTTGCGCAGCGGGATTGCCCGACCATGTGAGTGCTCAGTTTTTCTGCGTTATAACCGGAATGCAATTATCGAGATCATGTGTCAGCGCTGTACTGTACTACCATGCAAGATAACAGGTTCCTTTACTGGCGGACTCACGGGCGCGGAGGGCAACTTTAAATGGCGATGTTCAGCATAATATATATTTTCATATAAAAATGATTTTATTAAACATATCAAATTCTTCGAAAATTCTCCTGCCAACCTCTCGGCTTCAATTGGAGTTTTATGCATAACACCATGCATATAATGGATCTATATGTTAATAGCGTAACGCGATTTGTGTGAATTTACATGTCTCCTCTGACACTACGGTTTACCGTGATTTTGTACATACATATCCTCCGGGTTTGTCCGAAGACATTCCACCATTCGGACAAGAACGCATTCGCCCAGGTCATTCAGACTCCGACAAAAGGTTAACTCAGAGACAGAACACTTATAACAAATGTCGGATTCAAAGAGACAGTAACATTGTACAACCAAGACATAAAACTATGACAGACTATTTGACATCAGAAGTAAATGCTCGCAAAAAACCGTGCCTAGCACGGGTATTTGCTAGTTCTACGTATATTTTAATTTCGCTGTGTTGTTAATTTAAAGTGTGTATGTAACAGTCAAAGGTGTTAAATCAATCAATTTGTAAATTGCCTGAAATTTTCAGTCAATAAACAAACCGCCTGCATGATTCAATCAGGCAATTTATAAAATGAGCGATAATTTCATGCATTTAAAAAATTGACAGAAAAAATCAGTCAGTTTATATGACACATTGATTCAATCAATTAAATGTGCGTTTGTTTCACAAACCTCATTATTGAGAAACATACATTTTCAAATAGTACAATCAGCTTCCTTTGGCTAAACTTTATGCCTGTTTCTTCTTTCTACGTTATTTATAAATTCTGATCAAATAATAATTCTAAAATACACAAAGACTTGTGACGGGTTACCAGAACCATATAGTTAAAATATGCACAATGTTATAACATTAAATATGCATGCCATTTTATTACTCATATGACTGCATCTTTGCTTGTGTTAGAACCAGAATCAAGTCAAATGGAAGCTTTTGATTAATCGAAACATTATGTCCAATGATAAGGGAAATTTAAAAGAAGAAAGGATAAACACAGTTACATTTAATTGTTAATATCAAAAACATGCTTAAGGTTTGTTTAAGCAAGGAGTTTACAGGTACGGCCTTTGATAAAGCGAGCCTGTTGGATGTTACTTCTGCGGTCCGCTGCAGCTCGCTGAAGCGGAGAGCGATATATCCAGTAACTGAGCAGTAAATCACTGGAATAGCATTGACCGGAATTATGAATGCGCAAATGGTTTGTTTTGTCAAGAATTATGCGCAACAAATATATCTAGAGAGGTCTTGTGTTGAGGAATCACTTCATCGATTTTGGGATAGATGCGGTCACTTTATATCAACTTCTGCCGTGATTCATGACGGACGACTAGTTAGTGTAAATCGTTCTTCCCTGAATAACTTCGGCATTATAAAAAATTCCAACAGTTCCCACACTTCAGACTTATATTAATAATTAGCTATGTATTATAGTATTCCGTTGATATAAAAAGAATTTGACGCTTATGATCGGATGACTTTCATTTTGATGGATAACAGTGAGCCATCGCCCGCTCTGTCACTGTTCTCGTATTATCGCCCATATTTACCGCAGCCAAGCTAAAGCTTAGGCGTCATTAGTAAAGACAGCTTCACACACGTTTCCCACACATATGAAAATATGGTGTTCAAACTTATGATTGTTTAAAAATATATATTAAATACTGGGTCTCGCGTTAGTTCACATTGGGGGTCTCCGTGAACTTAACGAGCTGTTCCGAAGTCACGCCGAAGGGGGGTCTCTCGCGCTGTATCAATTAGAACCGGGCTTATCAGCGGCATCTCTTTGTGCCTTACAGCAGCGAGTTTTATGACCCCCGTCAGCAACAACCGACACGGCCAGACTTTCACTTGATACTCCATCCCTGTAAACTCCTTGGTTTAAGTGAGTTTCAATTGGTATAGGTTTAGCCACAATTACCGACTCTCTTTGTTACTTTTTAATGAAGTCGCGTCATACATTCTTTGAGATGAGCCCAGCTGTGATGGCTTGGAATATTAATTAGTCCAACCAGCATGGACATAACATATTATCTTCCCAACCACTTTCAGAAATTATCTTTCAGAAATAACTTAACTCAATAATGACTGATAATACGGCATGATCCATGTGTCCAACGCATTACGAAACCAGGTATTAAAACACAAATGAAGTAATTCATGCAGATTTTCAGAATTCAAGCCAGGACTAGAAGATTTATTGAGAAAAAAAATTAACGGCGAATAAAATGGTTGGGGGTTCGCAGGAGCCGTTTGCTGCCATACGAAATGTGAGGTCGAAATATTTTTTACATTTGCGTTTCTGAAGCGAGAATATTCCCTGTAATTTTGTATCATAATTGCTTCAAAATTGCTGAACGTTTAAAGAAAATTGTATCAATTCTCCCGCACTGAGGGAGAGGAAAGCCCTGCACACAACTACTCCCAAATTGCAACAGGAAATTGCGCCTATGAGAGAGTATAATATTTACATTTCAAATGTTTATATAATTATTTTTGCAAGACCCTAATAAAGCCAAAGGGACGCTTTTTATTATATGATAATAAGATGTAAAATGTAATAATGTTTTGTAAGACTAAGGTATATGAAATGCATGGAATGTTCTTTAAATCTTTGTTATTTCATAACAATAGTATTTAATCTTTTTAAATTTCAGTCAAAGTGTCGAATAAACTGACTGATTTTTAAGTCAATTTGTAAAATACCTGAAAATTTCTGTATTTTTAAATTGCCTAAATGAATTAGGCACTTTGTAAATTGCTTGAACATTTCAAACAATTTCCTATTGACGCAATTTTCAAATAATGACTGTAACATAAATAAGCAACTGGTTATGCAATTTTAAACAAATGTGCTCGTATATGGTTTAACCCACTCACTTGTAAAATACAACAAATTGTGTAAATATACTTATTATCTTATGATGTTTATATTTTCTTTAACCATTTAATAAAAACCATATGATACCTAAGATTAGCTGACATCACTACACATGGTATTATAAAGGCATTATTTCTAATAGGCAGTTTTATAACCTTATTTTGTTGGATAATTAGAAAAATGATAACATTATTTATTTTGCGAAACAATACTTTAAATTGTCAAATGTAGGACTTATTATTGACCTTGAAACCCATAACCATCACAAATTGTTATGAAATATATTTCCTCATGCCATTTTTTTTAAATAATCAAACAGAATTGATATAACCATCATTGTTACCCCTTTAACTGCATCATATAACATAAAAAAAGGACATACCAAGAAAACCTTTCCCATGTGTTGGCAGAAAAGGGGTTGAATCAGTGCATTGTGCATTTTCAAATGCTAGACATCCTAACGGTTAGAATGATGCAATATTCAGCTTGTTATACCTGAGGTAGGGGTAGTCCACATCTGCCCACAAAACCGCCACACTGTTACCAAGATCAGTAAATTGGTATACGCCACTCTGCACACACCCGTTATGTTCAGCGAATAGATACCTTTTCTTCCATTTCCGGATGCGCGAGCAACCCTCGTGCCCTCACTCTTTTGACTTTTTACACTGACACCGAACGTATTTGTAATACACGACCAGACTCGTCAGTAAATTTTATATGCCTTTCACGCGTATTATGCTGGTCAATATAGCACACAGACATACACACAAACATAAAGTCACGTATACGCAGAGCTTAACAGTAGCGGCCATGATTTTTTTACTGATTCGGATCGCCGCCTGCACTAAGCAAACAAGAGTTTCTATAAATACCGTTGATTTAAACCAGTCTTTCTCAGTTAACAACAAATACATAAGATATCACGTCTCCGTCAGCTACCTCTTAAACCAGGATTCTTCCCCCAGCAGAAGGAATGTCACCCACCATAAAGTCATTTATACTTACATAACATGTGTGAACTGCTAAGAGAATATTACAAACAATAAATGGAAAAGGCCCCTCTAACACATGAACAAGAGACAGAAGTACTTCATGGTTGTTCAGGACCTCCATGGATGTTCAATTAGACGTTTAAGGATCCAGCAGTTACGATCTATGCCCTGATCTATGACGTACGTCACGACGGAAAACGACAGACAAAGGGGTGATCGCTAAAATTTAGATGACTTCCAATCAGCTGAGCCAAAAACGAAGCAAGACGCAAAATCCGCCGCTGCATTGCAATAAAGGTAAAAACAGAGTGAGCTCTGTGCCTTCTCTAAATTCATCGCCCTGATTGACAAAGGGTTTCTCAAGGTCTCTATCATTTCAGACCTATATTTATTTTTATTCTACGGCCATAAGTTATACGGCAAAGTCAGCCGAGCTTCATGGCCCATGGGACACTTATTTCATCTTTGACCTGGTTGTATGTAAAATAAGTTTTCATCTGCATCATGCATGCACTTTTTAACCCTGCCCTGCTAAAGTATAGATGGACACAAATTATTTTTAAGGTTGTGTTTCCTTCTGCGCGTATATACGTATACCGGTATTTGTGAAACAAAAGTGATGTTTTCATGAGTCAGCGTATATGCTTATTTATGTATATGCGCGAAAATCGAAAAAAAGACGGGTTTTCACTCATAGGGTTTTGCTTGAACTCGGAGATTTCCGGTAAAATGACGTCAATCTGGGGGAACCTTAATACATACACATACTCATAAACGTATGTGTAAAACGCATTTTAAAGTGCAATTAATGAACCACGATGAACTAAATTACGAAATCTCATGTAGAGGCGCTTATTATATATGAATTCGTTTTCTTTTTGTTTCAGAAAAACTTATTGAGTCTCTGGCTTCTGTGAAGGAAATTTGAAGTACAAGTTAAGAATGTGAGTAAACCTCTGAATATGACCACATCTACACAGACATACTAGTGTTCGTTATAATGTTCTTATATATGACATTACCTCAATGCTATGTAATGAACAGATTATGATGTATGAACAATGCACCGAAAAGATAAGATAAAACATCATTGAAATATGGATAAGAAAATCTCATAGTATGTGCATATTCAAAATATATACGTGAAATGTATTTGCCTGTGAAACTAGAGGATGAGCGTTAAATGTGTATGTTTTTGTCTGTTCGTCAGTCTGTCTATCTAACCTTCTGTGCAGGGCCGTTAATACAAGGGGATGGTGGGGTTTACACCCCCCTCCCCCCCCCCCCCCCACACACACAAGGAAGGTGGGGGTTTTATACCGTAACTTGTTAGTATCCCCCTGCTATTCAGAAAATTATAGTTTATATATATATTTGGTTGAGTTTGCCGCCTCCATTTTTTAATGCTGATATATCTTATTCTTAACCGAAGTATGTTCATCTGCAGAGTTTCCATTTCGGTTTGGGACTACGTGACAGGGCGGCAGCACTCGCTTCCTATCATTTTTTTTTATTTTGTATCCTGGTGTCATCCAGGCCCGGCGTCTACCGCACCTGCGGGTCCTGGGTTTGTAATCATCCCCATTGCTGGGTCATAACACCGAGAGCCACCCCCCCCCCCCCCAAGACGCATTCGTATGTGAGTGATACACGGCCGTTGGGTACAGCCTTCTCATTAAGCCTGCAGAGCGCTCACCCTTGGTGCGGGCCGACCGTTAAAATACCTCACCGCCTCGGCTGCGATTCGAACCAACGATCGCCCGGCTTTGAGTCCTGCGCTATATCCCTGAGCCACAGAAGTCGGTCTAAAGTAATATTTATGTAATGGAAGTATAATATGTTTATAATTACATTTACAGACTTAGGTTTCATTTCTGAGGTTACTGTAAAATATTATACATTTGCATATCAACACCTGCTTTATAAATAGCCTATAATAGCACAATATCTATATTTTATAAACCTTATACTTGATTGTAATACATTTAAAATGTGTCACACAGAAAATAAAAAGGGATATATATATATATATATATATATATATATATATATATATATGCGTGTGTCACCTTACGCGTGCGCATGTTTATTTTAAAAAAATGTTCAACTTTGATTAACCACCCCCCCCCCCCCTTGAATATATATTGACGCTACTGTGTCTGTCTCTCCCTGAAAAATGGGCTAAGGATATATACAAAGATATCGCATGTGTATTCATTTAACCCGTGAAAAGTCTAATTATGTCTCAAACTCGAGAAGTGTGAGCCTTCCTTTTATACCACGGAGACTGTTGCGTTTTTAGCTCAGCTGACTGTAAGTCATCTGAGCTATAGCAATCACCCTTTGTCCGGCGTCCGTCCGGTTGTCCGGCCGCCCGTCCGTTAACAGAGCACAAATCGTAACCGTTAGACTAAGAAACTTCTGTAAATGTAATTATAAACTGTGCATCCAGGGAGTTTCTAGGCAAATCTCCTTTGAACCTGAAATTAGGTCATGATGACCTATATTTTGTGACCTACGGGCCAAAAACATGATTTTGAGCACCAAGACAGTCAGATGTAGCACAAATTATATCCATTTGCCTAGAACCTTCTAACATAAATTTTAGAAAGGGTCCTGGCAAATGTCTTTGGAAACCTAAAATTAGGTCACTGTGACCTATATTCTGCGACCTATAGGAAAAAGATGTCATTTGAACCCCATAAATATCAGATGGGGACAAATCGTATCTGTAAGGCCTACAATCTTCTAACACAATATCCTGGGAGGTTCTAGGAAAATCTCCTTGGAAACCTAAAATTAGGTCACTGAAACCTATGAACTGAAAACATGATTTTGAGCACCCAGACAGTCAAATGTGGCACAAATTGTATCCATTAAGGCTAGAACCTTCTAACATAAAATTAGGGTAGGTCCTAGGCAAATGTCCTTGGAAACCTGAAAGTAGGTCATGGTGATCTATATTATGTGACCTGTGAGCCAAAAACGGTTTTGAGCACCCTGACAGTCAGACGGGGCACAAATTGTATCCAGGAGGCCTAGAATCTTCTGTCATTACATCCGGGTTGGTCCTAGACAAATGTCTTTGGAAACATGAAATTAGATCATGGAGACCTACATACTGCAACCTACAGGAAGATAGGCACAAAACCAGAATCTTCTAACACAAAAGCCAGGGAGATTCTAGGCACATCTCTTTGGAACCCTGAAATTAGGTCATGGTGACCTAAAATTTGCAAAACAAATGATTTGAGCACCGAGAAGACGGGGCACAAATTGTATCCTTTAGGCCTAGAATATTCTAACATAACATTCCGCGAGGTGCTGGGCAAATGTCCTTGGAAACATGAAAATAGGTCACTGTGACCTATATTCTGCAACCTTCGAGGAAAAAGGTGTCATATGAGCACCATGAATGTCAGATAGGCACAAATTGTATGCATTAGGCCTAGAATCTTCTAAAACAAACATTCAGGGAGGTGAAAGGCAAATCTCTTTGGAATCGATAAATTATGTCATGCTGCACAGGCTATAATCTATGCGCTATGAACCATGAAAATATGAATCTGAGCATCCAGACAGCCAATGTACAAATTGTATCTATTTTCCTTTGAACCGTATATTGAAAAGTCTAGGGAGGTATTTGGCAAGTCTTGAATCCTGAAATTAGGTAACTCAATTCTTATAATACATGTCAAATACAGTCAGATAGGGCACAAATTGTATTCTCAAGCCCTAAAATCTTCTAACACAACATCCAGGGAGATCTTGACAAATCCCACTGGAAATCTGTAACTGAAAGGCCAAAAACATGATAGGAGTACCTTTAACGTCAGATGGGCAAAAATGGTATGCATTAGGCCTAGGTCCTGAGCAAATCTCCTTTAAAATTAAAAATTAGGTCATGATGACCTATATTCTGCAAGCTACGGGCCAGAAGCATGATTTCGAGCAGTAAGACAGGGCACAAATTGTATCCATTAGTCCTAGAGGCATTCAGAGAAGTCCTTGGCAATTCTCCTTAGAAACCTGAAATTGGGGCATGGCAACCTATATTGTGCGAGCTATGAACCAGAAACATGATTTTGAGCACCAAGACAGACAGGTTACAAATTGTATCCATTTTCCTTGGGACCCCCTATGGTGAAATTCAAGGGGGTCCTAGACAGGTCTCCTAGGAATCCTGAAATTTTTATTTACTGTCCACTTTTCAAGATAGTAACATAAGCAATAGGCTGTTCTCACTTACAATATATAACATTTATAAAAGAAATGAGCACCCTATCAAATTTAGCTTAGCGTCATGGCCTATGGGCCACTTGTTATATATTTATAGTTCTATAATCGAGTAAATGTAGAGCGGTGTTCCATAAGCCCCCTTAGGCCTGGAATTGTACTCCCCAATATTCGCTCTTTGCATCACAAAGAATACATCATGCACATAAATAAACATATCTATATTTATTTTTGTTGAGATTCCTGTATTATTTGAGAATAATTGTGATACTGTGTCACGTGATCTGAACAAAGGAGAAGAAAGGCCCAGGATGCTTGTAGAAAAGATGTATTGTGTACCCTTTCGCCAGAGGTGTTTTTCTTCTCGAAATTAATCTTTTCTGTTTGGATACTGTGGAACGGCCGTGAAAACTTGTCTCAGCTGTCAAACTTTAAAATAAAAATTTATTATATTTTAAGGAAACACCTTCTGTTGACATTCCACATGCACATGCCTCCAAAATATTAATTATTCTGTGAATCATCCCCACATATTTATGTATTTCCTTGTAACAATTCTTATCCGACACACGACCGGACTATTCATGGTCCTCTTCACTACATATATACCTACGCCGCTGGAGAATTCAGAATCCCCGGTGCATTGTGTGGATCAGTTTTAAATTCCCACAATCCCTAAGCAGCAGAGTCGTTCTCTTTATGAGTCCGAGTCTGCGCAGTGTGGTTAATCGTGTATATAGATACATACGCGTGCGCCTGTACGTGGCGTATAAATCAGTATGTATGTGACGGCGTTTGGATGTGATCTTATGTCCTGTTTCTTTTAGATGGAGGTCCTTGACTTGTGCCTGATATTCCTATGTCTTATTGATGGAGCATCTGCCAGTAAGTATTATATTGAAGAAGTTAATGAAGAATATATTCTTCATTAAAAAAAGGACCTTATATCAAGTATGTTTGTTCGAAAGGTTTGACGAAGCCAACTTATTAAAACGTTTGACTTCAGAGTTAGAGAACGCCAGAAGTGGATTTTTTGGGGGGGCGGGGGGCGGGGGTTAAGACCGTTTTTTAGCTCAGCTGACTGAATGTCACCTTTTGTCCGGCGTCCGTCTGTCCGTCTGTCTAGCTGTCCGTCTGTCTGTCCGTCCGTTAACCAGGCACAAATCGTAACCACTAGACCTAGAATCTTCTAACTTGACATCCTGGGAGGTCCATGAAAAATCTCCTTGGAAACCTGAAATTAGGTCTCTGTTACCTATATTCTTCAAGCTATAGGGCTCCGAAGTACCACCCCCCCCCCCCTCCATCACCTCCTGCAGACTGGTGGCGCCACCTGTATTTTTTCAAATTTTTACGATTTTTTCCCCTTTTTTTCAGACCTGCAATGAAACTCAACTGTTTACATGGCACAATTCCTATCCGCTGGCCCTTGAATTTTCTAACTTGACATCAAAGAAGGTTCATGAATATATCTCTGTGGAATCCTGAAATTAGGTCTCTGTTTCCTATATTCTCCCAGCTTTGGCAGTGGGCTGCTTAAACTGCCACTATGAAGTCATTTACTTAATAAAGACTAATAAAGCTAAGATAAAACATGTCTGTTTCTGTGATGGTTAAAAGTGTTCTGAAATGAAATTATGAAATGTTTTCTATTCACATGGCTTAAAAAAATATAGATATAGGTATGCTGTATCTGGCACCAATGATAGATATAGAAAATACCCTGAATTTTTATTGTGGCATAACCAACAAATAGCTGTCAAGTGAAACACCATGTCACAGGTCATTTAAAAAATATATCCCTGCTCATTAGATAGTGGCATGATGCGTTTCTGGGCATGGCAAGGATAATATTAGTGCATGGGCAGAAATAGAATTTTATAAATGACACCTTTTTCCAAAGGACATTATATAATTTGAGAAAAAAAAATAAAAATATGTAAGGTAAGAATTATGTGAAAAATATATTCATTTCAACTAATGTTCAACACTTCACCAGTTCCACACTTTTAACCCAGGTTAGAACTTTCAAAAATTCTTTATAAATCTAATATAAAAAGTAATGTGTCATATACTAAAACTACATATTAGTTGTGAATGAAGAGTTAAATATACTGACGGCGTGACCACAGCTGTGTGACATAAACTGCATTGACAAACAAGGAAATGGTGACACAAGAATTGCATGAGTTAAATATTCTTCAACTTGCAGTGGGTCTAGGCTGGTCATGTGGGCATATATCTGGATAACTCTATAATTGTGTTTCATTCATGTAATTTAAGGGCCTTAAAGCTATCCACGGATGCCATCTTAGATGGCCTCAAGTAACAATGAGATAAAATGATGACATTCGGGCTTTGGTAATATAAAATGTTAGCCCCATCAACCAGTTGAGACATACCAATTAATCTGTTCTCTATAAACCAGTAAGGGGATCAATGCTCGGCTGGTAAAAACTATATGCAGATCTTTGCTAAATGACACCATCGGTTTTAATATGTTGGTAGTCAAGTGAACGTAATTTATTTATTTTAATAAAGTACAATTAATTGCATGTGTTTGGACACAGATTTTTAAAACAGCACAGTATATTAAAATATCTTGACACGTACATAATAAAGCAGAGCGACATCTGGTGCTAAATATATTAACTAAAAGCCGGCTCCCTTCAAGTCATGAAAGATGTGCACGCATAGATAAGAATAAAGCATTTGCAATGTCGTCTCTGATGACTTCCATCAGTTTGACAGGTTTTCGATCATGCTAGCGACCCCTGCCAGTGTTGACAGGAACAGAGTGATCGGGTCGAGTATATCGACAAGAACGATAATTTGTTGATATATCTCAGAAATTTAAGGGACAGGGTGTTTGCTTATGGTAAAAGACTATTACCAAGAAAAATAACGTGACGCCTACAACTTTAATATTAATATTATTATTATAAAAGGAAATTTGTTTCCACTGGTACTATTTTGTGGGCGTAATTCTTATCACTATTAATTTGCATAATATTATTCCTTTCACTTCTAACTTGCAGATGTGTACGTTTACGGCGGCGCTGGTGGTTTCGTGGCACTTGTTGTAATATTGATATTGATCCGCCTGTGTTACTACGGTTACATATGCAAGAGCGCGGCAGACAGTTCAAGGCCTAATAGGATTATCGTGGTCCGACCAGTGGTCACACGTCCGGCCCAGGGCTTACCCGACCAAGAACACCCTCCCGCCGTGGACCCGCCGGCATACTCTACCCAACCCCCGCCTCCATACATGCCCGAACCAGATAACAAGACCTGAAACATGGTTTAGATGTTTAGTGACGTGGCGTCTTCACTTTGCATGGCGTTCTGCAGGGGGCGCTTCACTATAAGCAACAACTTTTTATCTACTTGTTTATTCATTGTTCAAAACAAGGGTTGGTTTCTCAGGGATTTCTTTCGTCAGTTTAAAAACACGAACAACTTTAAAAATATTAATTTGATTTTCAGTAGAAATTTACCGATTTTGAACTTTAGCCGCTTGGATATTTCTTTAAAAAAATAAAACAAAATTTCGATACAGTAGACCTTTTCCAGAGGCACGCTCACACCACGTCACGGTCGTCTGCTGGATTCGGGTATTTGAGCCAGCATTGTGGGTTTAGTTGAATTGTGGCAGATACATGAACCAGACAGACAGGACCCAAACCTCTAATGATAAGACAGGATTCTTATTTTAGCAGTATCTTTTTCGTTGATAGAATGGATCCGAACTATTAGTGTCTATAACCACTAACAGATGTCGCTTGTGTGGTGGAAAAGGTCTATTCTCTTTTGTTGTAATATACCTTGTTAGTGAGAGGATCCTGTTATTAGCGTGGTGTTCTCTGAGCATATGAAAATTTATCGACAATTTATAATAAAGTATAATATAATATATTATAATATTAGTTTAAAATTCGCCCACTCACATTGATATCCGGAAAAAGTGCCTGAGAAGCCAGCCTGTTTTTGGCCTTCACTGCATATTTCTTTATCCAGGAAAAGAATAAATATTTAAGATGGCTTGCTTTAAAATGAAAATGTATCGACATTTCTTCGTGTATATATTGAAGGTCGTTTTGTCACACTTAAATCGTACCAAATTGCAAATGCATGTAAATATTTGTGCACTCGCGAGTGGTGATATAAAAATGCCCAAGCATAAGAGACCTAGGGCACAGGGTTCGAAGAACACAAGATTTATAGATCCCAGGGTTTGAAATAATACACAGCATGACGGTCTGAAGTTGTTTTCTGCTGAGTTTGTATTTGTTTATTCAGCGGACCAAATACCTTAAGGGTATTTGATAAACTATTTTAAACAACGAGATTGTATGTAAAAATATGATATCGCACGTTTATGAAACAGTTATTTTTTTATTTGTATGTTAAGTACTGTCTTATGCTTCAGTTTTGTAAGATGAATTATTCAAAACAAATTGTAAATGATAAATATTAATGGAATTGACCTTTTTCACCAAAGTAGCGATACCTTTTGGCATCATATGACACTAAATGTTCTGTATTCGTTTTCGACTGTAAAAGTTCCTATGTTTTTATTTTTCAAATGATAACAACTAAAACAAATGTAGTATCTTCAGTTTATCTGTATTGCTGATTCATTGGACCGTATTAAAGATGACGAATATAACACGCACCTCGCATGCTCGTAGAAAAAGATCGTTCAAGCACGAAACACATCTTACACTTAGTGTCATATTTTAACTGAGATATACTCTTTAAATAACAATGTTTGCTTCTTGTTCATATTGGTCTTGTGATATGAATACGTTCTTATATTCCATAATTACTTTTTTAAAAGTGGTTTTTGGATATGCGTTGAGCCTTGATTGTCCCGTTTGTCCAATGATAGTCTCTTAAGCATTTAATTCAGTCAATTTGCATAAATATTTTTCTTGGAAAATCAAACTGTCATATGCATTTCCTTTGGGCATTTATTTGTACCGGTGTAACGTATTTTTTGTATTCATTTGGTATCAGGCTACAAAAAGGAAACCATAACATAAAATACAATTACGACATATAATTATTACAGATTTCAATGGAAAACGGTGCAAAAAGAAATATTTAACACACAGATCTGGGTTTGACTGGCCCAAATGTTCACAAACAATGTATGATTTCGTATAATCTCGAAAATCGAACTTACGCAGAAACTACAGGTTTAGTTTAACAATCGTTGATGTATATAATATTCAAGATATTAAAATATATTATCCATAAACACATATAGGCTTGTTATAGATGTTACGTTATATTCATTTAATTATTAATTTTATGCATCGAATTCTCAGTATTTCCCAGCCATATTCCGGTACAGATTTGAGCATTAACGAGGATGGCCTCTAGTAGAGCGCATACCCTCATCAAGGAAAACTGTTCTGCTGTATCTGTTCCTTTCTAAGGATCCGCAGCAAATGTTTCCCGCAATCTGCGGAATTATCTGCGTAGTCCTGTTAATAGGCAGACAATTTTAATTCAAGAAACAAAAAAACATGGAAACATTATCCACCTTGGCGATGGCGGTAATTGCAAGAAGGTTTAAACCCTGAGGAGAGCGCAATGCCTGGAACAGGTCGCATTGAAATCTGATACGGAACCTCTCACTGCGATGTGAAACCGGACTCGCGTGGATGCTGGCCACGATCGAGGCACTTCAACAGGCACACCACTGGGGGGGGGGGGGGGGGGAAGCTGAAGGCCACCGTGTGTTATGGTAAAAAATCATTTTGACAAACTAAATACCGCAGGTAAATTTTAATAACATTAGAATTATGATGTAAAGATGATAAGCGATAATGAGTGACTTAAGGAACATGCCCCCTTTTGTTTACCGATCCGAAGGGCTGTGTTTGAAAGTGTCATTTTTCGTCAGTTATCATATTTTATGATAACCATAATATTGACAATTTCAATAAAACTTAGGAGAAATGTATTTTCAAATACTATCCCGTGCATGCATGCATGCATCTCCATAACCAGTCCCTTCTCGGCCATATAACTTGTACAGAATAGCTGTGGGTATATGAGTATTCGGACACGCCGTTACGCATACGAATGCTTGAATATTCGTTTCCGTTGAATTTAATAACTTTTAATCTCCTTAGTGTACACATACATTGAAGAAAGTAGAAACAGACAAAATAAAACAAAAGGTTTGTTTATTACCCTGTATAATATGAAAACATATTTAATAGTTAGACGGCGATGTATTTTCGTAGGATTGTGGTGCCCAAAATGACTGATTTAGCTTAAATAGGATATGAATTAATTAAAAACGTCGAGTAACTAATTTTTGACCCCTCTAACACCGAAAATCCTAGATGGTCGCCATCACCAATTGGAATTTTTTAGTATTGCGTATAAAGCGTAATTGATCGTGTAACAGAACGACGATCCCTTAGGAATCGCATAAGATAGTGCTTGCTTTCACTTTATTTGCATTTAAGCTAACATGGAAAATCCTGAAACATGCAAAACCTTATTCTCCGGCAACAATTAGGTGAAATTTTACCTTTAGGAGATAACGCAGTTGTTGTTTGAAATTCACTGGTACATATGTACCACATGAATGTTGGAACTTTGGGCCTGAGGCCTTATTTTCCTGAATAAACTGTTTTCTGTTCCTTTAGGAGAAATGCTTCATCATATGCCAACTCGCAACTCGGAATCGAATAAAATAGTGCTTGCTTTCACTTTATTCGCATTTAAGCTAATGAATGAAAGCAGGAAATTTGTATGAGCCCTGTGACCCAAAGAATTCAAATATGGCCACGACGCAATTCTAACATAGGGAAAATCATTTTATTCTGTATATGTCGCATAAAACTGAATAATATTGGATCGATTTATATGTTTTTGATTGTGTTGTGTTAATTGCAACTGACCAGGAGTTGCCTGAAGGTCACAGAGGGTAAGTAGTAGGCTCAAGGTCAACGGTATGTTGATGATTGGAATGAAAAATAATTTTTAATACGTTTTAGCAATTATTCAAACATTAATCATAGAATATTAAAAAAAACATGTTTGATTGCTCTAAAAGATTTATTATATACATGATAATTAAGCACACCGTATACTGTAGTCGCTCATGTACCAAATACCTAGTCCCGTAGAAATTGAATGTCCAAATTGAATGTCCCTCTTGTAGAACAAGAGGGAGGGATTTGTAGAAAACGTCTGGATATTTTCTTTCTAATTTACCTTAAAATGTCCTGAAACAGGTCAGATATCATTCTAATTAATACAAGTTATAAATAAGGTACTTCTAGAAGCTCAAAACAAACAATTCTCTGAGAAAAAACTAACTATAGAAACTAGCTCAGCAGAAAAGAAGTCATATGAGTATCGTTCCTAAAGGAAAGTATGCACAATTTCTCTGGCATCACTGGTACAGACTTACACTTTTCGGCCTTCTAAGATGAATTTTCCCAAATGAAAGATACTTTTTGGATATAAAAGTTGAAATAGTATGAGACCTCGATGTCATTTATCCCATTTCTGTTTGTACCCTTATACCAGACAGGTCATGTATGTTGTCTGCAGCTGACGCTTAATAGAGAAAAATAGGACACTTACAGATCTGTCATGACAGTTGTTAATAATAAACGTTAAGAAAACCCATAGACCTGTGTGGATGGACACAGTTAGTAGATAGGTTTAACAGTAATGCAGAGAACTAGAATAAAAAACATCTGCTTCAGTGCACTCAGCACTGCAGATGCTGCTTCAACAGCACTGCAACACAGCTTTGTTGTTTGTTATATTAACATATCATTCTTTGAAAAATTTTATATTATTAACTAATGCTTGCGTTTTTGGCAAATTTTTCCTGACAAGCCTTGATACAGGACAGTCCTTTGTTACTGGTTTCTTAAAGGGTTATTCTGTACATAAGCCCAGGTTAGCTGTTCAATGCATTAGCTGGGTCCTATGTATAATATATTCTCTTTATTAAAACAGTGGTGCTCCTTTGTGGAATTATCGTTGCACCATTTCCACATATGTCCTCAAGGCATTAAAGTCTCATGTGACTCTGGAGTGACTGACAGATATGAGGTAGAATTGAAAACTAAACGAGCCTTACCTGTAAGGTGAATTTTAATTGAAGTTCTGCCGTTCGTCTGTCACATGCCTAGCCCTTTACACTGGCATACCCACCCAAATAACTTGGGGTTACCTAATTAAATGTTAAACCAGATCCTTGAGGCCATTCATGCGTTAAAGACTGACCAGCTGCTGGACTTCATCATCTCATGTGACTCCTTCGTACCTGACAGACGATCGGCAGAACTTGATAAACTTCACCTTAAAGGTAAAGCTCGTTTAATTTTCAATTTTCAGTGGCCCGAGTGGCGGGGGCTGCGTACAAGAAAACCCGAGATGTATATTGTGCTAGTCTGTTCGTTGTCGCTTGTACGGTGATGTTGTTTTAGGTGCCGCAGCAGGAATTTATGTGCGTGTTCACAAGCCGTCACAAGTTTATTTCTTTTGTTTAGAGTTGCGAGTTGGGGTTGGCATATGATGAAGCATTTCTCCTAAAGGAACAGAAAACAGTTTATTCAGGAAAACAAGGCCTCAGGCCCAAAGTTCCAACATTCATGTGGTACATATGTACCACTGAATTTCAAACAAAAACTGCGTTATCTCCTAATGGTACAAATTACATCTAATTGTGACCGGAGAATAAGGTTTTGCATGTTTCATAATTTTCTATGTTAGCTTAAATGCAAATAAAGTGAAAGCAAGCACTATCTTATGCGATTCCTAAGGGATCGTCGTTCTGTTACACGAGCAATTACGCTTCATACGCAATACTAAAAATTTCCAATAGGTTATGGCAACCATCTAGGATTTTCGGTTTAGAGGGGGAAAATTTTTAATTTATATTCGATTTAAGCTAAATCAGTCATTTTCGCAGTTTAGGCACCAAAATCCTACGAATATATATCTCCGTCTACACTATATGTTTTCATATCTGACAGGGCAATAAACAAACCTTTGGTTTTATTGTGTCTGTTTCTGCTTTCTTCAAAGTATGTGTACCCAAAGTTACCCTTGGGAATAGTATTGGCTAATCACAAGCCATCGAACCACTTAGAGTAGTTGCTGGATACAATCTTTTCAGTCATAATCTACAAATTAGCTGAAATTGTGACTAATCAGACGGTCAAGATAGTAAAGAGGTAGTCCGACCGATGTGGCTTTGTGTTCAGAATGTTCATTGAGATAAACATGACCAGAGCGTTGTTTCTTATAGCAGTCATCACCACATCATGCAGTGCCCAAACAGGGGTTCACCAGCCAATTAGACAATGGACAATGGAGTTTCAATTAGGTAAGAAGTTCACCTCAGGCATTGTGCAGTTCTAGGTTAACTATACCATCTAAAGAGCCAGCTGTAGCCACACACTGTCTATTTCAAGATCAAAGGTAATCAAGCCGTTGCTTCACTCAAAGCCATATTGTGTAATATGTAAGATTTGACACATGTACAGGGTCACAGTCCATATACAACATCAGGCCAGGTACCTTTATACAAAGTTATGACCAGCTCTCATTCCAAGGACAATTGTTTAAAATCTAAATTTTGGATTAATGATGCATCATCTATTTTGTATAACAAATTTACGTTATACCTAGAAAAGAAACATTTGAATTGTGTTGTTACAACTGTCAGTCAGTGTACGGGGTAAACAGGAAATAATTAAAATTTGTTAACATTTATCTTTTCATATTACTTTTTTACAACACCTGAAAACACTTTATACAAACATTTAAATGTTTTCAGATAAATTTTTTAGACGAATTTTATATTCATGTTCTACTTAACTGCCAGATTATAAACCCGCAGCCCGACCCGCCCTGCATCGAAGTTATTTCGGCCTTCGGGTCAAAACCCGCCCCGCGCAGGGCCCTAATCTGGACACCTCATTAGGCCCAGCCGGGTAAATTGCCCCGTCCGATCGGGTTTGCGCCAGTGAGAGTAAATTGAAAAACCGTTTGTGATTTTTTTAAATTATTAGATTCAACGGAAACGAATATTCAAGCATTCATGCGCGTAACGGCCTGTTCGAATACACATATACCCATAGCTATTCTGCACAAGTTGCATGGCCGAGAAGGGATTGCTTATGGAACTGCATGCAACCATGCACAAGATGGTATATGAAAATTCATTTCTTATAAGTTTTTTTGCAATTGTCAATATTATAGTTATCATAAAATATTATAACTTCGAAAAATGACGCTTTCAAACACAGGCCGTCCGGTCGGGGAAAAAAAGGGGGGGTATGTTTATTACTTAACTTACTATCGCTTACATCTGTTCATCATAATTCTAATGTTATTGAAATTTACCTGCGGTATTTAGTTTAATTATGTTAAAATGATTTTTGACCATAACACACGGTGGCCCTAAGCTTCCCCCGTCGTGAGCCTGATGAAGTGCCTCAGGGCCAGCATCCACGCGAGACCGGTTACACATCTTACTGCAAGGTTTCTTATCAGATTTCGACGTGACCTAAACCGGGGAGTGCTCTCATGTTGGGGTTAAACCTTCTTGCTATTACCGTCACCGCCAAGGTGGATAAATGATTCCTTGTTTGTTTCTTTCTTGAGTTAAAATGGCCTGCCTATTAACAGGACGGCGCAGATAATTCAACAGATTGCAGGAAACCTTTGCCGCGGATCCGCAGAAATGAACAGATACAGAAGAGCAGTTTTATCTTTGCGAAGGTATTTGCTCTACTGGAGGCCATCCTGGTCAATGCTCATATCCGTACAGGAATATGGCTGGGGAAATACTGAGAATCCGATGCGTTGTCCAGCTGCAATTTTTACATCACACATATAAAATTTAATAATTGTATGAATACAACGCATACAAGCCTGTATGTGTTTCTGGATAATATATTTTAATCTCTTCATTATTACATACATCAACGATTCTTAAACTAAACTTGTATGTGTTTCTGGATAATATATTTTAATCTCTTCATTATTACATACATCAACGATTCTTAACTAAACTTGTAGTTTCTGCGTAAGTTCGATTTTGAGATTATATGAAATAATACATAAACAATGTTTGTGAACATTTGTGCCAGTCTAACCCACGTCTGAGTGTTAATTTTTTTCTTTTTGCACTGATTTCCGTTAAAATCTGTCATTATTATATATCGTTATTGTATTTTATGTTGTGATTTCCAATTTGTAGCCTGATACCAAATAAATACATCATAATGTACAAAATACACATAAATGCCCAAAGGAAAAGCATATAGCAGTTTGATATTCGAAGAAAAATATACATGCAAATTGACTCGTATATAGCACTGATACTGAATTTAATGCTTAAGAGACTATCATTGGACAAAACAGGACATTCAAGGCTCAACTCATATCACAATACCACTTTAAAAAAAGTTATTTTGGAATATAAGAACCTATTCATATCACAAGACCAATGTGAACAAGAAGCAAACATTGTTATTTAAGACTATATCGCAGTTAAATTGTTACACTTTTTTTGAGTGCAAGATGTTTTTCGGATAGATCTTTTACTACGAGCATGCGAGGTGCGTGTTATATTCGTCTGCTTTAATCGGGCCCAATAAATTTGCAATACAGTTAAACTGAAGATACTTCATTCGTTTTTATTGTTATCTTTTGAGAAATAAAAACATAGGAACTTTTACAGTCGAAAAAAGAATACAGAACATTTAGTGTCATATGTTGCTAACAAGTGTCGCTACTGTGGTGAGAAGGGGCGACCGCATTAATATTTCTCATTTACAATTTTTTTTAATATATCATATTACGGAACTGAAGCATGAAAATAATAGTTTCATAAACGTGAGATATTCTATTTTTACATACAAACATGAAGTTTAAAATAGTTTATGAAATACAAGGCTTTTGGTCCGCCGATAAAACAAAAACTCAACACGAAACTACATCAGACCGTCATGTTATGAAAAAAATATCGAACCCTGGGATCTAAAAATTCTGTGTTCTTCAAACCCTGTGCTCTCGGTCTCTTATGCTTTGGCATTTTCAAATCATCACTCGCCTGCGCACAAATATTTACATGCATTTTTGGTTTGAATAAAGTGTGACAAAATTTCCATCAAATTGTACTCGAAGAAATGTCGATATATTTTAATTTTAAAGCATGCCATCTTAAATATTCATTTTTCCCCTGGATAAAAGAATAGGCAAAAAAAGGCTGGCTTCTCAGGCATTTTTTCATAAATCAATTTTTAAAAAATATTATTATATATTTTATTATACTTTATTATAAATTATGGATAAATTTTTATATGTTATGAGAACACCAAGCTTATAACAGGATCCTCTTACTAAGCAGAAAAAATCACAACGTAACAAAAGGATATGGCCCTTTCCACCGCACTAGCGACATCTGCTGGTGGCGAAAGACACTGATAGTTCGTTTCCGTTCTATCAACGAAATCGAAACTTATTTGCTAAAATAAGAACCTTGTCGTATCATTGGAGGTTTGGGTCTTGTCTGTCTGATTCATGTACCTGCTTTTATTTAACTAAACCAACAATGCTGGCTCAAATACCCGAACCCTGGAGACGAACCCTCTGACAAAGGTCTATTGTGTCGAAATGTTATTGTTTAATTTTCTTAAAAGAAATTTCCTAGCGCCATAAGTTCAAAATCGGTAAATTTCTACTGAAAATCAAATTAAAATTTTAGAGGAGTGCGTGTTGGTTAAAACTGACGACAGATGTGCCTCAATGTTTTGAACTAGGATTATACAAGCGCCACCTGTAGACCGTCATGCGAAGTGAAGACTCCACATCACTAAGCATCTAAACCATGTTTTCGGTCTTGTTATCTGGTTCGGGTATGTATGGAGGCGGGGGTTGGGTTGAGTATGCCGGCGGGTCCACGGCGGGAGGGTGTTCTTGGTCGGGTGAACCCTGGGCTGGACGTGTCACCACTGGGCGGATCACGAAAATCCTATTTGGTCTTGAACTGTCTCTTACACATGGAACAACAGTGAAACAGGCGGATCAGTAGCCATATTATAAGAAGGGCCACGATACCACCAGCACCGCCGTAAGCGTACACATCTGCAAATAAATTATGCAAATTATTAGTGATAGGAACAACATTATGCAATATAACAGTGATAAGAATTATGTCCATAAAAACAGTACCAGTGAAAACAAATTTCCTTTTTATAATAATAATATTAATATTCAAGTTGTAGGCGCCACGTTATTTTACTTGGTCGTAGTCCTTTTCTACGAGCAAACACCATGTCCCTTAAATTTCTTAAATATAACAACAAATTATCGTTCTTGTCGAGTAAATCGACAAGATCACTCTGTTCTTGTCATCTCTGGCAGGTGTTGCTAGCATGATGATAACACCTGTCAAACTGATGGAAGTCATCCGAGAAGACATTTCAAACGCTGTATTCCAATCAAAGCGTGCACATCCTTCACTATCAAAATTAATAATAAATGTTGACCTGAACGGGAAGGAGCTACCATCTATTTAAAAATTTGCAGCAACTCCGTAATCTATGACAATTGTTGCTAAAATGTTTACTTCATATTAATGAAATTTTATAATAATATGTTACTTGAAGGGAAACCAGTTAGTAGTTAATAGGCCCACATTTGCCACCAGATGTCTCCCCGATGTTTTGTTATATTGTCAAAGGTTGTTGCAACAGACCCCATGACATAATTGACATTCTTAGGATAGATCCAGGGCTTCTTTGTGGCATTTTCTGTTGAATGATGAGCAATTATACGATAAGAATGATATTTGTTATTTTTACATCATTCTGGAGACAGATATAACCTAGAAGTTATAAGCCGTAGTTAAGACGTTAAGACGACCTCCGAGGTTCTATCGAGATTTTAACCCTTTTGCGTTCAAGTACCAGCGTGTTGGAACCGAGGGCAGGAAAGGATCCATGTTTTAATAATGGTCTCCCCCCCCCCCCCCACCTATTCCACTTCTGGCGGCATCTTACTCTAAAGTCAAAGGTATTAATAAGTTGGCTTCGTCAAACCTTCAGAAACGGCATTACGTGATAAAATGTCAAGTTATTTAAATGAAAAATATATTCTTCATTAACGTCATCAATATAATACTTACTGGCAGAAGCTCCATTAATAAAACATAGGAAGACCAGGCACAAGTTAAGGACCACCATCTACATAAAACAGGACATGAGATCACACCCCAACGCTGACATATATATATATGGATTTATACGTATGTACGTATACATATATATATATATATATATATATATATATATATATGTATACACAATATATCACATTGCGCAGTTTCTGACTCATAAGAGTACGACTCTGCTGTTTAGGGTTTTAGGAATCGAAGTCTGACCCTAAAAATGCACCGGGGCTTCTTAAAACCGTGGTTGCCTTTTATTCGCGAGGGTTTCACATTCACGATATTCTCGAATTTGTAATCATCATGAAAATAAAACCCTGGTAAATAAGAGGTTGAATCGTCAAAGGCAAAGTTGAAAAGTAAAAGGTTGACAGTTTTTGTCAATCAGATTTTGTCCATATGACATTTATTAAATTAATTCACCTAATCATGGTTGTAAACTCTGTGTTCAGGTCTTTCATTAAACATTGTAAAAGTGTAAATTTTGAAATTTAGACCCGCAAATATACAATCAATCATACTTCACCAGCGGCGTAGTAAAAATGCAGTGAAGGGACAATGTAGTCTGTTCAAGTGATTTGAATAAGAATTATTGCACATTACATTAACATGTGTGTTTTTTAATGGTAATGACTTTAAAAAATAAGTAATATTTTATAAGCATGCGCATGATGTGGAATGTAAACAGGTGGTCTTTCCTTGCAATGTAACAAATTTTGATTTCAAAGTCTCTGCCGTCCCAGAGTACCCTAACAGAAAAGATTCGTTTTGATTAGAAACGACATCTGGCTGAATGTGTGTGCATAATATTACTTCTCTACGAGCATGCTTGACCACTTCTCCGCCCTGCTCAAGTCACGTGACACAGTATTACTGGTTCACTTTTAGGCTGAAGAGGGCTAAAAGAGCAACACTCAACATTTACTCAAGAATAGAACTAAATATATACAAAAAACGATAAAAGCCTCCTTGGTTAAAGAAGGAAGGTTTACACTTGAGACATAATCAGGTTTTGATTTTAAAAATTCATAGTATCAAAACAAATTCTGAGATTGAAATACACACGCGATGTCTATGTGTATATCCTTAGCCAACAGGTAAGAGAGAGACCAACACAGCTGCGTCTTTTTTTCGGAGGGGGTGACTCAGAGGTGTGGAAGGCTAATTATAGTTGGAACAACATTTTTATAAACACATACACGCTACACCTGTTATTATCTGTGTGACAAATTTCAAATATATTACAATCATATATGAGGTTTTAACAAAATAGGTATATTTCAAGAATAGGGACATCTAATCCAGGTTTAAATATATAATATATTATAGTAAATTCAAAATTGAACCAAAGTCAAAAACTCTAATTATTCATGTGTCTCACTTCCAATATCTATATCATTAATACGCAGTTGGGATTTTTCTACACAATCGTTGAGCTGCCTCCGCTCTGATTTGACTCTCCTCATTCTACACACGTGTGCTCTTCTGGACAAAATTGTTTTCTTTGCCTGATTATTTCACTTTTAACCTAACTAATTAATAATTTCAATATTACCCCTTTAGGCGCCCCTTTTTGTTTTCTGCTTTTAGGGCCTCCACGCATGTCACGCTTTTTCAGGAGGCGCCCCGGGGTTTTCCCTGCACTTGAACTCACTGGCCTCTGAAGACCACGACCAGAAAGCAAGCTCAAAGTTTTCGTGCAATACGCGGTCTTGCATGTCCACTATAATATCTATTGACCCCCCCCCCTTATAACACCTCTAAAGGAATGTTATCCCTCTCAAAAGGAAGTAGTGTTTTTTTTATTCAAATGCAAAACAAATGCTCCGCTTTCAAAACGATGGCTTTTAGGTGGGTCAACACTGGGAATCGACACCTATTGCATGACCACCGTTTGACATAATTTTAATGGGTTCACAGGCATGTTGTTATCTTATAGGAATCTTTTCATGATAACCATGGTCTTAACAGTTCGGTATATGTATCGGTTATATAAAAATAAAGTTTGTTAAAAAGAAAGTCCCATTGTTTGTTTTCGACCAAACCTGCTAACTCCAGGTCAATCAGCATAAAACAGGACAATCATTTTATTATGTTGGAATTTATTCACCTGAGCCTATCTTCTAACTTTGGCAGCTATACGTTGCATTTTCGCGTGCAAGAGCCTTCCCAGACAAACATGTTCCTGCTATCACGCGTAAGATTATACACTCAACTGACAACTAAAAAAAAAATCCGTGAGGTCCTGCTCATTTTATACAAATTATATTTCATAAACCTTCACTTTTCTATTCACACACTTATCATCTAGTTTCACGAGCAAATATATTTTGCATATATATTTTGAATTTGCAAATTTGGACCGGAAATGTTTTTTTTAAATGTTCTGAAATTTTAAAATTTCAGTGATGTTTAATTTTATGATCGTTGTATCGTGCAGATAGTGTAAATTGTTAATACATCACATCTGTACAAAACATAAGCACGAGGTAATATAATTTACAAGGACATCATCCCAAACACTAGTATGTTTGTGTAGATGTGAAGTCATATTCAGAGGTTTACTCACATTATTAACTTATCCTTCAAATTTCCTTCAGAGAAGCAAAATACTCTATCCGTTTTCTGAAACAAAACGAAAAGGAATTAAAAAAATACTCCTATACTTGAAGATTCGAATTTTATTTCAATTACATGAAAATGATTATAGAAAATTACACTTAAGCTTTCCTTGTGCGCGTATACGCGTGAACTGGCAGAAAAAAATGGTCTGACAGTGGATCTACCGGGTTTTATCAAGTAAGATGTTTGATTGTCATGACTGACGTCATTTTACCTGGAATTCCCGAGTTTACGGAAACCTTATTAGAAAAAAATCCCACCTGATTTTCATGCATATACGCACATACGATAACTGACACATAGAAACAACACAGTTACAAATCACATGAGCGATTTTGCTCCCAGTCAAATAAAAATCTAAAAAAAAATTTTAAAAAATAAATGTAAAAGAAAAATAAAAATTAAGTGTGAGATTACCATAAGAATTTTTATATAAATTTACACAGGCCTCTTACTTGAAGATTTATTTATATGCATTTAGCTCTCGATCCAGTTCCAAAGCTTGGTATACAAAACTTTTCTTTGTGATATTCTGTAAGTAGTTCACATATGTATATAAATGCCTTTATGGCATGTGACAATGCATTACTTCTGCTGGACTCGAGATGGACTCGGCCTGATCACCCCCCCCCCCCACCAGAGTCTTTCGCAAGTCCGAGTGAGGGTCTAAGAGAATCGAGTCCGAGTCCTTCATCAATCATTTGTACCTCACTTCGCAAAGTATAAATCCCTGTGACTTAAAAAGTGAATCACTAGACGGAAATCAGACAAAGGATCATCAATATAAGCGCAGATGCATTTCTGTCGACAAAAAGAAAAATTTAATATCCCTTCAGATATCTCTTCAACAATACAACATCACCTGCATTGATCTTCTAAATTAAGTGACAGGAATCGACAAGGGTTTGAGTATACCAAATACAGTTATCGTAAAGGATGTGGCGGAATCGACGGATATGATATTGAAAATTGGGTAAACGTAACGTTAGACAACTGGAGCGCAACCCAAATGTTGTAAAAAGTACCAAACATCAAAGGCTCTTGCAATATCAGGATGACAATGTAGTGACCCTGACAACAAGCCCAACGTTATTAAGATCCATTGGAATATGCCAAGCCAATGTACAGACTTGGAAGTACAAAGCATGAATGAAATCAGTTCAACGGTTCGCAAGATACTTATTAAAAAAGGGTGGGACATATATAGGTATGTACAAACGCTCATTATTGCAAAACAACTAACATGGTTTTCCTGGTTTTACAGGGAAGCGACTGAGATGTGATATCTGATACAGTTGTTGTTTACTGGGAAAGAAAGGTTTAAACAAAAGGGATGCATAGATCCTCTGGTTCGCAAAGTATAGACGACCAAGCAGATGAGCATATACATCATCACCGGTGCTGTAAAGCTTTGCGAATACGTGGCTTAATGTGTGTGTGTGCTGCATTGAATGTGGTATCATTTTAATCGTTAGGATGTCTAGTTTTTGAAAATCGTATTAATTCTGGTTTCCGCAAGTGTCAACCCATTTTCTGCCTAAACATTTCTTAGTATTTCATAATTTCATAATATGATATGGTTAAAGGTTATCATTGATGGTTATATCAACTCTGTTTGATTATAGAAAAGCCACAAGGAAATATTTCATCAAAATTTAAATGGTTTATGGTGTCAAGGTCAATAATAAGCCCTAAATTTTACAAATAGTTTTTCGAAAAAGAAATAATGTTATCAATTTGTTAATTATCCATCAAAACAAACGTTATAAAAGTGCCTATAAGAATCGTCTTTATAATACGATCTGTGGTCATGTTAACAAATCTTCGGTATGGGCGGTTATTATGAAAAGTTTTAAGAAAATATAAACGTCACAATTTGTTCTATTTTACAAGTGACTGAATATAATCAGCAGAATATCGAAGCAGATTCGTTGAAGCTTACATCATCGATTTATTATATATGCTTTAAGTTAACGACAGAGTGGAAACTAAATTATACGTAGGATGCGTCTGTGAAAACCGGGTTGCATGTTAGCCTCATATTAGCTTAGGACCAAAAGGGTAGTAAATTTTACCTCCGTATTCCAACCTAAACTATTGCCAATATGTATAAAAGAAGAAACAGGATATTGAGAGAGTGAGTGACATTGAATGACTGAGTGATTGACTGACTGAGTGAGGGAGTGAGTGACGGAGTGAGTGACTGAGTGAGACCCAGACATACAGACAGAGGAGTTGTCAGGTATAGTTGAGGATATATTTCGACTTTTCACTAAGTTCTCTCTATCATACATAGATTTGGTTTCAGATGGGTTTACGTAAAAGATATTTGACTTGGTTTCGAATGGGTAGGGTATACGTAAAAGATGTTTGATTTGGTTTCGAAAGGGTATACGTAAAAATGTCTAAAATCGTCTTTATAACGTTTCACGTGGGACTGTTTAGTGATAAATCAATGAATTGCGCATATTTATATGAACTCTTAACTTTTATTTATGTGGACGACCGATTATTACCTTCTACAGCGAATTAAGCATGATTCTTGGTTTTTATATTTACTCTTTCAAAATTATGAAGCATTAAGTATTAGAACACATTTCTATTAAATTTAAAAACTGTATTTTGTTGCAAGTTGAAATTAACAAAATTCTCATGTTAGGATTCCTTGGGACTTTTAATATCAATTTTGTGACCATATAGAAAAGCGTGGTCGCAAAATAATTTCGGTTCCAAGTTAAGCCTATTTTTACTGGACCATTATTCCATATATACAACTAGGTCATATTCTGTTAAATAATAAACATATTTTGTAATAAACATACCGTCCAATGTTGTAATGTTCACCTAATCATCAGATACACCAAGTATGCCGTGCTGTCCACGATTTGAACAGGCCAAGTTATAGCTCATATAAGTGATAACCGTGTATATGCATGGGGCCACACCAACTATACATTGATGCTTCTGTGAAAGCTAGGTTGCATGTTAGCATCATATAAGTTTAGAACCAATAGGGAAGTAAATTTTACCTCCGTATTCCAACCTAAACCATAACCAATATGTATGAAATAAGAAACAGGGTATTGAGTGAGTGAGTGACAGTGAATGACTAAGTGATTGACTGACTGAGTGAATATATATAAAACATATAGTAAGACAGTATGTAGGGTCGGCCCTAAAGGATCAGCAGAATTTTACTCGTAAAAAGCCGCAAAGATTAACAAATCAAATATCTTTTTAAGTTTTCCCTTTCAAAACCAAATCAAATATCTTTTTACGTTTACCCTTTCAAAACCAAATCAAATACATGTATCTATTAACTGATATACCAAATCAAATATCTTATTATGTTTACCCTTTCTCAAATAAATCAAATATCTTTTTTTAATGTATACACTTTCGAAACAGATGAAACGTTCCTGTTGTGCACCTTAAAGGGGTCTATTCCGATATCTGACGTATACTAACTAAAGAAAATCCCTTGAAACTTTTATAAAAAAAATAGGCCAGAAAAAAACGATCGTACACAGGATGTATGTTTGTTCATTTTTACGTGTTTGTCAAGGGTGGGGGACCCGCAAAATTTACCCAAACAAGTCAACAAGGACATCAATTCATCGAGGGATTTTGCAACTAATGACCTCTTAACTTCCACGCCAATCTAACAAACCGCCTCAGTTACGTTTTTTCATTTTTTTTTTAATATACAACTTCCATAGGCGTTATAAGAACTTTTCTTTTACAGTAAATACCTAGAGTTCATTAAGATGTTCACAGAGAAAGCCAGAAATCACATAAAGTCTATAGAAAAGGTCGGTAAAGAGCTGACTTTGAGCAGAAAATTAAGATTTCATTTGATTACACGTAGAAGACTTAAAAGAAAATGAAATCTAAAGCTCAGCTGATACCTCAGCTGTTCCAGATATAAAGCATTGAGTGTTACTGACAGACTCGCAGGAATCGAGTAAGTGTATGAGGCGTCATTGACGCTACTTACTCATGTATTATTCTTTTAAACAGTTTGATACTACATATATAAATGCAAACCATAGCTTACGCTCCCGAGGCAGCGAAAATCTTGCGCTTCTAAAGAAGCTACTGATTTTCCCCCTGCCTGCTTTGACCGCTTATAATGCACTTTAAACACCAGATGGTGTGCTGTCTGCTGAAAAAAGCTGCTGATGTGACCAGCAGCCAACCAAATGCCAGTCAACAAACACTCAACAGGCATCAGTATCTTTGAGCCTGTCCTGTTCAAACGGTTGCCGGGGCGATGAGCAGTCACTCAAAACAAAATTTACAACATCGGCCCCGTGTATTCCTCGCTTGGCTGGTAAACCGTTTTTTCTTCCAGCACAAGGTCTCATCTGATTGGACCAAAATGCAGTGCTCCCCTCTGGTGTAGCGATTTATGATATTGGGTCAAAACAAACAGCGCTTACGATATAGGTAGTAGGCCTATAGGTAAAGCGCTGTGTAAAGAGCGTTACGATAGCTACCTGTTAAATATTAATCAAAATGATGGAAAAGTTCGAAAAAATAAGCAATTGTGTTTTAAAGCAAAGAGCAGTTGCATTAAGGAGGCGATCTGGATAATTTACCCTCCAAGGTATGTGCTCTTTCCCTCTCTGTTCTTTAGTTGCTTCCACAAGAAGGGCACGCGTTCATCCCCGTTGGTGTGTGTGTTTGTTTAAACCATAACTCACGCAATCATCATGGGAATCTCATGAAATTTAAGGGCATTTCGGGAGTGGGACAATAAAGAATCGATTAGATTATGGTGTGCATCTGGTCCATGATCCGGATTAAGGAACGTCATCAAAGAATATATCACATATGTAGAGTCCTTTATGCACAAATGAATCGGGTTTGGTCTAATTTATTACAGTAACGATTTTGCGAACATCACACAATAGGGATATCCCACATGGCGGAGGCTTGCATTCTAATTTTGTTTAATATAACATTTTAATATCACACATACACACACACATATATATATATATATATATTCCCTTGAAATTTTTATAAAAAAAATAGGCCAGAATATGGTCCCATACCATCGCCCCCAGAATATGGTCACTAATAGACAAATATAAAAGTAAAAAACACCAAACAAACATTATGTTAAATGATACGGATACACTGTTCGGTTTGAATTTAGTTGGCAAGAAGTATAACTAGCAAAATGTATTTATATTAATTTGTAACCTCTATGTTAGTAAATATACTTACGGTAAATACAGTAACATACAAGTGTTATTAGAAAGATAGTGTAAATATAGAGGTATATATATGTAACAATGGTGCAATGGTGTTGTAATTCATCAAAGACAAGAGAAAAATTGATCTGTGGAACAGATCTAGTATGACCGCCAGCTGTTAATGGGAAAAGTGGAAAAAGTTGTGAATACATGTATGAAATTTGAGATGACCTGCATGAAGGTTATTCATGTTCGAACTTGACGTAGCACTTAATGAGGTGCATCAAAGCTTGGTGACTGTTCCTCAAACTCTTTTTGAATTCTTTCGCAGCTGTGACCTTGAAAATGTGTCAAGGTCATCTATGTTCAAACTAGACCTAGCCCTTGATAAGATGCATCAATGCTGCAAGATTGGTGACTGTACCTCAAATTCCTGTCGAGTTATTGCGTTAACAAATGTGTTATGGACGGACAGAGGGACGGACGCTCACCATTTCTATGCCCCCCCCCCCCCATTGATATTTATACATTTTACTTTTTTTGTATGTTTCGATAAAAATGTCATATTATCAGGGAAAAGTATAATAATAACATATTTAAAAAAAAACAGGTTAAAGCACTTGATCACAAAGGTAATCTTAGCAAATTTGTATCATTTTATCTTTTTGAATGATGAAAATCAATTTTTTTTTTTTTTTCGGGTGATTTTAAATTGACACCCAGTGCCTGAGAACCATACCTTTTTATTTTGTGGGCCTTAGGCTGAGCATTTTATCCACAGAAAGCTAAGCTAACAATTCAACTTTAAATGAACGCAAGTTACCGTGCATACAAATCTGCTCTTCTTCCCTAAGATTGCATTCATGCATGTCATTGGCAAATGTTATTATGTTACCATTCCGTGAAATTTCTACAGTCACGCAATTTTTTCATCTTAACTGGCTATATCATGTATGACACGCAGGTTGCATTTATAAATCGTTTAAACGAAAAGAGTTGTCATGGAAACAGCATAATAGATCGATTGATCAGCCGTGAAACAAATCATATATTCCAACCACGGAGTTCCATGTCATTTTCTTATTGGCAACAACAAATATAATAAATTTCAATGTCTAGAACTGGGGTAGTCTCTTATGTTTCAAGTTGAATTTTACTTTTGATACAATGGAATCGTTACTTGATTAAATATGAATTAATTTAATACAGAATAAATGTATTTAAAGATTAATCAGCAGAGATAAGATTAATATCTCACCAATACTGACATATCAATATACCATTGATCAGAGCTATATTTATTACACAGAACCATTATAAGAGGAAATAAAGGTCAGGCTCCTCGATCAAATAAATAATTAACGTGGACAGACACCCGCGAATGCAAGATACCTGTACCTCATCAGAAATATTTCGATCAAATGTTTTTGAGGTTTTTTTTTGTGAAACGTGTAATATGACAGAGGACGGTGAACCATTTCTACACTAAAGCGTTTGACCCTTGTGTTCTGTAAAATAGATATTACAGCCAAGAAATAGCAAATAATATATAAATATATATTAGCCTCTTTACTTTTCTTCAAAAATATAAGAATCTTGTTCAAAATTTATATACATGCTGGGTCATTGTTTCATTGTTTATAGATGGAAAGGGTATACACAGAAAAGTCGGTTCACTGCCAGTAAACCGACTTTTCTGTATATACCCTTTCCACCTCTCTCTCTCTCTCACTCTCTCTCTCTCTCTCTCTATATATATATATATATATATATATATATATATATATATATATATAATAAGTTCCTTCTCGGGAAAAATCACGTTGCCGCGGATAATATATAGATATAAAGTTCAGACAGCAAGTAGGGTCGGTGTGTGTATAGGTTTCGCATATTATGCAGTTTATGATCCCATATACCCTGGGACACCATGATATGATGTTATACATATGCTTTTTTATATCTAGCCTGTAAAGCAACAATACTGATATTTTTGTCTTGATTTTATGTTTTTCTTCAAATATTTCTATATATATATTGGTCTGCCTTATGCACACCTCAAACTGATCGATTCTTTATTGTCCCACTCCCGAAACTTTTTAATGAGATTCCGTTCATATTTGCGTGAGTTATGTTTTGACCAACACTGAAAACACACACACGAACGGGGGTGAACCCATGCCCGTCTGGTGGAGGCAACTTAAGTAAAGAGAGAGAGAGCACATACCTTGGACAATAATTTATCCAGATCGCCTCCTAAATACATGCAACTGCTCCTTGCTTAAAGACACAACTGCTTATTTTGTCAAACTTTTCCATCAGATTGATTAGAATTTATCAGGAAGTTATGGATTGCATTAATTAATGTATAGTATAACAACTGTTTAATACAATAACACATGAGTAAACAGCGTAAATGATATCACATACACTGACACAATTCCTGTGGATCTGCCAGTCTATGCTGATGGCGATTCAGTAACACTCCATTATATATATCTGGAACCGCTGAGTTGTCAGATGAGCTTCTGATTACATTTTCTGTAACGAAAATAGAGAATCAGTCTTCTAGGTGTGATCAAGTGAAATCTATTTTCTGCTTCAAGGGGCCCAATCACCTATAAAGCATGATGAATTTACACGAAAATTAGCTTCTTCCCTTTAAAATTAATGTGTACCTGACAAAATATTTCCTTGAAACCGTTTGAGTGTTGAAAACAGTGGACCGCGCGCGATCACAGGTGTAAATATAAAAACAGCCCGTGGGGCCGTGAACATCGCGAAGCCACAACACGGGTACCTAAGGAAATGCCCTGACTGACTTTGCCCAAAAAAATTGTGATACATGTTCCTGCTGGCTGAAACACCGCGTGTTGCGGCTAATAGTTCGACCTCCGGTCACGCGGCCTTGTTACGGTAAATAAAAACATGTGGACTGCGTTTACCAACCGGTGTGGTTGGATGGTTATGCTTGGAATTGTTTTTAAAAAGCAAAACTGAATAATTGTATGAAAGTATAGTCAGCTATTAAACAAACTTTTCTATAGACTGTATGTAATTTCTGGCTTACTCTCTGTACATGTTAATGAATTATAGATAACTCCTGTTCAGAAAAGTTCTAATAACGCATTTGTGATGAATGTAAGTAACTTATTTTATAAAAATAACATGAAAAAAACCATGTAACTGAGGCGGCTGGTTGCAAATGAGTGGAAATTGAGATCGCTAGTTTCGAAACTTAAATTGATGTCCTTGTTGAATTGTTTGGGGTTATTTTTCGGGTTTGCCACCCTTTTGAAACATGTTAATATTTAAATATAAATAAAAAAAGCCGGTGTGTGGTGCGGTCGGCCTTTTTCTCTGACCTATTTTTTATAAAATGTTCAAGGGATTATCTTTAGTTACTAGACGTCAGATATCGGAATAAGAACCTTTCAAGTCTACAGCGGGAACATTTCATCTGTTTCGAAATGATAAAATTAAAAATATATTTAATTAGGTTTCCAAAGGGTAAACGAAAAAATATACTTGATTTGGTTCCGAAAGAGTATACGTTGAAAGATCTTTGATTTGGTTTCGAAAGGGTAAACGTAAAAAATATATATATGATTTGGTTTCCAAAGGGCAAACGTGAAAAGATATTTGATTTTGTTTCGAAAGGGTAAACGTAAAAAGATATTTGATGTGGTTTCGAAAGGGTAAACGTGAAAAGATCTTTGATTTGGTTTCGAAAGGGTAAACGGAAAATATATAAGATTAGGTTTCGAAATGGTAAATGTAAAAGATATTCGATTTGGTTAAGAAAGGGAAAGTGAAAATATACTAGATTTGGTTTCGAAAGGGTAAACGTAAAAAGATATTTGATTTAGTTTCGAAAAGAGTAAACGTAAACAGATATTTGATTTGGTTTTCAAAAGGGTAAACGTAAAGAGATATTTGATTTTGTTTCGAAAGGGTAAGCGTAAAAATCTACTTAATTTGGTTTCGAAAGAGTAAACTTAAAAACATATTTGAATTGTTCCGAAAGGGTAAACGTAAAAAGATATTTGATATGGCTTCGAAAGGGGATACGTAAAACGATATTTAATTGGTATAAAAAAGGTATACATAGAACGATATTTGTTTTGGTTTTGAAAGGGTAAACGTACAAAAATATTTGATTTGGTTTCGAAAAGGTACACGTAAAAAGATGATTGATTTGGTTTCGAAAGGGTAAACGAAAAATATATAAGATTAGTTTTCGAAATGGTAAATGTAAAAGATATTTGATTTAGTTTCGAAAGGGTAAACGTAATATATATATATATATATATATATATATGATTTGGTTTCCAAAGGGTAAACGTGAAAAGATATTTGATTTTGTTTCGAGAGGGTAAACGTAAAAAGATATTTGATTTGGTTTCGAAAGGGTATACGTAATAAGATCTTTGAATTGGTTTCGAAAGGGTAAACGAAAAATATATAAGATTAGGTTTCGAAATGGTAAATGTAAAAGATATTCGATTTGGTTTCGAAAGGGAAAGTGAAAATATACTAGATTTGTTTCGAAAGGGTAAACGTAAAAAGATATTTAATTTAGTTTCGAAAAAAGTAAACGTAAACAGATATTTGATTTGGTTTCAAAAGGGTAAACGTAAAGAGAAATGTGATTTTGTTTCGAAAGGGTAAGCGTAAAAATCTACTTGATTTGATTTCGAAAGAGTAAACTTAAAATCATATTTGATTTGTTTCGTAAAGGGTAAACGTAAAAAGATATTTGATATGGCTTCGAAAGGGGATACATAAAACGATATTTAATTGGTTTCAAAAAGGTATACGTAGAACGATATTTGTTTTGGTTTGAAAGGGTAAACGTACAAAAATATTTGATTTGGTTTCGAAAGGGTACACATAAAAAGATGTTTGATTTGGTTTAGAAAGGTTAAACATAAAAAGATATCAAATTTGTTTTCGAAGGGTATACGTGAAAAATTATTTGATTTAGTTTCGAAAGGGTAAACGTAAAAAAGTAAACTTGATTTTGTTTCGAAAGGGTAAACATAAAAAGATATTTGATTTAGTTTCGAAAGGGTAAACGTAAAAAGATATTTGATTTGGTTTCGAAAGCGTATACGCAAAAAGATATTTGATTTGGTTTCGAAGGGTAAACATAAACAGATATTTGATTTGGTTTCGAAAGGGGACACGTAATTATATATTTGATTTGGTTTCAAAAAGGTATACGTAAAACGATATTTGATTTGGTTTCAAAAAGGTATACGTAAAACGATATTTGATTTGGTTTCGAAAGGTTAAACGTAAACATATACTTGAGTTGGTTCCGAAATAGTATTCCTAAAAAGATATTTGATTTAGTTTCGAAAGGGTATGCGTGAAATATTATTTTGTTTAGTTTCGAAAGGGTAAACGCGAAAAAAATTACTTTGTTTGGTTTCGAAAGGGTAAACATAAAAAGATATTTAATTTAGTTTCGAAAGGGTATACATAAAAAAAATATTTGATTTGTTAACCTTTGGGTGTTTTTTCAGGTAAAATTCTGCCGTTCCTTTGGGGCTGACCCTACTTGCTCTCCCGATATTTGTTTTCTACATGGTAATCCCAAGAAGGCACGTTATGCTTCATGTTATTTTCTAATTGATTCGTATAGATTGTTACAGCCTGCTTGTTAGATGTCTCTCTCTTAATGATACCTGTAAATCACTTTATTAAGATACTGTCTCCGTTCTTGCAGGTTCAAATAAATATGGCCAGATGATTGTTGCATTTATAATACATGCAGCATGAAACCTCGGGTAGCCAAAGCCGTGTAAAGTGACTTGCCTCAAATGTAACTGTATATATATATATATATATATATATATATATATATATATATATATGCAAAACAAGCCGTGCAATGAAGTCGTTATTGCCCATGAAACAGAGATTCCACAGTCATATTATCAGCCTGTGTATCTTTTATAAGGCGGACAAACTTCCAACAACACAGGGGAACTCCTTGGTGATGTAATTTCCTAGTGGGTAGAGAAATTCTTTTATAAGGAAGGCACAGGAGCACAGCCTTTTTATGATGTAATGATGTCTACTGAAGCGTGGATTCGCAACAAATGAATGTATGTAGTTGGTGTGTTCCCTTGCATATACACGGGAAACCCTTGATCAGATAACTATATCTGGGTCTGTGTGAAACCGTGGACAGCAAAACATACTTGGCGTATCTGATGTTTATGTGAATATTGCAACATTGGACGGTAGGTTTATTATTTAACAGATTATGACCCAGTTGTATTTATGGAATTATTGTCTAGTAAAAATAGGCTTCACTTGGAACAGAAATTATTTTGCAACCATCATTTCAATAAGGTCCCGAGTTGATATATTAAAAGTCCCAAGGAATCCTAGCAACATAATTTTGTTAATTTCAACTTGCCACAAAAATGCAGGTTTTTAATTTTAATGGAAATGTGAGTTCTAACACTAAATGCTTAATAATTTTGAAACAGTACATATAGAAATCAAGAATCATGCTTAATTTGCTGCAGAAGGTAATGATCGATCGTCGACATAAAGAAACCTTTAGATTCCATATAAATATGCGCAGTTTATTGTATTATCATCATAACAGTCTCACGTGAAAAGTAATAAAGACCAATTTAGATATTGTATCATAGAGTGAACTTGGTTAAATGTCGAAAAATATCCTCAACTATCCCTGACATCTCCTCTGTCTGTATGTCTGGGTCACAGTCAATCACTCAGTTACTCGCTCAGTCACTCACTCGCTCACTCATTCACTCAGTCATTCACGCAATCACTCAATCAGTATCCTGTTTCTTATTTCATACATATTTGCGATGGTTTAGGTTGGAATATGAAGGTAAAATTTATTACTTCCTTATTGGTTCTAAGCTTATATGAGGCTAACATGCAACCCAGCTTTGACAGACGCGTCTTACGTATAATTTAATTTGCACAGTGTCGTTAACTTAAAGCATATACAAGCAATCGGTGATGCAAGCTTCAACAAATGTGCTTGGATATTCTGCTGATTTTATTCAGTCACTTGTAAAATACAAAAAATGTGAAATAATGCTCATTTTCGTATGATGTTTATATTTTCTTAAAACATTTATTATAACCGCACATACTGGATATTAGTTAACATCACCACAGATCGTATTAAAAAGACGATTCTAAAAGGCACTTTCGTATCTTTTATTTGATTATTTATAATGTTATCCAATGTTGAACCCAGTCACAATTAAAAATTTTGATAAAATATATTTCCTTGTGCCTTTCCTATAATCAAAAAGAGTTGATATAACAATCAATGATTACCTTCAACGATTACGAAATACTAAGAAAATTGAATGTTTTGGCAGAAAATGGGTTGAATCAGTGAATTGTAAACACTTCCAGAAACCAGAATTAACATCGATTTTCAAAAACTAGACATACTAACGATTAAAAAGAAACATCATTCAGAGCCAATGCAGCACACACACACACAAACATAAAGCCATGCATACGCAAAGCTTATGTATATTGGCCGTCTGTACTTTGCGAACCAGAGGATCTATGCATTCTTTTGTTTAAACCTGACTGTCCCAGTAAACAACAAATATATCAGATATCACGTCTCAGTTGCTTCCCCGTAAAACCAGGAAAACCATATTATATTTGCAATAATGAGCGTGTTTACATACCTATATAAGTCCCAACCTTTTTGAATACATATCTTGCGAACCGTTGAACTGATTTCATTCATCTTTTTTTTTTTTACTTCCAAGTCTATACATGGGCTTGACACATTCCAGTCGATCTGATAATGTGGTCTTGTTGTTAGGGTCACTACATTGTCATCCTGATATCGCAAGAACTTTTGATGTTTGGTACTTTTTACAACATTTGGGATGCGCTCCAGTTGTCCAACGTTACTTTTGCCCAATTTTCAATATCATATCCGTCGATTACGCCCATCCTTTACGACAGTTTACAGACGATTTTAGTGGCTTTCACTTAATTTAGAAGATCAATGCAGATGATTCTTTTAATGTTGTATTGTTAAAGAGATATCTGAAGGGATATTAGATTAATCTTCATCGGTGGGAATGCACCTGAGCTTATATTGATGATCCCTTGTTTGATTTCCGTCTTGATATTCACTTTTTAAGTCACAGGGATTTACCCTATGATGAAGGACTCGCACTCGATTCTATTAGACTCACACTCGGACTTGCAAAAGACTCGTGGGGGGTGAGAGGGGAGGGGAGGGGGGGGGGTTCAGGCCGAGTCCATCTCGAGTTTAGCAGAAGGAATGCTTTGTCACATGCCATTAAGGCATTTATATACATGTGAGAAAAAGTTTCTATACTAAGCTTTTGGTCTTGATCGGGAGCTCAATGCATATTAATAAATCTTCAACAAGAGGCCCGTGTAAACTTATATAAAAATACTAATGGTGATCTCAAACTAAGATTTAAATTTTTTTTTATATTTTTAGATTTTTATTTGACTGGGACTGAAAAATCGCTCATGTGATTATGTAACTGTGGTATTTCTATTTGTCAGTCACCGTATGTGCGTATATGCGTGAAAATCAGGAAAGATTTTCTCGCAAAAGGTTTCCGTAAACTCAGGGATTTCCGGTAAAATGACGTCAAGCATGAAAATCTTCCTTGATAAAACCCGGTAGATCCATGAAGCAACAATTTTTTTTTCTGCCAGTTCACGCATATACGCGCATAAAAAAAAACTTAATGGTTATGTCTATAATCATTTTCACGTATCTGAACTAAAATTCGAAACCTCTAGTATTGAGCCTATTATCTCCACCTATCCAAAAGTGAAGATATTGGTTTTGGCCATTATTATTATTCTCCTTCGTATTCTTATTATTCTGCCACTTTTCGGTCCGATTTCATTCATATTTACACAGGATGTACCCTACCTAAGTCTTATTATTTTGACTAAGTTTCAGTGACCCTTTACGACGTAGAAGTGGAGTGAAAAGTTTGGTAGCGATATTTTTAATTGTCAGTATTTTCAGCTCATCTCTCAAAACATAAGAAACAACGGTAATTTTTTTATTTGTTACACTGAACTATAGTTGTTCCTAAACTGTAAGAGGTCAATAAAAGATCAGTGCGGGATGCGGTGATAGGTGGTGGAAGTGGGGTGACTTGGGGGGGGGGGGGGGGCAGGGAGGATGGTCGAGATCCGTGTCTGTTCCTTGACAGTTACAGATTTCTAGGTTTTTTCAAAATTCCTTTTCGTTTTATTTCAAAAAACGGATTGAGTCTCTTCTCTTGCTTCTCTGAAGGAAATTTGGAGGATAAATTAATAATGTGAGTAAACCTCTGAAACGTCTTAACATCTACACATACATACCAGTGTTTGTGGTGATGTTTTGAACAGATCATGATGTATTAACAATGCACAATATCTGCACGAAACAACAAGCATAAGATAAAACATCACTGAAATAAGAAAATTTCAGAACATTTCAGAGGAACATTTAAGGTCCAAATTTGCATATTCAAAATAAATATGCAAAATTTATTTGCAAATGAAACTAGTTGATAAGCGTGTTTATAGAAAAGTTAAAGTTTATAAAAGATCATTTGTATAATTTGAAGCTCAGAGGACATCACACAATTGATTTTAGTTGTCAGTTGAGTGTATAATCTTAGGCATGATAGCAAATACATGTTTGTCGGCGAAAGCTCTTGCACGCGAAAGTGCAACGTATAGCTGCCAAAATTAATAGATAGGCTCAGGTGAATAGATTCAACATAATTAAATATTTGTTCTATTTTATGCTGATTGATATGAAGTGAACTGGTATAGTTTAAAACTAACAATGGGACATTCTTTTGAACTTTTTTTACAAACAACCTATATATTAACCGAACTGTTAAGACTATGGTTATCATGAAAAGATACTTATAAGATAACAACATGCCTGTGACACATGAAAAATTATGTCAAACGATGGTCATGCAACAGGTGTCGATTCCCTCGGTCTCTCCACATTTGGTCTTTGTTTTACGTTTGAATTAAAAACATTACTTTCTTTTGAGAGAAGAAACATTCCGTGAGAGGTGTTATAAAGGATGGGGGGGGGGGGGTTGAGTCAATGGGGATTATAGTGCACGAAAACCCCCACACTCGGACAGAGCATGCTTTTTGGTCATGGTTTTGTGGGCCAGTAAGCTCGATTGCACGGAAAACCCCGGCGCGCCTCCTGAAACAGCATGACAGGAGGCGTGGAGGCCCTTAAAGCACTAAACAAAAAGGGGCACCTATTTGGGAAATATTGAAATCATAAATTATGCAGCTTAATAAGAAATAATCCGGCAAAAAAACTAGTCCTATCAGAGCACACCGACGACACGTGTGTAGAATTAGGAGAGTTAAATCAGAGCGAAAGCAGCTAAACCATTGTGTAGAAAAAAAAAACAAATGCGTATTAGTTATAAAGATGTTGGAAGTGAGACAATTTAATAATAAGAGTCATAGACTTTGGTTCAGTTTTGAGTTTACTATTTAAGATTATATATAAAAACTCGTTTAGATGTAACCTATACTAGAAACATACATATTTTGTTAAAGCCTTATACAAAATCGTAATATATTTGAATTTATCACACAGACAATAGAAAGGTATAGCGTGTTTGTGTTTATAAAAAAAGTTGTCCCAACTATGATTACCCTCCCACCCGTCTGAGTTCCCCCCCCCCCCCCCCCCACCGCCTTGAGGATAAAATGACGCCAATGTGTTGGTCTCACACTAACCTGTTGGCTAAGGATATGTACATAGGCCTGTATTTAAATCTCAAAATTTGTTTTGATACATTGAAATCTCAAGTGTAAACCTTCCTGCTTTTACCAAGAAGGCTTTCAATTTATTTTTATATTCTTAGTTTTATTCTTGAGTAAATATGGAGCGGTGTTCCTTAAGCCCTCTTAAGCCTGTAAGTGAAATCCCCTTACTTGGCTTTTTGAATCACAAATAATACATGCTGCACTTAAATAAAACAGATATATATATATATATATTTATTTATTTATTTATCTTTGAAGAGATCCCTGTATTAGTTGAAAATACATGTAATTCTGTGTCACGTGACTTGAACAAGGCAGAGGAATTGTCAAGCATGCTGGTAGAAAAGATGGTGCACCGTTGCAACCACTATTGTATTAACGTTCTCTTTTGTGATAATTATTACAACAGTGGTTGGTAAGTGCCAGTTTTTGCCAACCACTATTGTAATAACGGTCACTATTGTAATAATTATTACAAAAGTGTTTTTCAAATGCAACCACTATAATTTTTATTACAGTAGTGGCTGTTGTGGAAGGCGGAAATTTTTTCCAGATTCGTTGAGATTTTTCCAAACAAATGACATTCCCCGAAAAAAAATCACAGGACAGAAGCGTATCGGGGGGGGGGGGGGGTCCAGGGGGTCCTTTTTTTTACCCGAAGCAACCTTTTTTAAAGGGTTTTAGACAAAATTTGCGACCTGGACCCCCCCCCCTCCCCTTTTTCGGACCTGATAACCTTTGTTTTAGGAAATTCATTAGTCCTCCTAGGTTGAACCTTCCTTTTCATAAATTCAGGATCCGCCCTAGGCAGGAGCTTGTATTTTATATGTTATTACACTAGTTACCTTTATTACAATATTACAACAAACTGTGACCGTTATTACATCCGTGGTTGCACGACCAAGTCACTATTGTAATAACGTTCACTATTGTAATAAATTTCATTATAGGTATTAGGCCAATATAAAAAAAAGTATGGTTCTCAGGCACTTTTTTACCATAATCAATGCGGGCGGGCGTTTTTTTTTTTTTTTTTTAATTTTTTTTTTTTATGTTTCGATAAAAATGTCGAATGATAAGGGAAAAGCACGATAATAACAGATTTATTTTGCTACACAAGTAAAAGGTAATTTTATGATTTTATCTCCTTGAAAGAAATGTCCGAGCAGCTGCAGCTCAAAATTGGTAAGTTTCTAATGAAAATCAAAAATAAAATTTTTTGATGCGGGGGTTTAAAATTGATGCGGGCGGTGCCTGAGAACCATACCTTTCATTTTTTGCCTAATTTATGACGTGAGAGTGGATTAAACCGTTTGGAATACTATATTTCCCCAGAATTTTATACTTGAACACAAATATAAAACAATGGAGGCATTTCAAGAGGAACGATGAGGGAAATTATTTCTTCAGTGGTGAAGTAATAGTGGCGGTTTGTTTTTATTACAATAGTGACCGTTATTACAATAGTGGTTGCACGACCCGGTCACTATTATTATAACGTTCACTATAACGTTATTGTAATAAATATGTTAAAGATATAACTTATAATGTAAGAGGGGATTATAACGTTTGGAATAATACAATTCTACAGCATTTTACACTTGAACGTTAATATATAACAATGGTGGCATTTCAGGATGAATGATGAGGGAAATTATTTCTTCAGAGCTGAGATAAAAAAAAGGCTGCTAGTGTTAGTTACAATAGTGACCGTTATTACAACGGTAATCGTGCAAAATAATGGACCCATCTTACATGGTCTCACAAAAAAGTGTGACCACATTTCAATGAAAAAAACTGTTTCATGTAAAAGTTGAAGATCCGGCGCATCTAATGATACAATATTTTTGTATGTTAGATATTAATATATTTTGCTACAAACTGTCGAAAAAGGGTATTTTGCTTAAAATACCCAAAATGACGTCGTGTCAAAGACATTCTCAGACGACGTCATGAATCCACAGTACTGTACGTGCATACCATGTTAAACAAAAGGATGATTTCTAACAAAATTTACAGTCAATATATCTTTTTATGCATAGATAGAGAGACAATTTTACCTCTAAATATCCATATTTCCAAAGTTTAATAAAAGTTGACGACGTCGTGCCGCCAAAAACATAAACATGCAACTGTCGTCTGTGAATGTATTCGACTGATCACATTAACTCTTGCTCTATTCAGCTTTGCCTCTATGTACGTTTTATATGTCAAATAAATATAAATTGTGTAATAAACAGTCATTTTTGTGGACAGAGTATAAAGACTTCATTTTAGACATGTCATTTATCTTATTTATTTTTTTTTTGTCCTGTTAGACTACTTTATGTAAGGACAATCAGATGGGAAAATCCCCTCCCCACGAGTAACAGACCGGTAGCCCTTAAAATCGAGACGTACGCGGGAGAAACACGGGACAATGTTGGGCATATCATCAATATGTGACCACATTTTATAATATTATAAATATAATACAAACTTATTAGGCTGGTCAATTAAAATGTGGTCACACCTTATTTTTGTCAATATTCTTTGGTGAAAAATGTGGTCACACCATATGTGACCACATTTTATAATATTCTATATATAATACAAACTTATATGGCTGGTCAAATAAAATGTGGTCACACCTAATTTTTGTTAATATTTATTGTAAAAAATGTGGTCACACCATGTGACCACATTTTATAATGTATTAAATATATATATACATATAATACAAACTTATATGGCTGGTCAAATAAAATGTGGTCACACCTAATTTTTGTTAATATTTATTGTAAAAAATGTGGCAACACCATGTGACCACATTTTATAATGTATTAAACATATATATATATAATACAAACTTATATGGCTGGTCAAATAAAATGTGGTCACACCTTATTTTTGTTAATATTTATTGGTAAAAAAATGTGGTTACACCTTATGTGACCACATTTTATAATATTCTATATATAATACAAACTTATATGGCTGGTCAAATAAAATGTGGCCACACCTTATTTTTGTCAATATTTATTGTGAAAAATGTCGTCACACCATATGTGAAAACATTTTATAATATTATATATATAATACAAACTTATATGGCTGGTCAAATAAAATGTGGTCACACCTTATTTTTGTCAATATTTATTGTGAAAAATGTGGTCACACCATATGTGACAACATTTTATAATATTATATATATAATACAAACTTAAATGGCTGGTCAAAAAAAAGTGGTCACACCTTATTTTTGTCAATATTCTTTGGTGAATATTTATTGTAAAAAAATGTGGTCACACCATGTCACCACATTTTATAATATATTATATAAATTTATACATAATACAAACTTATATGGCTGGTCAAATAAAATGTGGTCACACCTTATTTTTGTTAATATTTATTGGTAAAAATGTGGTCACATCTTATGTGACCACATGTTATAATATTCTATATATAATACAAACTTATATGGCTGGTCAAATAAAATGTGGTCACACCTTATTATTATCAATATTTATTGTGAAAAATGTGGTCACACCATTTGTGACAACATTTTATAATATTATATATATAATACAAACTTATTAGGCTGGTCAAATAAAATGTGGTCACACCTTATTTTTGTCAATATTCTTTGGTGAAAAATGTGATATTTCACCATATGTGACCACATTTTATAATATTCTATATATAATACAAACTTATATGGCTGGTCAAGTAAAATGTGGTCACAACTTATTTTTGGCAAAATTTATTTTTTAAAAATGTGGTCACACCATATGTGACCAGATTTTATAATATTATTTATATAATACAAACTTATATGGCTGGTCAAATAAAAGGTGGTCACACTTTTTTTATTGGTAAAAAATATGGCCTTTGTTTGAAAAAAATTCAGGATTAAATTTAGAAAAAAAAATAAGGGATATGATGATGTAAGAATATATTTAAATGTGTTCACACCACCTTTTTTTATGTGGTCACACATTTTATAAAAAAGAGATCACACCTTAATAATGTCATTAATTATAACTAAAAATGTTGTCACACTTTATAATCATTTTATTCAAAATAAGGATATTATTATGTTAGTATAACAAAATATGTTGTAACATAATGTGGACCAACGTGTTTCTTCCGTGTCTCTCTTGATTTGAAGTGCATGACTTGTCACGTGTTACTCGACATTTGTTTACGTTCTGGCGGCATTGCGTCGTCACCTTGAACGTACATCAAGTGAAATGTGGATAAAAAGAGGTAAAAAAGTATAAACATAAATGGGTAATATTATATATTGACTGTAAATTTTATAAGACATCATCTAAATGTTTAACATGGTATATATGTATATTACTGTGGATTAATGACGTCGGCTCAGAACGTCTTTGACACGAAGTCATTTAGGGTATTTTCGGCAAACTACCCTTTTTCGACAGTTTGTAGCTAAATTAATATATAAATAACATAAAAAAATATGATATCATTAGATGCGCCGGATCGTAAACTTTATCATGCAAAAAAAATTTCAGTGAAATGTGGTCACACTTATTTGTGAGAGAGAGAAATATGGGTCCGTTATTTTGCACGATTACCATTACAACAGAGGTTGCTTAACACGGTCATTATTTTAATAAAGGTCACTAGTGTAATAGCATATAAAATACAAACTGCTGCGTTTTTGATAATATTACCTATTTTGTAAAGTCATCACTGTATAAACACACATGTTAATGTAATTTGCTATAATTCTTATTCAAATCACTTGAACGGACTACATTGTCCCTTCACTACATTTTTACCTATACCGCTGGTGTACTCTGATTGATTTCTTATTTGCGGGTTTCGACTTTTTTTATTTCTTCAGTGTTTTACGAGGGTTTATTTTCGTGACATTTTAATACCAATGACCAAAACACAGAGTATACAACATCTTCTTGACAAAAATAATCGTTCGTTTTTGACAGAACATTTGAGAGTTTTGATTCATACTGTCAACCTTTTACTTTTCAACTTTGCCTTTGACGATGGGACCACTTATTTACCAGGGTTTTATTTTCATGATGATTCCATTTTTGCAAATATCGTGAATGTGAAAGCCTCGCGAATAAAAGGCATAAATATTTAGAAGTCCCGGTGCAATATGGGGGTCAGAATTTGATTCCAACCAGACATGGGGTCTATTACAGTTGTTCTATTACTATTACTATTACTTTCAATTTCTGGTAGTACTATTACTATTACTATTACCACATTTTATATTCTATTACTATTACTATTACTATTACTGGGGTATCTATTACTATTACTATTACTATTACTGAAACTGATGGGGGGATTCTAAACCTTGCGCAGCCATGAGTGCTATAAACTAGCACTACCATCACATGTTTAAATAATATTACAAGCACCTATATCATCCAGTACTACACAATTTTCTTATACTGTGTCTGACATTTACAAGAAGCCTACTGGAACTGGAGATCTTAATTATTTCAGCTTCTTTAATTGTGTTTTTTTTTATATTTTGAAACCTCAATGATCATTATTGGGGCATTTCAAGTCGAAATTATAAGACAATTGTATGAACTCTTGAATACATGTAATTTAAAAGCAACCCATTGTAAAGGCCCGGGCATATTTAAAATATTGATTTATAATTATATGCGTACTTGTACTTTTTATATTATTTTCATATATATTTCACATATAGTACATACTTCTGTTTAGATTTAATCTTCTTTCTCATAGTTGATAAATAAAAGATTTTCAGAGTAACTAAAAATTGTCACCAGAGGAATTTCTCATTATTATTGCATATTATTATTAAGTATCAAAGCTGACAATTCAGTCCTTTATGTATGTATCAGGAGAGGAATTTATGTAGGGCTGTGTCCTATTTCCCAACCCTTGTAAATATATCCAAAAAAAATATTGTTTATGTCATGATTCTGGACAGAACCAAACTTGAGACAAAAGTACCCCATCTTCTCGGGTGTATATATTCATTTTGATGTGATGCCATGTTTTATTCCATCACATAGTACATCTTGAGAGTGAACAGAGAGGTGGTAAACTTTACAATAATATGCTACCATTATTGTAAAGTTTACCACCTCTCTGTTCACTCTCAAGATGTTACGTAGCATGCATGGCTTTTATTTTTCTGGCATGTCCTTCTTCATTGCAGGCAAACTAGCATAGGATAATTTAGGAAAATGGAGAGTGATTTAAACTTACATCAATTTTAAAAAACAAATAATATTTTATTTAAATCACTTTCACAATAAATTTGGTATTTAACAATCTTGTACTTAAAATTTTGTATATAACAGGATGTGATTATTTAATATCAAAATTTCAGATATTTAATAATAAAATATTAACAAATAAATTAATATAGTTGGTTCATTTAATTTTTCAAAATATAAATTAACATAATTTTAGATACTGAATGAAGGTCTGCAAAATTGGTACTATGAAATAACTACAAGTATTCAAAGAATAGTTTTAAAAGAATATGTAAATAAATCAACTAGATTATACATGTGCCTGCAGTATGATTTTTTCCAAGTGATTGTGGTACTGGTATGACTTTTTAGCAATGTAGCCTTCAATACACTACGGGTATTGAAAACACCATAAGCTTATCATGAACATTTTTGGTCTGCACTGTATCTGGTTCCATATTATATTTTTTTTTAATGTGTGTCATTGCAATCTGTATGATCAAAATGCAAACTGGCTTTTGAAAACAAATCTAGGTACATTTCAGAATATGCATATGGATTGATGGATGTGAGATAAGATGTACATGTCACAATAATAATACACTATTTATCTGTCTCTTAACATCAAACATGCCTCTGTTTATCCATGGTTTACTAATCAAAGGTCAGATTGTGCCAGGTAACCTATTTGGCTGTGACCTAATCTGTCCAGTACTCTTATGTATTTAGCACCAGTGGTCACCAGCAATGTGGCAGCTGGCCCATGCTTGCCTCAACAATAGGCACATCCTGGGCAATTACTGGTCAAGAACTGAGTCAGTTCAGCATTATTTGCTGATACGCTTCATGATCAACGGGCTCACAGGAAGTAATAGAAAGTTATATGTATTACTCTATTACTTTGCCTTCTATTTCTATTTCTATTACTATTACAGCTCAAATTTTTAAGTCTATTACTATTACTATTACTATTACATGGAAAAAGCTGTAATAGTACCCTAGTGAGTCCGAGTCTGCGCAGTGTGATATATTGTATATATATATATATATATATATATATATATATATATATATATATATATATATATATATATATATACGTACATACGCGAGCGAATGTGCGTAGCGTATAAATCCATATGTATGTGTGGGCGTTGGTGTGTGTGAACTCATGTCCTGTTTCTTGTAGATGGAGGTCCTTGACGTGTTCCTGGTCTTCCTGTGTCTTATTAAAGGGGCATCTGCCAGTAAGTATTATATTAACGACTTTAATGGAGAAAATATTTCCCTCATCACAAAACTAAACATAATATTAGGTAATGCTATTTATGAAGTTTTGACAAAGTCTACATATTAATGCGTTTGATTTCAGAATATAAGAAAAGGGGCCAGGGCGTCTGAAACCCTCCCTTTTCAGCCGCAGCAACTCTTCTAAAGGATTTCAGGCCATTTTTTTTTTTTTGCCATCAGCCCCCCCCCCCCCTCCTTCCGAACCCAGGGACCTTTATATCGGATTCTTTATTTGTCCTTCTGGGTTGGACCATTCCTTTTCCCAAACCCTGCTCTCGGTTCCAACCCGCCGGTTGTTGAAAGCAACGGGGATGAATTCTCGAAAGAACCACAGAGATCTTCTTAACTACAGGTTATAATGTACATACACTTTAACCCTTTACTGTTCAGATTAGCCTGTGGATTGTCACACTCCTACTGTTCAGATTTATTTTGCATTTTTTCCACATTTTGACATGAATCTGTATAAGAGACATTAACTCAGTAACCGTTAAAGGTATCTTTGTGAAATTTTCAGCTTTTACTGTCAGGTATATGTCCATTATGTTATTTTATTTATTTTCTACATACCTGGTTTGATATGTATGTAACTAAGGTATATACAGGTATAAAACAGGTAAATCTGTACTAACTGTATTTCCACTCACTGGTATATCACCAAAATGACCCCTTTCATCCTGTTCAGGTAACCCATTAACCATTTGATAAAAAAAGTGAAATGTAAGGATTTTTTTTCACTCTAAGGTAATTATTAATTAAAGGTAAGAAAAAGGCAAATGATTTGGTTTAATACTGGAAAGGGAACCACCAACGAACCAGAATATGCAAGTAAAATTGGATTTTCTGTGGAAATCAAATATTTTTCACCTGAAAAGCTTGCTGACCCAAAGAGCACATTCTATGATTATTAACATATAACACATATGTTTACCTGAACAGGTAAGTAAAGGTAAATTATTTTTTTTTCTGAATATGTTAGCAAACACCTTGTTCATCATTATAGTTACTATAAATTAATACCTTCTCTATTTATTGACTGTATAATTCATTTTGATATAAGAACAGGTACCTTTAATACAGTAATTAAGTTACCTATGTGAATAGTACCTTTGTTCTTTAACTGATCTAATTACCTGTGGCAGTGACAAAATCATGCTGAAAAGTGGCTGAGAAGAATATGGATTAACAAGTGTAAACTGTGTAAAACCATTATATTTTGATTTTTCAAACATGTAAAACATAAATTGATAATTTTGGTTACGGTTACACATAAAAACATACTCACCTGTACAGGTGAGTTCAGGTAAATACAGGTAAATTATTTTTTAATGAAGTATATATTTTATACATGTAATAAGGGAGAAAAAACCATACAACAACTTAATTTTGAGTGCCATATGTAAAATTTATGAATTACAGGTACTAACTGCACTATTTATTGGGTTACCTGAAATGATACCTTTGATCTTAAACAGATTTAATTACCTTTGTAAGTAAACAATATAAAGACAACTTTTCATTTTAAAAGTGGAGAGGAAATTTTTGAAGGAGTCAAAACAATATGCAGAAGCTATCTTTTAATTAACTGCACAGCCACGAGACTTGTGGATTTCAATTTTGCCAATTTCTACCTGTAAAAGTTTACTCACCTGCACAGGTAAGATCAGGTAAATAAAGGTAAATTCTCATTTTTTTAAATTAAAATTCTATATTATACTTGTTATAAGGGACATCGCAATAAAAACTATTTACTTTTGTCCAATGTGCAAAATATATAATTTATGGGTGTGAAATGCACTAATTATCTAGTTACCTGTAATATACCTTTTTATGTCAAATTAATATATTTTAACATGTGCAGGCAAAAACAAATCGCCGACTGATTTAAAAATAAAAACTGGAAAATTGTGTCTACCCTGTTTGTTAACATTTCATGCAACAATAAAATTGCTGTTTAGTTGCATGGTCTGTCGCGTTTATCTGCACAGGTAAAAATCATGGTGCGACAGGTAAACAGGTGTGCACTTGGTTCGATCAACGATTAGCCCAAATAAACGTTGATATATCCAAATCTTTCCCATTCGAAACAGTGCAAATGTACTAAAATTAGAAATAAAAAAAAATCAAAACAAATATGTCTTACACTTGTGAAAACTCTTATTTTCTTAATTGAGGGTATCCAAGCAATTTCTTTTGAAGTACCCGCCCCTCCGCGGCTGACGGTGATTGAGCGATAATGAGTGAATTTAGCAATATGTAGCACACAAGGTACATTAACGAGGCGGTTTTGCAGCCTTTAGTCGCAGAATTATCCTATCTAGTCAATATAACGCAAAAATAAAAATAAATTAAACATTTACTGGGCAATTAAGATGCAAGACGACACGTCTATTTGGGTTTTTTCCTGAACGGTCCATTCTACCGCGTCATCCCTGAGCCAGCGGTGACGCACTGCCGCTGCAAACTTTTCTCACCCAATCGGATCTACTTTTACATCGGCAAGGTTCACGTGACTGGGTCTGGCGTGTTTATTTTGTAAAGTCTTTTAAATGGACAAGGTTCACGTGACTGAGTCTGGCGTGTTTATAAGAAGCATCATGAGATGCATTGCCGACTGGCGGTCGCATTATTCTTTTTTTTTTGTGGGGGGGGAGTTACCTGGAAACATCCTCTCACGACATGCAAGAGTTACCTGGAAACATCCTCTCACGTCATGCAATATGTATGCATTAGAATCGATTCTTTCCCGCAGGGAACAGAAACAATGAGAACACCGGTAGTACTAGTAGAACAATAATTTATTACATATATAATAAATATGCACATTAATGTAAACAAATCGTTATTAACAAGAACATAAAATAACGGAAAATCAATATTTTTTATTGTTGGAAAGGTGTTTTTAAAATGTGCTTTTGAGGATAGTGCACATAATACCAAAGTTTATAAACGTGGGAAAACGATACTAAACTGTGAAGTAACACCAAAGAAACATGTTTTCACAGTACATTTTAATGTATGTTATGTTATTCAAATATATAGGCCTTCGTAAGTCCAACAATGCTTATCAAAATCATGCCTAGTTACTATGATTTCATTGCAGTACATTCTGGTATCTTAGAGGAAAATTGCAGGTACATATCTTCATGCACTTACTTATCCAGGTCTTCAATTTGCACTTTATTTCAGTGACATTTAAATGAAGCATAATTACGTCATATGAAATTAACATAAAATGGAAATATAATATATAATTACATTTATTCAATTCAACTTCACTTGAAGAAAAGTAGGAAAATTATTTAATAATTTTGAGATGCACAATTCCTTGGTTAACTAGATGTATACATGTACGAGACCTAACTTCAAATCATATAGCTAATCTGGTAACCTCCGTATGCAACTTTGTACATTTAAGCCCTCATATAGTCAGAAATCATGCACTGCTGATAAAACTTCAGCTTCATCAGGAAAGCATGCGGTCTCCCCAGGCTGCAAGGTGGTGATTTCAAGGAGAGGCGAAGTTCCAGTTAATTATAAAACAATATGCAGCAACAATTCAGTAATTCTTAAGAAGCACCTGGAATGTTCCAAAAACTTCTAATAAGTTATGATCTCTTGGGTGTTTGTTTAATTATTTATTTTGTATTCACCAGTCCCGTCAGCTGTAGAGACGCGGACCATGGCTATACCTGGCAATTATACATGTCGTTCGGTTCCCGAACATTGTAAATGATGTCATTATCCTTTGATAATTAATGTAATAGATGCCAATTTAAAGTAGTAATTTTCACTCCGAATTCCCGTCTGATTGGCCACATGTTGTGTGCTGTCTTTCCGCTAAAATCTTCTGTGTGATAGGAACATTTCCTTGTACTTATAAAACTGTCAATCAAACGTGAAAATGACAAAGTCGGTGGGTAAAAATAGAAGCCGACACTCTGTGGTATTTTAGGTCTTCGAAAGGGGCAAGTTTGAGACAAAGCCATCAAACATTTTGCATTTTTTCCAATATAGATATATTTGTATACAAGCGTCATTTAAATCTTTATCTTACAGCAATGGAAAGGTACAATAAGATTTCAGTCTAATTTGTCCACCTGCATGGTTTCTCGATCGTCTTTTTGAATACACCATGCGCATGCATATCGAAAGTCCGCATCTTTGGTCTTTATATTTTACTTTCACTGTGTCACCGTAACTATAGGTATATACTAGTATACGCTATAGCTTCTAATATAAGATTCGCAAATGCATTTTATTCATTTTCTTGCATGTATCATGACTGAGACTGACTCCGCTGTATGACTTTAAAGGATTATCATGACCACGATACATTTGCCATATTTAATCCCTGGGCCATGCATGCACGCGTTGACTGGGTTTTGAGAGCGACATCAATATAAAGCGGCGTTTATACCGGGTGCACGTACGGTATATGCGATATATATGCAGTCTGCGGTATACGTTATGTATTTTTTATGAATATAGGCGGCGAATGAACCCGACTTGAGAAACTTTCATGCATGAAATATATAAAGGAGTTATAAGTTCTGGTATTAGTGATAAGATTTTATGTTTAAAAGGTACAAACATTTATAACGCAGTACTATTCCCTACAACAATGAATAGCCTGTTATAGGCAAACGTATTACAAAAAAAAATTATTTACTTCCATTCATAATATAATAGGTTATATTTTTAAAATTAAGTTTGCTATGTGCCATTTATATTTAAGGATGTTTTGCAGCTCCGCCCAAAATCCGCTTCACTGGCAGTGACAACTACTGGTGCTTTTTTCAATCACTAATGAAAATTATAATACGCACATAGGCCTATATATATACACACACACACAAAAGCGCGCACACGTGCACGTACACATGTAGCCTATACATATACAGGAAGTACTACACATATAAAAATTTGTAAAATCTGTTCAGTATGTGTTAAAACCGTATTAATACATATTAATTTTGTTCAAGCGTATAAGTCACTTAATTACTGTCTTGTTTTACATGTTCAAGGATCTGGGTGTATAGGCGTACAGTTCCACGTAAGTCGTATAATAATTACTTCAATATTTCATGGATTATAAAGTTATATTTATATTTTACACTGGAAAATTAACTATATCCATAAAGTATCTGGCTCTTTCTAATTTAAGACGGTATTAATTTTATTTTCAATCCAAAAAGCCTCTTAGAATGATTGACAGTTCCTGTGCAGGGCCGATTGTGCCCGATTACGATTGTACATAGAATGTTTGGCACAGAAATGATCACTAGTAAACAGTCAGACATCACATAATTATACGACATGACATATGACAGTATCTTCGATTTTGAGTTAAGAAAATATGTTAATATTTAAAATAAATACTCGTCTTATTATATGATATCGGTTAAAAATGGTTTTCCAGTGCCGATACATGACACAGTAAGGAGGTCACACAGATCACGTGCGTGGTGTCTGTCAGACGCGCTAGTCAGTCGGACGGCGATCATTGGTCACAAGTTAAACCAATAAAAAAGGGGATAATATATGATCTTGGAAATATTTAACGGAAGTTAAATCTGTAAACACACTGCACTTGATTTTGTCACCAGGATTGATTGCCAACATTTAGTAATTAACCGATTTCTGATGAATTTAGCGTAGGTGTCTAATTTTACTCTCGCAGCCGACATGTTACCAGGGCCCACGTAACAAGGCCACGTGAGTGAAAGTCAATCATTTTTATATTTTTTCCAACAATTTTGCTTTCGCGCCAGTTTGGATCTTGGTCACATGTTAGAACAACACTTGACGTTTATCTCTTTCATTTAAGTACAAATATGATGGATGACAATAGACATTTCACCCCTAAAACTTGCCCCAATTACGGGTATGTAAAATGGGCTTTAGCGTGACCGGGCGGGCGCCTTTGAATTCCACGCCAGTGACAAACCGCGCGCCCTGGCGGGCGTTATTGGAGTTTAAAGCCTTAATGTTAAAACCAGTTTCAAAACGAAAAATTCATTCTTCTTAATACCTATTGTAGGTATAACAACCAACGGGTATAGACAAAGGAACAATGGTTATGAAAGATTTTGATAAAAACCGTCTGTATAGCATAGACGACTTATGTCAATTTAAATAATTTACATTTGGAAATGGAGTGACTTCGCCTGATGCTACAAGTATACACCATTTTTTCAGTTTTATCATGTTAATTGTATCTCATGAGTATTTCAGTTTCAGTGAAACAAAATTGTTGAGAATCTAAGACATACACATTTCACAAATTTAAAGGGGGCCTATTCACTTATAAATCATGTCGTATTATATAGCTTCTTCCCTTTAAAACAAATTTGTACATCCCAAATTATTTTCCTGATATTGTTTGCTTTCTCCTGTAAACAATTATTCATAACAGTGGACCAGGCGCGATCACAAGTGTCAACATAACACATCGGTCGGGACTCAATCACAACACATGTCAATCATGCAGTGCCCTGACTGACTTGGCCCTGAAAATGTAATGCATGTTTTCACCGGCTGAAACATTGTTGAGGCTCACAATCGGACATCCGGTCAAGCGGCCTTGTTATGGTTAATAGACACATGTGGACTGTGTTCATAAACACGCAGAGCCATAAAAAGGTATCAAACAGCCTTGTGTGAAGTGCTGGGATGGTTTTGCTGGGAAACTGAGAGTTTGAGAGAATACGCATTATATTGCTCTGAAAATGTCCCTTTAGATAAGCTTCATACGTAACTGGATATACGGATTTAATTTATGTTTTACATATGTTAATTTATGTTCTACACACTGGACATAGCAAGAGTCTTTTGACAATTGTTAACATTGTAGACATTATGAGAACTTGTCTAAGCTATGATTTGTTTAATCACATTTGAATAATTTTATTTTTTAATACATATATAGAAAAAAATGAACAGTAATCTTAGCTGTAAAAAATTCCTCAAGGAATCAGGACACCCAATAATTTATACAAGGAGCAAAATGGAGATGAGGAAATAAAGGGATCTCTAATATAAATTTTGATTATTAACATAGTATCATGTGACATCTATATAGCCATGAGCCCATGATTCTTGGTATCATAAGTCAAACATAATGACATCTGTAATGAGTATTAATCTGGGGAAAATTTTAAATTTTTACATATTTTATTTTTTATTGATTTAACAAATAATATAAATGAACAAAACTGAAACACTTGGAAAATACCTGTTAATTAAGACTAATATTATATAATCAACTGCAGCCATGTCTATCATTGATTTGCTTCATATCATCCCTAAAAGTATAAATCAATTTTTTTCATTTTTAATTTTGAAATTAAAACTACCCAAAGGTGACTTCATGGTGTCCTATGGAATGCACTATTAATTCCCTTTTCCATTATTTTTTAAGTTGTTATAATAAACCATTAAAAATCATAATTGTTTATCGATATGTTGTTAACCAAAACAACTACTAGAGGAGGGGGGTTGAGCACCTGGGGCCAGATGTGGCCTGCCAAGAGCGATCTACCCAGTATTCCCCACTTAAAGCGTGTATAATTAGCCTGAAAGGTCAACAAGGGTGACATGCAGGCGACTGAATAGGGCTGGTGAAAAAATATTCAAAGGTTTTTACTGTTCTGATGTAATAAAATCCTCATCTTATTAACATTTAGTAGCAATTCATCACCTTGTGGACATAATTAAATGTTCACTTTAATCATTTTAACACCTTGTGATACAATTCATAATTCAAAATGTAGCAAAAGTCTTGAACAAGAATGAATCAAATATAGACAATTACAATATTCATCTAGTTGACACATCATCCTGGGGGGGGGGGGGGGGGGGGAGGGGGGTAGGGCAGAGTGGAAGCCCATCCAAGCTGAGCTAAGGCAGATGCCTGGATCGGGTTACATAACACAGGGCTGTATAAATCAATGTACTGGGTGAGGTTGATATAAAAAACAGCTGACATGGTCTGTGTTAATTGAAAATAAATTTACTTCTCTTAATCAATTCTTAGAAATCAACAGTGTTAAATCGGAAAAAATGCGCCGTGGTCGAAATTGGGCAAAATTTAAGATAATGATTTAAAATTTATGCTGATAACCTAAAAAATAAAAATTGTGATCTATTTCTAGAATAAAATTTAAACTAAGTTAAAAATTGATATGTGCATGAAATAAGCTCATTAGCTAGAAAAATTATCACGTTAAGTGAGTTTATACATTCCCTAATATGAAAACTGCTCCCATTGTTACTCTCACTGTCTTCTTCATAATGATCAATATCGCCCATGTCATCATCCTCTGTCTCATTTTCCTCATGAAAACAGGTTATCCGGAACTCGCTCTCCATCAAACAATTTAGGGATGAAATTTCCTCCCTCGTCGAACCATGTTTCAGGGGTCCCATTCATTTAAATGAGCCTTGTGCACATTTGACCCTGGAGATTTTTTGCCCAAGGACATAGAGGCATTGTTTATTGTCTTCAAAACTGAAGCTGGTACTGTTTGAGGAGCCCGAAAATAAGAAGAATTAATTTACATTCCAAACCGGTACGAATATTTAAAGTGTATGTACATTCCGTAAGTGAATTAATCAGATAAGTGTACTTAAACTCGTCTGTAATACCATACAACGGATCAACTCAACCTAACCTTTGTTTCGTGTAACTGATGACCTTGACCTTGAAATTACTATGCTTTGAGAAATACTTTATCGGAACCATATTTAATCAATATTCCAATAATTCCACTGAAACTGTGAGATTGTGTCAAAATAAATATATATAAATATTTCGTGAAAAAATAGGACATCATCTGCTTTTATGGCCTCAAAGTGACCTTGACCTTTGCCCTTGATTTTGACCTCAGGTGGCCGTGAAATCATGCTTATCATGTCGGCCATACTTGAAAACATACAACTAGATACCAAGATTATCCAAATCTGCCAAGGATGAAATATTGTGATCCGAAGGTTGCATGGCATGATTGTGGCAAATAACTGATATAGGGGTAGGGATTGGCTTTTTTGAGCTGCAGGGCAGAACTACCGTCCGTGCAACTTAAGACTGCCATTTTCTAATGTCCCAAAGTATACTTCAACGGGAATTAACCTAAGATTAACGATAAAATATTGCAATTAAATCGATGTATCCCGGGGACTAGTATTACAGGTTTTCCCCCATACCAGCGACACCTGCCGGCGACAACATATACAGAGTGATCGGGTCAAGTAAATCGACTGGAACGATCATTTGTTGTTACATTTCAGATAAGAGAGATAATTTTTTGTTATACCTCAGAAATTTTTTTGCACATGGCGTATGCTCTTTGAAAAAGACTAAATTTTCCTCCACTGCTACTGTTTTTGTGGATATTATTATTATAACTATTAATTTGCCCAGCGTTATTCCTAACACCACTAATTTGCATAATTTATTTTCAGATGTGTACGCCATCGGCAGCGCCGGTGGTGCCGTGGTCCTTGCTATAATAGTGTTACTGATCCGCATGTGGTGCTATCGTTGCATATGTAGGAGCGGGGCAGAGAATTCAAGGCCCAACAGAATAATTGTGGTAAGCCCAGTGGTGACATGTCCGGCCCAGGGTTTAATAGACCAAGAACAACCTCTAGCTGTGGACCCGCCGGCATACTCTACCCAACCCCCGCCTCCATACATGCCCGGACCAGATAACAAGACCGGAAACATGGTTTAGATGTTGGAAGTGGCGTTTTCAGTTCGCATGACGTTCTCCAGGTGGCGCTTCACTATTAGCACCCATTTTTAACCTTCTTAGCTATTCATTTGGGCAAAATACGGGTTGGTATATCAGGCATAGCTGTCGTTAATTTTAAGAGAGACAAATACTACTCTAAAAATGTTTTCTTTAAATTGACTTTCAGTTGAAATTTACCTATTTTGAGCTCTAGCCGCTGAGAGATTTCTTTCAAGAAATAAGAAAATAAAACAATAAAATTCTTTATTGTTACATTTACTTCCTGTTTAGCAAGTATTCTGTAATTGTCATGATGGTGTCTGAGCATATAAACTTTTATCAATAAGCTAAAATAAAGAGGTATGAAAATTCACCTCCCATCCGTACTAAATTCTGAAATCTAAAAAAAATGCCTGAGAAGCCAGCCTTTTTTCCCGCTTCACTGCATATTTCTTTATCCCGGAAAAGAATAAATATTTTACATGGCTTGCTTAGAAATGAAAATGTATCAACAGATAGTTTAGAATACAAATTGAAATTTTTTTTGCATTTTAACCGTAACAAGGATGCAAATGCATGTATATATTTATGTATATATTGACGAGTAAGGTTTTCATTAAAATTGCCAGGCATAAAAGAACGAGAGCACAGGGTTCGAAGAATACAGGGAAAACACAGGAACTCATATTGTGTGTAAAGCTATAAAGCTCACGTTTATGAAACAAACGTTTGTTTGTTTGTATTTTAAATACATGCTTTAACACGGTAGGATGAACTGTCTCAAGAATCATGTAAATAATTAATAAAAATACCAGGAAAATCAAAACGGTACCAGTCTATCAACAGAAAAGACGTTTCCCAACATAACAGCGACACCTGTTAGCAAGACATGACATTGAATTTTTTGTATCCTTCTATCGACTGTTAACGTTCATATGTTTGTATATCCATCAGTAACAATGAAAACAAATATAGTGTTTTCAGTTTACCCGTATTGCTGATTCATTGGCCCGGATTAAAGCAGACGCCCATAACACGCACCACGCATGATCGTAGAAATAATCGGTTTGATAAATATCTTACAATTGTAATAAATATACTGCGATGTATTCGCTTAAACAGTGATATTTGCTTCGTGTTTACAATTGGTCATATGCTATTATGTTTTTAAATACAATCGTGAAGTGTTATTTGGGTATGAGCCTGGGTCGTGCAGTTTTATCCACTGATTGTCTCTTAAACATTTATCTCAATGACAGTGGTATGTATTTATCTCTTATTTATTTATAGTATCCTTGTAAATCTGACTACCATATGCATTTCCTTGGAGCATTTATGTTTATTTGTGTAAGCTATTTTTGTATTCACATATGTGTTTCGTATAAGGCTACAAAAACGAGACCATTACATAATATATAATTATGTTATTATTAAAAATGTTATGATTAATTAGTTAATTATGTAAAAGGAGACCCCAAATTGAAAGTCCATCCAAATGCCTAAAGTTTCTTAAACACACAAAGGTTTTTCAATATATTTGCTTTTTATACCACCGCTGGGGGCGAAGATATAGGTTGTCATCGTCGTTAAGACGTTGTTTTGATGGTTCGGAAGTTATTTGTTTGGTTAATTTGTTGATTAAATGTGTTGGAAGAGTTGGATAACAGCTGATTCGTGACATTCAAGCTTATGTCGATCCCTCCAAAAATTTCTTCCGTATGAATCAGTGTGTGTGTTTGATCATGCAAACAGACAAATACACAGACACGTATAAAAACATAATAACCTTCGTGTTGGTTAAAAAAATCTGAGAGCGTATATATATATATATATATTCCCATTTTTTTTAATATTTGTATATAAATAAAAAGCTACTGCAGTGCAACACTAATGTTCATGTATGGTTTGGTATAATCGTGAAAAGAAAACTTACACATAAAGTATAGGTTTCGTTTAAGAATCGTTTATGTATATAATTATCAAGAGATAAAATATATTATCCAAAGACACATACAGGCTTATTATGGTGTATGCGTGTATATATTTATCTAATTGTTAATTTTTATATGCATGTGTGTGCTTGCTCAAATTTAGCCCTTCTGGGGTAGATCGTGCCTGGAGGGTGGCATTGTGAGGGTATTAAAGTTTGTGGGTACCAGCCTACTACCCCAAATGAATATGACCGATTTTAGCCTAAAACAGCCTGAGCACTAGCGCCATTTCTGCCCTCTGACATACGAGAGTCTGTGATCAGCGTCGAAGTGCTTTCACATCTTTCAGCTGGGACCACACTTTAAGGTGCTGTTAGGATGCAACTATTTTTGCCACACCTCATGGCCTACATGTATGTTATCACTTGACTTTAACCAGTCCAATCGTTAGCATTTTTAGTATACTTCATAACAACATCTACGATGTGAGAGAATATTATGTTTAACTCAGCATATTGGTAAATTCCTCTGCATGTTATTGGATTTCTGACTGCATGAACAGAGGCACGGCTCGTTCGGGTTACTGCACGATAGCCAACTTGTCGGCGATACAAGAAATTATTCGTCACCATACAGATGGGTTTTAAGTTTGGTGTTCCTTTATGTAAAATCATCACCCGCAGCCTAATGTTAAGATTATCGGCTGTTTAACATGATATCAGTGCATTAAGGTGAGAGAGCGTTGCAGTATAATCCCCCGTATTGCTTGGCTCACGACTCCAGCAGGGATTGCCAGCCTAATATATATGGCATCTTATTGAATGGTACGTTCACAGCTATCTTAGCATGCAAGTGCATTTTTTTCTTGCAGAGTGGTGCACCACATAGAGTCAGTGGCCTGCCAAGTGTCATGCACAACCCACTGTTTTCCTTGACCAAAATAGAAGTACAGGAATTGAGCTTGAATTTGATTTTTAGGTGTTACCAAACACTTCCATAGACCTTCAAACACGTGAACCTTATAGGATAATATATAAGTCAGAGTGGCACATTAATTCTATTGTATATTATCAATGTAAATAAAGTGATGCTTCATACCCAACTGCCCAAATCTGAATCATTCTAGTATATGGACATGAGACACTGGCTTAAACATAGGGGACACGAATTCAGGACCCTGGTGTCTCTTCTGTCCATAACAAGTTGTAAGGCGATTCACTGCGGGCCATGTATCGGTGTTGACTCCAAGGCCTCAGATCAGGTCTTTGCGTCAGTACCTGCTTGTGCTGGTTGCTTGTCTTTGCTGACGTGGGAAAGGCACTGTATCCATTTTCTACGTAAGGACGTATTGCTCCTTCTCTCCACTATCTTCTGGATCTTCTCATTTGCTTCGCATGCAGTTCTAGCAAGCCCGCATAGGATGACATCAGTTCCTTTGATTTGGTCACTGCTTTCTGAATGTTGGACTTCTATGTTTGGCATTTGCCAAACGTCACACTAAGATATGCTGGGTCCTCGTTCTTCTCCAGACCTGTTTCATCCATTTTGATGGTTCCACTTTCCACTTTTAGGAGTTTGATACTGTTCTTTGTCTTGGGTATGATTTGAATATTATCCATCTCAATTTAATGGTTCATCTCGTTTTTCCGTCATTATATCTTATTCCAAAAGGCATTTGCCTTCTTTTTATTACTTCATTTGAGTTCTTCAAAAGCCTTCTTGTTAATATGACATTTGTTTACCATCAGTCTTGTGAATTTCTTAACCGTTTTATCATTCCTGACATTTATATCCTTTTTATTCACTGACCCACCAAAATCCGCTCTCAAATTACAAGCAACCTTAATATGATGAACTGAAATACCGGTGGGATTCTGTTTTTGTTCAGTCTGACTTCAGTGATGTAAACTTGATGTGAATATCCTTATTTCAGTTTCGTTTATTAACTTTCATTACATGTGCCTTGGTTTGATGCATTTGATTTGTTTTGTCTTGTTTGTTTAAATGGCATCATGTTGCTTTAGGTGTTCCAAAGTTGTCTGTGTGAACGAATTCACTTTCCTGAAAGACATTTGGTATTTTTTTGTCGAGAGGCGTGTTCATTTTTCATGAAAAGTTTCCATGCTACAGTATGGCTACGATCGGGCGCGTATGCATTGCTTTGTTTGTTAAATATTTACGTTAAAGCTCGAAGTTGTCTGTCTAGAACGACATTGACTTATTTTCGGCCTATTCGCAAAAACTGAAATGAAATCCCCTTTCCGAGCATGAAACAAAAAGTATGAATTGTGCCATCAAGGTTGGGATCCTTAATTTCTGATTGATTGATAGCTCGGATACTGGCTGAAATGTATTCTTAAAATGCAATCATGTCGGGGTTATTTTCACGATAGTTCATGAATATTTTAGTTATTCGGTTCCAGTCAGACGAATCGTAGAAAGAAATTAACTAATAAAATGATTGAGAGTAGGGTCAGAATGAGACACACCAGATCAAAAGCTTAACTTTGGAGATAATTATGGACCGGCACTAGAGACCCAATGCAGAAAAGGAAAACCTGAACAGAACAACAAAGATTCATAACAATGAATTGTACTCTGACCCTTTGGCGTGTGAAATGCATGATACTTCAGAAGCTTAATGTTTAAAACACATCATTGTTATTTGTTTCTCATCAACATTTTTTCCTTTTTTTAAAACAGCGCGTTGGATAATAGTAGTCTTTGTAAACAAAACAAATGCAATATGCCTTAATTGATGTCTCTGAATTAGAGGCTAGATATTGGTGTTTGTACTGAATAATGATTTGCAGATCAAAGTAGATCAAGAGCCGAACTTTGGACATGAAGATCCCACGTTGAACACGCACCAGAGCCTTAGATTCTATATAGCTTCCACTTGTTCATCCCGATTCATATTGCATCATTTGCAAGCAACAATACTCATATATCCACTGTAATTGGTTAAGGCAGGATTTATTAATAAGCCTCAGTTAAGTTTCATGTGCCTATTTTCACCTTCCTATTTTTTTAATTCTTTCCATGTCTATACGCATTGTGTTTTTCATCTGTTAATCCGAGGAATTCATAACAAATTTGTTATTTAAACCTTGGTTTATCTCTTTCTTAATCTGTCATTTGCAAGTAGCAATACTCATCTGTTTAATTTGATTAAATTTTCTAGTTTCCTTTATTTACCTCAGTTTATTAAGGTTCATGTGCCGGTTTTCATTTGCCTACGTTTTAAAAAAGTATTTCTCATTAAGTGTTTACCTCATCATATTTTTCTTGTTTTTTTTGTACAATCTTTTTATTTTATATTTAGTCGGTTCAAACTTCTTATATTTACTTAATTGTTTTTGTGCAATTTTATTTATCTTGTCTTCAATTGGTTCAAACTTATGGGATGTTGCTTAAAGATCTTCATATGTGAATTCGTAAACGTTACATTTGTTACGTTGTAAGAAATATTGATATCATCCCATTTGATTGGTTTAGCCAGGTTCAGATGGTCCAGTTTAATTCGGTTATATGTAATTCATACCACTCTTAAGACCCTGCTACAGCAGCTCTGTTCAGAACATGCCATTCCGAATTTACACAAGGGCTTGTCACATTGCAGCCCAAGGCCTCACAATCTAAGGTGCCTCAATCTCCCACTAAAATTCTAAAATTATATTATTAATATATTTTATTTGTAAAGTTAAATTACGATAAAAATGTGTCCGTCTTAGGATTTTAGGAGATCACTGCCCTTTCACTGGAAGTGGACTGGCCCTTTTACAGTCCTATGATATGATACGTTGTTTTATATGCAAGGGCAGTAGGGAGACCCCACTGCGAATCCGATGTATATGTTCCGTTCATACTACTCTAAAGATTATATCGCAGCGTCTCTGTACATACCATCCAATGCTGAATTTACATTTCGGTTTAGCGGGCTGTAGTGCAGGGCCTATAAATCTAGGGGGCCTTTAAATAGAGTTGTATTTCCTTTTACTTCTGCTGTGATATAAAACCATTTGTATGTAATAATCAGTTGAAAGACCATCATATATTTCAAAATTGGAATTATTACAAACAGAATTGCAGTAAATCCATATCCGGAAATCTTCTATTTCATAATTTAAGCAATTTCTGTAGGAAGCTTTCACAAAAAAAAATAGTCGTCTCTACATAAAGTTGACAATAAGAACAACGTGGACGTTCGAGAAGTTTCCACTTCAATCGCCAAAATAATGTGTATACTATTTGCTATAACCATATAACTATGTATGATTTGAAACTGAAACTCTTTGCGATACTTATCAAGTGGCATTTTATATAATATATAATAAAACTGTTTATAATCTTCATGAGCACGTGATCCTGCTATTTCTTACCAATTCGTTTCCAAGTAATTGGAGTGGTCGTTTTCTGTTTGATTAATACTTTACATTTCATTCGACGTAAAATCTGATAATCTATTTATTACTGCCACAGTGACCAATCTGTCCCACCCCCTATTTTTATCACTGGTCGATTTATCTTGCATATAATCTAATCAACTCTTTCGGTACTCAATATAAATCTCCACGCCAGATAGTTATTAGTTGATAATTCTGGCTATCTATATTTAATTTCTTGCCATGGGCAGACTTAATCCGTTTCGAATTGTCAAAACAGAAAAAAAGTGTTCTATTTTTCTTTAAATAGAGAGGTTACATTCTTACCTCTTATTCCGATATTAGGTTTCTTTAAACAAAATGTGATAACTCATTTAGACAGTTTTAAAAAGTATTGGCAATTTTCTCGGTATATTTGTCACATCAAAATTAGAGGATAATGAATAAATGCCAACAAAACTCTTTGAATAGAACTGTGATACATATTTTCATGGCATATCTTTTCCATCTATTAATCGTCTAATCCACATAACATACTGTGTTTTAAACTTTGTTTGCACATCCTGAAATTTAATCCATCTATAACTTAAGGACCAATGACAGTGTCACATTTAATCCTTGGTCTCTTTCCTTTCCACAAAAATTACTTCAAATGCGTTTTTTTCCATTTTCAATCAACCCTGCGGATGAAATGCTTATGTTATACACATATAAAGTTTTTGACAAAACTAAAGTTATACAGATTTCATTTCGGTATAAGAAATGTACTAAGATCCCTACTAGACCTGGTTGTCAGCATCAATTTCAGTTTTTCTTCTACTGACTGGAGATTAAGCTTTTCATTTATACCTTTACTGAAGTTATACCACATACCAAGTATTTTCATGGCTGTAACCATAAGGTTGATCCATTATCATTGTTTTGGCTTTTCATTATTCTTTTTCCATGCCCCGAGCCAAGCAGCTTCCCATTTATCATAATTAACCTACACAGTGGGGACATCAGTAAATGTTTTCAGAATATTTCCAAAAATTTAAATGATGAAATGATGTAATGTCATCAGCAAAGGCTGTTGATTTAACTTCCTTATTGCCAATCATCATATCTTTTACCTCTCTCTCTGTTCCAACCATATGCATTGAATCTTCAATGACTAGAATATATAGATATTGGGCTTTTTGGTCGTCTCGTTTTGTTCCTCTAGATAGAAGATAATTAGTTTAAAATTTCCTTAAGTATACCCTGCTTTACCATAGGAATCTGTCAGGAATGGAGGCAGTCCCGCTACCTTGTGCAGCATATGTGACGTCATAACTTTGATGCGAAATTCGTCAGCATCACGATTATTTTCGAGGTCGGAAAATGCGATCAAGAAGTGTTGCCTTCCTCCAGACCATTCATTGTGGCAGTACAATATGTTGGAATACAGTGTTTGACTTTTTGTTCGAGAGGGTTATAAATTCCTGATATTCGCGAAAGAGGAATTATTGCAAAAATTTAACCTCGACGAATAAAACGGCCTACCTTTATTGGTGGATGGCCATACTGTATGGCCTAATAAACTGATATCTCGCGTACGTTATCCGTACATGTAGGTACGAAGCTCAAAACGTGAAGATTGATACCATTGATAACGACATATATATTATCTTACCGTAATCCAATTTATGATATAAAAGATTTTATATAATTTGCAATTTTATCTATCAATATTTAACAGGTATTTCCACTTTAGTCACTTAAGTCCTTGCAAAATTGTTAAAATTTTGATGAAATGATAAAGTCGCGGAAAATTACTCAATGTAGTTACGATGAATTTTCGATAGGTCACTGTACAGTGTAATCGCGCAAATGAAACCCTCGCGAACTAATGAAAAGGTCAAAATCGCGAAAAAAATAACAAATATGAAACTAATCACAGTATTTGATCACGAATGTTTTCCTGCAAAGAAAGCCCAACGGATCATATTTAATGAATCTATGACATGGGCCTTTGGAGTGATTCGGATAAAATAAAACCTCTTTTTTCCCCAAACAGCTTGCCTAAACATAGTAGTATTTTGAGTGGCTTGAATTTCGTCAGTTTTTCAGTTGTAAGGATCAGGCTTACTGGGACTCTTTTTCATAAACGAACAATATCCCCATAGGGTACATAAGGTGAATGGACCTGCAATTTTCCCAAGAGAGGAGTCCGAAATATGCTTTAAATATGTATCTTGCAAGTGTTTTTTCTAAGCCATGGGATGGAAGAACCCTCTAGACTCATTAAAATCTTACTTTCTATTTTTGTTCATTAAGGTTCAACCTTTTTTTTTAATTATTTAGCTATGTTTCTGTTTTCATTGAGTCGGGATGTGTCAGGGTTCGGGGTTTTTCATGAGAGAAAAAAGTGTTAACCGCATTAGTCTAATGTTCGATCATGCAGACGGAAAAGCAATTTCAGTCATGTGACATTGCAGGGTCAGCAAAGGTTAACTCAAACCAATTATAGCTGCTGTCGCGACGACTTAGGGGACATAATTTCCCTTCTTTGTTTATCGTGCAATAATATATATATATATTCATTACCGTACATAAGTAAAAAAATACATGTCAATCCTTATAGCTATATTCTAAGTGAAATAGCTGAAGGTGACTGGAAGAACGCGTGTTCTTAGATTGTTTAGAACAGTACAGAATAAAAATAAAAGGACAATTATTTATATACACCTGTTTTATTGTACCTAAGCATACAAATTTTCATCATACAAATCCTAGATGGGTATAAGTGTTGGTTTTGTAGACCAATCTCTATGCGGCAAATCATCTTCAAGTCTGTGCTCAAATAAAGTATAAAGATTCCAGAAATATCAATTCTGTGCAGTCAAAACACCAACGTGCCGAAATAAAATAGAATCTCATAAAACACTGCAGTGATATAGATGTTTCAAATCTCAACTCTCGTTAACTCAGGTTTTAATATACTTAATGATATATCTATAAATCTAATCATTTGCACTTGTCTGTTTTCAAATATACGATATTATAAGTTGATATTAGTTTATAAGTCGGCTTGATCCTAATAAGGCATGGATATTACACACAGGTAAGGCAGATATTTATAGCTGCCTGACCGATTCCGCCGACATGCTGGAATGATATATTAATATAACCATATTTTACTGATATTGCAGAACCTTACTTTATATATAGAAATTGTGCCTAGGGTATGCCCACTTCTGGTTATTATCCCAGGCAAGGGAATTCTAAAACGCAAAGCAACTTCTTAGTCTGGGGGTGTCTACGATTAAATGGTGTTCACCTGAGTCAGTTGTCCATTAATTCGGTTCTACTGTATATATATATATATATATATATATATATATATATATATATATATATATATTTATATATATATATATATATATATTTCTGCTCTGGTAGGTAAATAATAATATTTCATTAATTTATAACGACATGATTGATAGGACTATGCACAGTTTTTGCCATTAATTGAATTCATGCAGTCAGTTGTCTGTTCACAGGCGCTTGAACTGCTATAAGTGTAGATTTCGGTTAAATTTGTTACTTTTCTGGGTCATTTCCTCATAACTATAACTTATCTGACATTTTCCTAGCGTGTTTTGCACCATATGGTCCATCTCTTTATTATTTACTAAATATTTGAGACAGGCAGGCAAGAACCCCCCGTTGTTAGGCCCGACAGCCATGGCACATCGGTTTAAGGCTAAATTTGAAGTACATTGGCTGAACCATTGTTACTTAAGCGGTGTCACCATTTGAAGACTCTAGTAGTATAGACGTCCCCGGCTGCTATGCCATGGCTGTCGGACCTAACGACAGGAGCTTCTTGTCTGCCTGTCTATAATATCAAGTCAATAAAAAAGAGATTGACCATTAAGTGCGAGAAACGCTAAGAAAATGTATGATACGTAATAGTTTTGAGGAAATGACCCTATTAAGTAACAAATTAAACCGAAGTCTACACTAACAGCAAATCAAGCGGCTGTGGCCTCTTTAAGCATACAATCACCTCTGTCACTATCACTACTGCTATGTGACTATAACCAATACAGCAGTTTGTGGCACGATCTTCTATATATGTACACCCACTACCGTGCCCTCTGTTGCCGCAGCCGTGTATAATTTCCTAACATGTTAAATACAAATATAAGCCCACCATGGAAACCACATATATAGTTGGAGCAAACTGCACACGTCACTTACATAATGACCACCCTTCATATCAAACATTTCATATGTACAAAATAAATAGTGCTCGGTTATCTCACTGTTTGCTTATCTACAATTCATCCTCAGACTATCTCATCTTCTGGAATAACCCATCATCTTTCTGGCTAATGGAGCAATGGCATATTCTTAAATAAAATATATAAGCAAACGTCTGGATGATGACGCCTGTCACTGCTTCTGCTATTAAATCGTAAGCGCCACCTATCGGTGACTGAGTGATCTCTACGTCCAGGAACAAACGCCGATCCCTACACAGTTGAAGCACGTAATGTAAGAAGCAACAAGTATATAACATTACATAATTTCATCTCAAATGCTTCAATTGGTATGTTTCCAAGAGTTTAAAAATGCACTCTTTGGTATCACTACTAATCTACACACTTTGGAAAACAACTGTCTCATATGGATTGACACAAAAAACTTGAAGCTAATAGAAGGCAATACAGACAGCTACAAAGAACCATCGTACACTTTGTGTCATCGTCGGTCTGGGATCACGTACAAAGTCCCTTCTGTTGAGGCCTCAGAACTGTCCAAGGTGTCTGTCTGCTTGTTGTTTCCTTAATATTAGCTAAACTGTTCCTATGACAACTATGTACATATTCTGAAAGCTAAAATATTCTCTATAATATTACATGTGAAAACTTCGGGATTACCCAAAACTTTGTTTTAACATTATAGAAATACTTGTTTTATATATTTTATATAATATACAGTTTGACAGAACCCAAATTACCAAGGCCAGAAGTTCGTTAAATTTTCGGAAAACCTGAAACAAAAGTTTACGCATGCTCATGGGCGGTTCTGAGATTTCTATAAGCACTGATAGGTTGTGCGAGCAGATTTTCAGTCACTAAACCATTATCATTACATAGACCAAGAATCCTTGTGTATAATCATTGTATAGACAAAGTTATTTCAAAGACCACGAATGAATGAAGCATTTCTTACCCCCAGAAAACATTCAAATTATATCCAAAAATTATTATCCAAGATTTTGTCATCTCGTAAAAATGCTTAATACTTCATCTGCTTTGTGCTAAATACAAGCACAATGAGGTCACATGTTGGTCACAGATCTAGGACTGAATATCACTGGCATCAAAACATGTGTAAACTACAGTAATTATGCCAAGATTCATTAAAATGCAGTTAAATATTTAGTTATCTATGACGAAAATCTCAAGTCTAACCTCACAATATCAAGTATAAAAATGTTCAGTTATATATATATATATATATATATATATATATATATATATATATATATATAATATTATAAGCAAGTTATATACTGTTCATGGTATCCAAATCCTTTATTTATGGTTTACTGTTTGCGAACTGACTCACCACAGCATTTACATCTTATGTCCATTTTTAGGTCATTCTCAAGTGCAACCGTCTCTATGTAAACAAACGGTAATAGCAATGTAATAAAATTCGCCGAAAAAAATCAATAATTATTGCAATGTGATCATAAATAAATAACAATAACCATACTTTTGTTACAACACTTATTTGGTGTAGCTGCTGATATAAGAAGCAGACATGTCATCATATACCGTTAACTATGTAACATTCATCAGTAAATCCTTAATAAACAACACAAAACAAGGACTCTTGCCAGTACTCAACAAGACACATTACAAGCAAGGTTCTATTTATATACACTAAATTAACATACAGTTCTTTGCATTTCCTATGCTTAAGGTTAGCTGCCAGATTTACGCTACTGTAGCAAAGTCCAGAGGGCATAATATCTCTAATTTCCATCCCTAAATGTTCTTTATCCCAATTTACTTTGAAGGAAAACCTAAATCCCTCCTAATTTCTATCTCTTCAATTTCCCAGAGAAATCGAAGGAAACACAGTGCACAGAGTTGTTCAGATATAAACTGTGCCCCCTCCCCCCCCCCCCCCTCAAAAAAAAAAAAAAATCTGTCGACTTTCTTTCTTTAAAAAAAAACAAAGACACGACAGATGCAAGCATAACTAAATGCATAGAGATACCGAGATATTTTTAAACTGTGCCAACGGGCAGAACATCTCCAATTTCCATCTATACAACTTCAATTAGATGACCCAAATAAACATTGTCTATAGAGATGTTGAGATATTTACTATGAAAAAAAAAATATCTCTAATCTCCATATTTATTTGAGATCACCAACGATAGTTTGAGGGGGAAACATCCGAGATTTTCATTTGCTGTAAAAAAAAAAATGGAATATTTAAAAAGTTTTCTAGATTCAAGAGTCGGGCTATAAGCCAATAGCACTATATCTAGGGTTTTCGCTTACTACAAAAGCTGCAAGCATAAAGAAACACAAAACCTTTATATTCAGTTTAAAATGGGGAAAATAACAACCAACTGTATCAGCTGCTATGATACCTTCACAAAGGTATCAGCGCATCAATTATAAATATCTTCTGCATGTATTATCATGCATACACCAGAATAAAATGTCAACAAAACTTCCTAATAACAGTGTCGTAATAACAATAAGCCATATAAAATAAACTAATACAAGTACTATGAAAACATACAAATGTACATTTTAACCTGTGTGTATATAACGTGTACATTATACTGGCGCCATATGTTAAGCACATAGCGGTTATCAGCTAAGCACTACTAGGCCTAAAAAAACTAGTGTTCATTTTTTTGTATGAAATAAATCCGTATTTCAGCTGTTCTTGCATTGTGATTTGGGAATGTCTTGCTGCAGTAGATGGTTAGAAACGGAATTACATCTAAAATGTTTAGTGTAATTTGCTTAATGGATCAGGTAAATGGATTTGAACTTTAACAGTGGACTCTGCATCTGATATGTCACAGTCTTTGGCAGATTAAAGTGGCCTCGATGAAATCTTTTGGGGAAATCTTTGAAAATTCAATCTCCATATATTATATTAGCATAGATTGGTTTCCTGCACAATTCACCGTGAGGGTAGACTTATTCCCTGCTCATTACAATAAAATATTCATGAAAAATAAAAAGCCAATTAAAAGCCGGGGCAGTATAGAATAAAAAAAAACATCTCTTGCTATAAATTATATTGCAAAAGCCCTGAAGAGGTAACTCTCTGTTGCAGAGATTGACGATTTTAGCTGCTTCAGTTTGGATCACACGTTGTTGAGCAGTTATGCATATATGCTGGTATAAAGGTCGTAATGCCCATGGCTTCCTGAAGCTCATTTCAGATGATGAATTCAAGAAATACCCAACCAGAGTATACGATAAGAAGATACCTCATCAAGGCTAAAACTATGACATACTGGGATGGATATAGGACTCCTGAAATTGAGTTTGTTAATTAGTTAAAAAAATTACGAATATTATATTTGTGCAAACTGTGTTAAGAGCACTGCATTGATAAATTGCATGTCTGAGCAAATCTTGGATCATGTAAGTCAGGCACAGTTAATCACTAAAAAGGGAATAGGAACCAATCTGTACTCTTCCTTTGTGTCAGAAAAAAAATTACTCAACGACCTACTTATTATATAAAAAAAAACATAAATGTCTTCCAAAGATTTCAGTTCAAATCTCTGACACAGTCCTTTGCATTTTTTAAATTTATTTGATGACTGGCAGACGTTCTGTACTAAAAACCCTGTTGTCCTAGGATAATACTCATATTTTCTGCTTTTGGTTTATCAAAACTGAGGTATTACAGTTTACATATTTTTGTTACCTCATGCAATTTATACTGAATACAAAGTGAGCAAACTTAACATACGGCCATATAAACTCACACAGGTACGCATTTAAAAATAAGTCACCAATAATTTAATATAAATAATTACTGTATAATATATATATATATATATATATATATAGTCTATTAAATAAAGACCAATATTCAAATACAGCTCATGCTCACAGACTTTCTTGAACCTTTGTTTGTGGTAATATCAGTCGTAAACCTGGTCAGATCCGTCATTATTCGCCAAATAAGAATATACATAGGCATTTACCAGTTAAGACTCAGAGAGAACACCAAATATATATCCCAGCACATGTGCATAAAAAAAGTGCTCAATGCAGCAAATTTAGGTGCTTTACACTCATTTGCTGTAAATATTCATACAATACTTATATTTATTTATCTGACCCTTTCTGTTTGATCTTGGTTTCAAAAGACATCAAATAAGGGAGGGGTATTCAGTCAAAACATTTTCTGCAACCTTCTACAACACTGCCCCCTACACCAAGAGCCTTCTATACAAGTGGGACTGAGGCTTGGCACACAGTTGGTATTTTAAAGAAATGTGTTATGATTTTATTAAGTGACCCTTGAAGCGGTTAGCATACTATAAATATCAGATTTACTGACTGCATAGATACTATCTATGCATGAGACTTTATAGATTGGTGCAACAGGAGAAATATTTTTCAGAAATACTTCAGTTCCTGTTTTAAACAACATCAACTATAAAGCACCTAGTTTTCATCGCTCATATTGAAGTCACATCCTTCTCCTAGGTCTGGTTTTATACGTAAATAATCAAAACTTTGGTTTTTACAGGAGTCATACCCTGTCTTAATTTTCTCAGAAATGCTTTCTCTCTTTCTCAGAAACACAGTGCAATCAATCCCAAGCCCTTGTGTTTAGTGTTTGTCATAATGTCTCATACTTCCTGGGTGCCAACATTATTTGAATCTGTAAGTTTCTGCTTCTCTTCATCTTGAACTTTGACCTTTACATCAGCGGGGTGCGTTGTATGATTTCCGTCACTAATTTTACTCATTAACTGTGAGTTGGCATCAGGATCAAAAGCGTCATCGACCACCTCCTCAACTTCGATCTTCTGACCAGGAGAGAATTGATGAGCAATCTCCTCAAACGTCTTGTTCTTGGTTTCTGGGACTTTTAAGTAGACGAATATCGTAAAGCAGATCATAAGCCCCAAGAATATCAGGAATGTGAATTCCTTGATTGCTTTCTGTAAATAAATAAATCAAGAAGTTATATTTCAGTGACCCTGCTTGAAAACATGTTTCATTTAAATTGAAGATTGTTTTAAACAATACACTTTTAACTACAACCCATATGCAGAGACATTTTACAAACACTTATTTATAATCACAATACCATTTGAACTCAAAATTTCAGAAACATATCAATAAATGCAAAATACCTTATGCTGTAAACTCTGGTATTTATTTTTTAAAAACATACAGGAATTATGCCTTCAATATCAGTATCTCTGCTCTGTTCCACCAACCTGTGTAAACCTTTTTTTAAGTGATAATTTTCTAAAAAGTTTATATTTTTTCCTTATTTCCTTGAACAATTGTGTATGGAAGAACTTTAATATGTATCTCTAGTTTTTTTCACCACTTCTGGACTCTTTCCATTGATCTAGAGATCATATATGTTCAATGCATGAGTTGCCATCTTTGTTTTAGCTGGTCATATTTTTTAGTTTACGTCCCCCTATCAGCAGCTGCAACAGAGGTTCTCTTTGTGTGTCACAAATGACTTTATCCGCCATGACTGGGCTGATATTGTGTGAAATTTAGACTGATTTCTGGTATATTTAAAACAAGGGACCCATGGGTCACGGCGCTCAGCTGATCGTGATTGGACTATAAATGTTTCTCCACTGTGATACTATATCGAGTCGATAAAGCTTATGAATATCATATACATGTTGGGCTATTATAAAGGAATGTTATGTAATATGTGAGTAAATGATAAATGAAATTACCTGACTGATGGATTAATAGAGTCAAATAAAGTGGTTTATTTTTTATTTATTTAGGAGGGGTTGAAAATTGTGATATATTTGAGCAAATATGAATGCAGTGACAGCAGTAATAAGCAGTAGTAGAATGATGATAAGGTTATTTGTTGAATGATCTAAAGTGTATGGTAGTCTGCAAGCATTCAATTTGACAGATATGATGTTATGATTAACTATGCTGATGAAGTGATTTATGAATATGTGACTGTATGACACAATATCTCTTTAGTCTTGACAAGGTACATTATCGTGATGCCCACTATGTCTACATATTACACAATATTGACATAATTTCTGGCATGTACATAGGTACCTATGGACGAATAGTTAAACAAAATATTAAAGTATGAATATATCTGATTCGTCTTGTTCTTGCTTACTGAGGCTGACTTTGGGATGGGGTTCGGAGAAGGGAAAAGTGAGGGCAGCACGAAGGTGGATGTAGAAATATTCGATTGTAATGTTTTTCATTTATATAAGAATATGAAAAGCTAAGAGGAAAGGGGCCCTCCTACTTGGTTATAGTAAAGTTCTAAATATATGATTGCAAACTAATACTCTGACAAGACTGTCATGAAGAAAAACAGTAAAAGTTTTGAGATACTGTGTTGCATACGAAAATTTACAGATGGACAGGCAAGTGGACAGAATGGACTAATACCTTTATTTCACTTTCAAGAGAATAATGCATTTAAGTTTATATATAATCCTATTTTTTTAAGCAGATCCACTTTTTCCATTAAGAAGTTTTTATCTGAATCATTTTTTTATTTACAGGTTTATAAATTTTTAATTAAAAAACCTGAAAATATAAGTTAAAATATTAGAATTGTTGCAAAAGTTGCAATCATTATATATACAGAGTAAAAAACATTGGGCCATATTATGCATACACATATATTTTATTATTTTTAAATCATAAATGTTTAAACTAATTTTAAAATTTTAATTTTGGCATCTACAAGAATATTCTCTACATTGGAGTTTTCAGGACATGCTTAATTTTATTCACCAAAATAAAATAAAAGTAAATTTGATAAAATAAAACATCTTTTCAAATAAAGTATACACACTGTTGGTTGAATGAGGGACAAACAATATCATTGTGCTAATTACTATCCCAGTTTTAATTAATTACTGGAATTAATAGTCAATTTCACACCTGGTGAAGTTTTTACTCTTCTGAAGTAAGGAATTACTTATCTCATGAACATCCACACTTTCACAGCAATACACCACTTTGTGGACACAATTAAATGTACACTTTAATCATTGTAACCCTGGTGGTTCAATACAAAATCTAAAATGTAGCATGTCCAAGAATAAAATAAAATAATAACATTCATCTAGTTTATGCACCAGCTGGAGGGGGGATGAGTGCAGGGCAGAGGGGAAGCCTGCAAGTAGTGGCCAAGCTGGGCCAAGGTATGCTGCCTGGGGTGGGTTACATAATGCAAGTGAAGGCTGTACTACTAGGTGGGCTAGATGTAAACAACACTTGACATGGTGTATGAAAACATGAATAAAAGCTATTCAATCCTATCAATTTCTTTTGAAAGTTCAGACTTTAAAAGATTAAATCCTTATGCATATATGCTGGGAAAATTAAATCAACAGTGCCAAAGTTGGACAAAATTTAAGGTATTGATTTTTTATTTATGCTAATAACTTGAAAAATTTGCAAAATTCAGATCTAATTTTGGGTAAACAATTGAATCTTGATTAAATAAAGTTATATTCCTGAAAAAAAGTCTCTAGGTTCAGCAATTCTCATGTTAGGTGAGTAAATATATTTCCTGATTTTTTTTAAAAAATGCATTATGTTTTGGCCCATAACTTCAAAATAATACCCAATACTGACCTAATTTTTGGTATGTTCATAGAAAATGTATAAAAGAATGTGAATACTAAATACGATCAAAAACAGATCAGTGGTTTTGATATTAGGCAGCCTTGAAGTGTAACAATGGCTTTTTTTTATGGAAAACGGAGTTTTTTTTCCTTAATATCTCGAAGGAACAAAGTCCTAATGACCCAATTTTCGGTATGGTAGGAGATTTTGGGGACATCTAAAATAATGTCAACAGCCTGGGGAGCATAGAGATGTGCACTGAATGACCTACAGTCATCAAAGTGGACTGCTTGACAATGTAAGGGAATACAACAAGAGCCTCCAAAAAAAATTCAATAACTAGCCTAATTTTGCAGCTTTTATTTTCAAATTTCAGATTTTAACAGATTAAATCCTTATGTATACATGGTGGGAAAATTAAATCCACAGTACTTACAGGAAAAAAACGTGCCATGGCCAAAGTTGGGCAAAATTTAAGGTACCAATTTTATATTTTTGCCAATATTTAAAAAAATTTAACAAATTTTGATCTAATTTTTGGTATGCAATTAAATTTTGATTAATTAAAGTTGTATTACTGGAAAAAAGTCCCTACCTTTAACACTTTTGGTCTTAAGTGACCAAATATCTTCCTGATTTTTTTACAAAGTCCATTATGTTTGGGCCCATAACTTTTTTAAATTATATAATACTGACTTAATATCTGGCATGTACATAGGAACTATATAGAGGAATATTTATGGTAAATATGAAGAAAACCGGATGAGTGGTTTTGATATTAGGCAGTCCTGAAGTGTGAAAATAGATTTCTAATAAAAAATTTAGGTTTTTCCTTAATATCTCAAAGGAACGAAGTCCTATTGACCCAATTTTTGGCATGGTAGGAGATTAATGGGACATCTAACTGTATGCCGAAATTCAGATTCGTAGGTCCAACGGTGTCGAAATGTGCCAGTCTTACGGTCGGACATCCAGACGGACAGACGGACGGACGGACAGACAGATGGACGGACGACGGACAATGGACCATGACTATAGCTCAGATGACTTATAGTCAGCTGAGCTAAAAATTCTGTATCTGTGTAAGGTAAGTGTTCATTTCCTTTGTTGAAAATAAGGTCCATTTATCTTCTACCCTATATGACCATTTTCTCCCCTGAAATGTAACTAATCTAAATTTTCTGGCAAACAAAATGTGCACACAAGGTGATGGAACAGAATCTTAATACAACAGTATTCACTTTAAAATATTTTATCTACCACTTTACTTTGCAGTTTTTCTCCTACACAACATGCAATATATGTGTGTGTGTATATACATCTATATATATATATATATATATATATATATATATATATATATATATTTATATATATATATAAAATCCACACACACAATACCATTATTTAGTGTAATTTTTATTTTTTATAACATGTTATATATCAAAACTAAAATGATCAAATATTTTCAGTTTCTGGCACAGTTATCATTATACAAGTCCAATGGAAATATTGATATTTAAATAAATATGATCTTTTTGTTAATTTCCTTTTCTGCACTATCTCAAGAAAAATAATCATTGTACAAACCAGCTGAATAATATTTCGATACAATTATACTTTGTGATGTTTTACTTACCTGTACTAACTCAAATGTTAGTGCAATAAGCATTGTACAACTCCAGTTCACCACTGATGCCACACTCATTGCTCTTGGTCGAGGGCCCTGTCGGAACAACTCTGCTCCAATCATCATTGGGATAGGTCCTGAAAGACACAGAAAATAAGATACTTGAAGGTTAAGTCAACCTATTCCACGTGCGTTTGTTGTGTTAATGGAGGATTTCACCCAGATACAAGACTTTGCCCTGATTTGATTGGCTGGTACACATATGACATCATGGACTGAATTTTATCAACAACTCAGATCTAGTAATGCATGTTGTTTTTATTCTCTGCTGAAAAATTTGGGACTGACAGTGGCAAAAATACTGTGCTTTCACTGAGATCTAGAATTTTTAGTCACAGGGGATTTCCCAGTGTGTGACGTCACTGCCGAGTTGACAGTGCTCATAGATGAGCCAATATTTTTGAACAAATCACACAACCTCTTGTTTTTAGTGGCAAAATATATAGAAAAAATGTATTATCCTCCAGGAATTGGGCTTATTTAATGTAAAATCTATATTAATATTTTTTTTCACAGGCAGTTATGTTATAAAATAATAAATAAGATATGGAATACATTTGCTTGACCTGAAAATAATGTGGCAGTTTTTATGCAACCGAAAATCAAAGATATTATAAATATCTAATATTAATATTATTATATTATTTTCATAATAAATATTAAAATTAGCAAGTATTTCCACAAATTAAATGCTCCCTTGGGTTATCATCAAGTTGTTAAAGGGGCCCATTCACCTATCTGACCTTATAAACTTAAGGTAATCCCCTGCAGCTTTGATGAAAAAAGGCCAGAAAATGTGGATATCACTACACACAGGCTGCTTATTTTGTTTATATCAATGTGATTATTATAATGGGGGCCTGCCAAAATAATAAAAAAAATTCAACAAGCTCTTTTGGCAGCACATCAGATAAGCCAAGTTCATATATCCTTCATGAAAGCATTATAAGAACTTTTTACAACTAAAATAACCCTTAGATCATTAAAATAAACACAGAGGAAGCCATAACAAATCACATAAATTCTTTTTTCACAAGGAAGGTGAATGGGCAACTTTTAGATTTTGCAGGTCAAGTGTATAATCAGATTACAAAACCAGAACCCTAACACTTTAGAAATTGTGAAAAACTGAAAATTTTGAAAATTTATCGCTGCAAATATGAGGGAAAAATATCCAAAGGATCAGGGTGTACCCTTGTTGTTTAAGTCATTAATAAAATACACGTTGGAAATGTTCCTTGTCCAATTCACACCATAAGGTCAATGGCAAAATGACATCAGACAAAATCTCAGGAAAAGCTCAGATATTGACTCTCATCTCTAAGCATCATGCATTGAGTAGGTCTGTTGAAATTAAGTAAGCAGAAAGTATACCTTTTTACCTGCCTAATTTACAGAATTTATGTGATTTCTGCCTGACCCTGGATACATATTTGTGTATATATATATATATATATATATATATATATATGTAAAAATATATGAACTGCAGTTAATTCCTGCAAAGAAAAGTCTTTAAAATGTCCCTGTGACTGATGCATGAGGCTGTATATCTACAAGTTGTCAGTTGACACTGTACATGTGCATATGTTGACAAACAGTAAAACAATGCAACCAGAGAGGACTGATAGCACACTGTAGTTGTTGTTGGTGAGAGTATGTGAGGCAGCACCATCTGGTTCAGAGAATTACGATAGTTAACTTCGTATTTGTTAGGTTAAAATTTCACAACTCATTGTTTTGTAAGGGTTCCATTTATGTGACCTCACAATACAAAAGTCCTGTGGTAGTACACAGACAGCATCACCATTATTATGTGACTTACATATACAAAATTTTGTTAACAAATAAAATTGTTTATCATATGCATACAATTCATTCAATATCATACAATATCATTTAAAATATCAGTCTTTGAACAAACAAGATCTATTTTTATATTTGATGCAGCTTTTACTTTTTAACTTTTCCTTCAACAACAGGAACTCTAATTCACGACAGTTTTATTTTCATGATTATTTCCCCTTCCTTATTATCATGAATTTGAAAATTACTTACCAAGACCAACAGCGAAACAAATCACATAACCAATCACACATATAAGGCTCAGGTAACTCATCCACGTGTATGTCCCCTGGAACACAAATGTCAATCCTCTCTAAATAACATGAATTTCAAAGGACTTAAGATTAACGTTTTTTATTTAACAACTTTTGAAGTGTATTATAAACTATTTGATAATAACCTTTCTAGTGTATTCTATATTTCATGAAATTTGAAGAACTTTAGAATCATATATTTTATTTGATAACTTATTTAGTGTATTTTAAGGCATAAAGAACCTGCCTCATTTTGATCTGCTTACCTGTAGATTAAGAGCTGTGGTGAACACGATCAAGATAATATCCATGACAAACATCGGGTACAATATCAGAGCCCGTCTTCCTGCTCGATCCATGATTGGTACCTGTCAATCGAACAATAGTATTAGTTAATTCCCACAAAGTCAAGAAAGTAAATGTAATGGGACGCATCCTAATTTTTTTTTAATTAAATGGAAGTAAGAAATGGCTGATAAGGGTCATTATATATATCACCATATATAATGGAGGATTCAAATGATATGTCATATAAATCATGATATACAATATTAATCCAAGAAATGTTTTGTTAGGGCTCCCTTTTTCACAATCTTATCATATTAAAAACCTACAAATGTAAACCATTTTTATATGAATTAAATATATCAAATTATATAATATCAATATCTTAATAATTAGAGAGGGGCCAAAGGGCACATGAACCATTTAAAATAATTATTCATAAATGGCAAATAATTTGAAAGATCTGATATAATTCAAACTAGCAATCTCTGAAATAACATGATCTGTTATTATTTATCAATCTGTTTCCTTTCAACTTGCCTACTGTATAAAGACTTCTTATTCACAAAGTTTTATTTTTGCAAAAATTCCTATTTTGTGATTATTGCAAATATCAACAACAGTACATATCAACACTTACAGCAACGACTGTCATGGCAACATTCACTAGATTAGTACCAATCACAGCATACTGGATGTTCTCTAACGGGACTTTTGCAGACTTGAAGATGCCTTGAGAGTAGAAGAATACCTGGAAATAAATGAAAATGAACTACAAATCCTGTGACAAGATAATATAAAGTACACTGAATTATCTTTATAGTTCCTGTAAGCCTAATTCATGTACATCTTTGCACATTCCTCTTCTCTGTCTCACTTGGTTTAGCTTCCCTCTGTAAAAAATTACAGGATAATAATTTTGAATTTTTTATTTTGTGCACCAGTTCATTAATAAAACATGCTAACTACTTGTGGTCGGAATTGGTTTAAATCCTAATCAATAATTAAAAAATGAAAATGATGAAGGATCGATTATAAATCAACTATTTTATGTGCTTTTTATATTATCTTGAAATAATATGTATACTAGTACCAAAAAGGTGTGACATGTACATCGGTATTCATAAGGTAACCATTAATCAACCCTCACCAAAGGTCGACATGCCGTTGTACAATTGTTGGCTGTGCAAGGATTTGCCTTTTGATGTTGTTCCTAAGTGTTCATGTATCTCTGATAGGACCAGATTCTTTGCATGTGCATGTATAATAGTTTTCAATCAATTATGCAAAAGTGCAATCAATTTTTAAAGAAAACAGCCAATGATCATTTTAATCTATTAAGCACACCACTACTAACCACTCAACTGCCACAACTGGTATAATAAAAAGTTTCATTGCATCTTTTAATTTCTTACCCCGTTGATGCCTGAGAGCTGTTGGACAACCTGGAGCATACAAGCGATGAAGAGGGGCATTCTAAGGTTGGGTGTATTAAACAGCTGTTTCATTGTGAAGGTTTCTTCGTTTGAGCTTGTATTTTGCGTTTCTGTTTCCATCTCCTCCATATCCGCTGAGACGTCTTCCTGCATGCGGTAAAACTGCAGTGCTGAAAATCAGACAGATACCTTGTGCACTATTTATTGAAAATATGTGTATTTTAGATCAGTTGTTTGCAACAATACAAAGTTGTGAAATATGAATGATACCAGGTGAATTATGCTGCTCTTTCTCCTCACTCTAACATACACACACTGACACACATTTATACACATTATTTAATATCTAATTACCATAAACACACAAATTTGTTTCTTAATTGTAATATTTCATGAATTTATCAAACCCAGCAATACAGTTTAATCTGTAATTCAACCAGAATAACCCAAGGGTCATTAGCAAATTTCAATGCTCAAAGGGTTATTATAATTTTTGCAATCATTTCAAATGTGCAGCTAAGCCAGTAGAGTAATAATCAACAGAAAATGCAAAGTAAAACTCCTAAAAAACAAAATCTCTTTTAGTATCACTATCTCACTCTCTCTCTTTCTCCCCCTCTCTCTCTCTCTCTGTCTCTCAGTCTCTCTCTCTCTCTCACTCTTTCAATCTCTCTCACTGTCTCTCTCAGTCTCTCTCACTGGCCCTTTCTCTCTCTCATCTCAGTATCCCTCTCACTCACAGTCTTTCTCCCTAATAAAATCTGTGGAATTCACAATCATACAGTGACAGTGGTTACCTTTTTTCGCTGCATTGTAATCTTGTTTCACCATCATGAGGTAGCGGGGTGACTCGGGCATAAACGGCAGGATGAACAGAGACACCAGACAGGGGACCAGGTTCAACAGAAGAATGTAAGCCCAGCCAGTCTCGTGACCTGTACAAATATAACCAAATATAGCATAAAGAAACTGACATCATGCATCGACTTGTAACATCATACCTCTCAACTACTGACACAGGAAGGACTTAGGATTTTGTCTATTAGGCCACACACAAAAACATTTATTGTTCTGTGGACTATGGGAACAAAAATAATATTACAGGTGCAAGCAAATTTTTTTTCTTCTTTCTTTTGCCAGTTTGCAGAGAAAATATCAAAATTTGCTCCAGTTCTAGAATTGGTGTATATGATCGACACAAAATTCAGTCCATTTATTAAAAAATTCTTTCAGGGAATATGTACCACAGCACAAACAGCAACATTACCAGGACCTGGTCTTCATTTGCAATAGAAAAATTTTGATCTTCAAAATCTGGAAAAGCAATTCTGTAAACCATAAATTTTTTGGTTTGGCCTGAAGATGTTAAAGGCTACAAAACTTCACATGTAAACTGCATGGGATTGCAGTGTCTGTGATAAAGAGTACACTAACAACAATGATGTCTCAGTACATTCCATCTATTAATCCATTTCATTCAACCATTCTTGCATTGGGGCATACATTAACAATAATTAAAAATTCTTCACTTTCAGTCCTCCAGTAATTTTCACTGCCATCAACTTTTATTTTAGGTTAAGGTGAAAGTTGCAGAAAGCCACAGATGGAAGTACTTTATAGCGAAGTTGCTTTTCATATAAGATTGAATGAGAAACATGATTGTTTTTCTAATTTTCAGTGTTTTTAGAAGAACTAATTGTTTACAAATTAAGGTTTCAAAGATTTATGAGAAGGTTCTTTGCGAAGACAAGACTTAAATAAAATGTGACTAACTTATGACCAGCCTAGGGGTCAGCAAATATCAAGATTTTACAGCTCCTCAACAATAACTTCAAGCAAATTATTGTATTCTGGTGCTAATTTTGAACCTTGTGTAAGTCAATATCAAGCAGACACTTGGCTCAGAATACACTAATATCCTCTACAAAAATCATTCCATACAAGCAAACTGAAACCTACATTACAAATTCTAGATCTGAGATGGGATGAGAGAATATCAGACCCAGCATTCAAAACAAAAGGACGAATATCATACCGAGGATTTCTTTCAAGCCAAAAACGCTGCTGATGAAGATACCGAGAGTGATGAACAGCTGGTGGCAAGTACCAACGGCTCCTCTTAAGTTGTATGGAGTAATCTCAGCCAGATACATCGGGGCAATTCCTGTCACCAGCCCTGTATAATATTATGTTATCACATCAAATTAAATTTACATCTAGTAATATTGCAATAATGTACTACATAAAATAAACATTTGCTTCATTATAAGTAGGTCAGGTAACACCACCTGCAAAAACCCTACATCTAAAATGAATGCAGAAGTTGTTTTAAATTCATATAAGACCCCCTAAAGTATTCATTATTTTGAACCTGGTATTTTTTTTGATGGTATTCAAGTTTTTAAAACTTCCATTCATTTTCATATGAAATTTTTATCATTTTTAAACAAATTTTAATTTTATAAGGTACACTATTTAAGAATCCAGCAACAGTAAGCAACATTTTTTGTGAACTTTTTTTTAAAATACATGACAAAATCATTTAAGATTCCACCATGCTTGTTTCACACTTTGTATGTTAAAAAATAATTCTGTTGGATCTGTGACTGGTGAAATGACAGGGTTATCATCTCACTATATAATCAACACCATCATGCAACAGGCACAAATACTAATTTTACTGATTTTGTTTGATAAGAACCGTTAGACCAAGATGTCATTGATGTGATTGGACTAATAACATACCACAGTTTAGTCCTGAGATGAAGCGACCCAACATGAGTAGTTCTGGAGCTTTCGCCGATAGACATGCCGTGGAAACAGCAGACCCAAGAATACATGGGATATGGCTAAGCAACAACCCCTTCTTCCTGTTAAAATACCATATACATACATGTATATTTAAATTAAATATCTGCATGTATCTGCATAAAATATCTCTGTTTCTAGGAAACAGCTATATAAGAAAGACAGCAAACTACACCCACTCAGTGTAACATATATATATATATATATATATATATATATATATATATATTATATATATATATATATATATATATATATATATATGTATATATATATTATATATATATATATAAATAGTGAAACTTCACAATCACGAATAATTATTTTTTGTGGTTTAGCCTAATCAGCAGAAGCGGATCCAGGGGGTCCGGACCCCCCCTTTTTCAACAGAAACAACGTTTTTTAAGGGCTTCAGACAAAATTTTGCCGCCTGGACCCCCCCTTTTTCAGACCTGAGGACCTTTTTTTTAGGGTTCACATTTGTCCCCCTGGGTTGGACCCCCACTTTTCTAAAATCCTGGATCCGCCCCTGATCAGTAATGGACATTTTGCAAAGCAGAGAACAGACACAACATTCAATCAATCTCACCTTCCAAATTTCTCAGCAACATATCCTGAAGAAAACGCTCCAATCATACCTCCTGGGATGAAGAGCGCAGTCGTCAAAGACCACAGCAATATAACAAAGTAGTCATATTCAACCTCCTCAGTGCCTGGTGATGTTGTTGAGTATGTTGCGTTTCCACTGACGTTAGCTACCACTAGATTTTTTGCTTTAACTAAACCCTCGTAACCTCGGTCAGTGTAAATCTTCACGAAAAATTCTTTAATGAGCTGGAGAAAAAAAATAAAAAATATGAAAAGTTCAAATGACACTTAAAGGTAGCATTATAACAATCAATAAATGGTGTTTTTTATTGAGGCTGTGTCATTTGACAAGGTTCCCACACTTCACTTTTTGTCTTAACCTTCAACAGACACTGATGACCTTTATCTCACAACTTTGATAAGAAACTGTTTCATATAAAAAGAAAATAAAGATCATCTGTGATAATTTGAATGTGCAGAATAATGTTTAAGTGTACTTCATTGAAGATATTAAACAATCTGCCATTCTGCAGCTAAGATGTCTACTGTTTAAATGAACCACACAGTTATCTGTATTCTTTCCTCCAATTTACTGAGGGAAAAAAATCACCTTCAATGGTCAGATAAAGTTTTGAACATTCTAAAAATTTTAGACCTTCAAATTTCATGACTTTTTTAATGAATTCTTTTATATTTAAAACATGACTTTTTAAGTAACTACATTATAAATTTCAAAATTCATGACTTTTTATGGGTGTGGGAACCCAAACTGTGTGATTTGCTGCAACTGTACTAAACATTGTTTTTCCATAAAATATACCATGATTAGTTTGTTTTGTCTTTCCAAACATACTTGCGGGGATGGAGTAACAGACAAAATGCAAAAGGAAAACATCATAGGGAGTGTAGCTGAAGCTTTTCTCAAGATTTTCATGATTTATTTGAAAGATTTTCCTATCTACGCTCATGGTGTATCAGGAGTGTAACAATGCATCAAATAATCAATGCATTGCATTGCAACCTCTCAATTGGATTGGTACTGATTCTTAATCTTCCAATAGACTCACTTTGCTTCTTCAATTTTTGCATGTGTCTCTGAAGACCTTTCTGATCTATCAAATTTGAAGGAGCATGCCACAAAGTCTAGGCTACTTATTGTGTAAGTGATCAAGATCACACTGGCAGAAAACTCAACTTAGTTGGAAACAGGTATTGTGGCAATAAACAGAGGATGAGCTTCGTTGTTCCTTAACTCTGAAATTTACTACAGTGGAAATCCACAATTTCAGCCACCGTGGGGACTGACCAAAGTGGTTGTAATTTGGAGGTGGTCGTATTTGTGAAACTATAAGTTGTGTGAATTATGGAACCAAGAAATTGCTGGGTGGTTGCAATTGCGGGGTGGTCGCAAGAAAGGGTTCCAGTGTATTTATTAAAAATTTAATCAAGAATTGAATCAAAGGTAGAGAACCTATAATCAGAATTATTTCTATGGCCTATGGTGCATTATCATCTGCATCATTATTTACATCACTGGCATCATTTTCTCTTCAAAACAAATAAGGATACCAAAGGAAATTTAATACATAGATGATGTAATATTTTATTAATTTCTTAAACGTATAATGTGACAATCTTTTGGGTGCTCAACCAATCAGTCAACATGAGTTGTTTGATATATGAAAAGCCAGTGATACTGATATCTGATAAAACTGCTACATTGACCTAGCTCATGAGTGATAGCTGCAAACCAATAATTATCAATATTTATCCATTAATTAATAGTTACACACTGACCTAGCTGCCAAGTGAGACCTGTAAAAGTAATGATCAATATTTATCAATAAATAAGCACTAACAGCACTGCTAAGTTATAAAAAAAAGATAATATGTCAAATTGTGAATTATTAAATAACACTTACTGGACCAATGAGATTAAGCCCTCCGATACCCCATCCGAATTGTAGCGATGATCCGAATACAATCAGAAATGCTACAAAAACAAGGTTCCTAGTGTATTTCTGAAAAGAAAAAGAAACAACAAAGAATAATTTAATGGTTAATAATCATTTAAATGTTAATAAATCTTCATACAGATAATTATGATAGAATAAGCACAAACAAATTATGATGATTTAGTTTGAGGATAAAACATACTTGTCTGAAAGTTCCTTTATCCCGTGATCTCTAAAACCTTGTGGTGTAATGTATTTTTAAACTTAGTCAGTCTGGCTCTATTGAAATTTCAGTGTGTGGGCCAACATCTGGTCTTTCCTTTCATAACCAATTCAAGTATTCAGAAACAGCCAAAGAGTAGCAGGATCAGTCCACATTTGTGACTGAATTTGACTGTGCGGAAATAGATTAATGTAAAGCAAGAAACAGATCAAAGAAACACAATCAGGATGACATTACAAATCATTGTATATGTTTATTATAAAAGTAGCACAGGAATGACAGTGAAGTGTCATGTCAGCTATTTTTCAATCAGAAGAATTTTTGATCTTGTACTTGTGATTTATAAACCAAGTCGAACTGAACAACAGCGAGAAAAAATAACAGATCTAAGTTGCTAAAGTTAAGAAACATGGAATCTTGTTTTCATCCATGGCAATATAGCAGTGTAATCTATTGAACTTCAAGTAATTTGTCATTTTCAAAAGCAATTGTTCCTAAATTCAAGCCTTTCTTTCCATTTTCTTTGTTCTACCAATGTTTGCACCCGATCTCATTTATGACTGATTTTCAAAAGCTGACCTTTGGGCATAAAATTAGTCATAGGTGACAGATTTATGCCTGATATATGTTTTTAACCTTGATCTAATTTCCAGGCCTATACACTATATAAGTGATTCCCCATTGTTGCTCAGCTATGGGCATCAGGGGGAGCCTTCCAGTGATCATTTGACCTCTCCATCACTGCCCATAGGCTCCGCCCTTTTAACCTAATCATTATTATGAGCCCCCTAAATGTTCCTACCATTATGTCTTCAATGCCCATGGTTATGAGAGTTGTTTACAAGACAACAATGAAATCACAAAAGTGGATGATGTATGATGTCACACTGACCAATGACATCAACTGGAAATGCTGTTCTCCATTAATGAATACATCGCAGTCATTGTGAACTGTCCTTGCCATATTATGATTTTTTGTCTCATACAAATTATGTACCAGGTAAGACATTATTCACTCTGTAGTCAGAGGAATGGCTCCTGCAACCTATGGCCAAGAACTTTTTATATGGACTCCTTTGTATAATTAAAATATCCCAGAAAACATGCTGACATGGGTACTGGTACAGACTACACATGTTTTGTTTTGCAGAGCTCTGCCAAATTATGCAAATTGTTTTACTTGTTAGATGATTGACAGTTTACAATGCCAATTATCACTTGATTGGATGCTTGTTAGTCCCATGTTTATGATTACTCATTATATGTGATTAAATTCACACAGAGTTTATGGATAGGTCAATTGTAAAGTATCTAGAGTATCACTCAAGAGTGCGACTAGAACATACAAACATGGTGATTCTGATGTGGTGGCATTTATACCTGTTTGTGTTTTTAAAGCAATTGATTCTCAACTCTCAAGACAATGCCTTCCCTTGTAAGATGACCTGATAATCATCACTAGCTATAATGTACCTCATTGGTAAAACAGAGACCGGAGTCGAGAGGTAAAAGCCTGTAATAATAATTTACGACTTTTCAAAAGTATTCAAGTGTTGACACTTGTTTTATGACAGCATGGCATGAATACCAACTGCAGTATATTGTAACATGTACATGCTCCATGATAGGCAAAAATCTAACTGAGGTGTAACACATTAGCCTTGACTGTGGCTGTACAATAAAAAAATCACAAATATACAGCACTTTGCCAAGGTTCACTCCTCCTTCACATCAGTAGAGAAAACTTTCGCAAGTTTACACTGATACCATGATGACAGAATGTTAAAAGACTAATATGAGTATGGGAAGAGAGACCAAAAAAAAGGGTGAAATCTTCATTCAACCCCCTTGAATAAAAATCATCTCAAAAGTCATTTTAAATTGATATTATATGCATGTAGTATATATCGTTTTAAATCTGTATTGTGTTCTTGCTGGTGGTATATGTATTTATGAAATTTATATTCATCTTAATATGAAATTTGAACAATATTTTCACATATTTAAAAATAAAATTTTAAAAAAAGTTTATTAAAGCAACATTTTTTAATTCCTTTTAAATTAGAATGAAACAGTGTATGGAGTCAATTCGCAGTGGTTGTAGAATGAAAGAAATCTACCATGTGCAGTACAGCTGATAATTTCCACAAGGTCAAAGTTAATATGAAAGAGGAGGAGGGCAAAGAAAAATATAGACGGACCATATATAGTTCAGCTGATAAGCATGGACTAAAAGTACAGTACTCGAGGCCTTCATTATGTCGCAGTAGGTACATAGCTTTTGTTTTACAAGTGTACCATAACTGATATGTCTGACTTTCTAAAATGCTATCTATCAATCATATTTTATATCATTACCCCCTGGTAAAATAAACCTGGCTATTATGACCAACATGGAGGCTATTTATCACAAGCTTTAAAATGTTCCTGTGAAACCAGTGGTAACACAGAGGTTATGATTTATAATAGTAGGTTGTTTTTCAGTGGTTTCACCAGGTGTCAGTCTTCAGGCATGACAAAGGATCCAAGAGAAATTTCCTGAAAATTAGTTGAGGTTAAACTTGTTTGTGGGATTACATATATAGGAATAAGAGTTAATGAGGTAAAATTTCCTAAAACTGACATTTCTTAAATTTCCAGAATTCAGGAAATTTCCTCAAATTTCTCATGCCTGAGACTTTGTAGACATGGCATTGAAGTTTAAAAATAAAACATGTTTTTAAGCACAATCATCAACTAAAATGTTATTTTACTTTTACCTAACTTACCAGTAAAAATATTTCATTAAAAAAAATACCCTTCACATATAGCTCTTTGTTCAAACATGACAGATGTGCAATAAAAAGAATATCTTTATTCACAGCTGGGTCTATATATCACCTTAAAAATTAAACTGATTATTCCTTCTTTGAGTCTCCACATTTTTTAACTGAAATATACAGACTACTTTCTTAAATGATTTGGCTACAGAAAGTGTGGCATGGGACAGAGGAATAAAAGAACATGGAAAAAATAATCTTTGTTAACATGAATCAGTAACTTAATTTAGTGTAGGGTAACAGAGTCAGGAGAACTGGCTTCCATCTGGACCAAATACATGCAACTTGATACTGATAGCAACATTTGAGGCCAGCTAATCACAGAGACTGACACAAATACCTGTAATGTGACCTTATTTTCCTGAATGTACATATACTTATACAGTTATAACACCTTATTAAGTTATATCCTGGTGAGATATTAATGACTAAAACAAAAGTGTGACAAAAGTAGACAGAGGGAATTTGAGAACTCTAGGAGCAGTGAATTAAGTCTAATTAAAGAAGTTAATTGTTCCTTAAGCTGCTTATTGGTCTGCATATATATTATAATATAATCTAGTAGTATATCATTATGGTAATTTTTAAAATTATGATATTTAATTAATAAGGGTATAATAATTTAATAATTTTATTAAATTAAATTTAATTTGATAAAATTATGATAATTAAAAATAATTAAAAAAATGTGTTGAAAGTTGATATATGATATTATTATTTAAAGCTTATTTGAGTGACACAGTCAATATTTAAGACTATGTTGAGCAAATAAATTTGGGAACTTCCTCTACATTATGTACAGTATAGGGTTTTTATGCATTGCTGATCAAAAAGGGATCAACCCCCTCCCCCGCCCCCCCCCTTCCCTTTACTGGAAGAAACTGCTTTTACTGCAGGGCTTTCACAAAAGTTAAATGCTATAGGTACATCAATTTCCTGGAATTGCTGAAATTTTTAGTCATTTTACTGTCCCATGGTTTAAATGGTCAAATTCTGATCAAAGAATCTTCCAAATTGGTATATATTTCAGGATAATCTCATGTATTTGACACCCAATGACACACCAGAATTAACATACACCAAGCAATCCTGATGTTCCTTTTATTTTTACCAGGGGTATGTTATAAAATATGTAGTTATTTTGTGTTTTACCCTAGAAGCTGTGAGAGAGAATACAAGTTCATTTTATAATAAATATAGTTGACTGAATGGTGGAAGAAGATAACAGCTTTACAGTACAGATTTTATGACATATAATGATATATGTCACTGGATGATACCATCATCCTGCTATTAGGACAGTGACTACATGATCCCAGTCATATGACAGTCTCTGTGTGACATCGAATTTGGCCCGGACAGCTGAACCAGTTCCCAGAGATCTGAACAGTTCTGTATATCATACAAACAATTTTGTATATTTGCACAATACTTTGCAGCAACGAAAATGTCTGTGATTTGAAACTGTAAGTACATTTTAAGTGACAGTAAAATGCAAATTGCAAATCAGACAGCAGATTTATGGTACCATGAAATCTTAATCTATTCCCATCCTCTCCATAACTCTGCTTCTCTCCATCCATCAGTTAACCCCCCTACCCCAACCCCCATCCCCGGGTCAAGCTATCTCTTGATAACTTAATATTCAGCAAAATCATATAAAACCAATGAAATTTTATTCAATTCATTTTATGAGGTTTCAATAAACCTTAATATCTGAAGGTTCCTCTAGGATAAATAATCCGTAAAAATCTCTGCTGACACCTAAATAAAGTTGTTTGATATTTCATTAAGTTACTGTATGATTTAATTTTAAAACTATAAATTTTTTTACTATTATATTACTTTGATAAATTATCGTGTACATTTAACTAAATGACCTTAATTTAATACTTAAGTATATATTCATTTTTATTTACACTTATGGGATATAATTTATTATTTTTTCTTACTTTGCAATTACAGTGAAACCTGAGTTATAAGACTCCTTTCAGACTGGCTAATCACAGTCTTAATTAACAGGTGGTCATATTACTAATTAGACAGGTCGGTTAAAAAAAATGTGAACCCTTTCAGTTAATTCAAAGGGTGGTCTAAATAGAAAGGTGGTCTTATTAAGTTATTAGACAGGTGGTCTTTCAGACAGGTTCAAATGCTGTCAACTTTTTTAAGCTGGTTAAAATTATGATATACTAGTAATTAATATTAGAATTTCTTATAGGCTGACAGGCACAAATGCAGGGGTACACAATATACTTGTTCAGCTTCACATCTGTAAAGGATATATACCCAAAATTTGAAACCTGAGTTGTTTACACAGCTTGTGTCACTAATTGTGATATCTCACATGACAGGGTTATAAATGCACACGAGCAAAACAGACTTACAATAACAACTCTAAAATAGAGCATTAAATATCTCCTTATACTCTAAGATAGTAATTTTGTTCCCTCATCAGATGGGTTAACTTTGTCACAAACTTATATCTAATAATATTAAGAGCTAATACATAAGCATGATACTTGATATATCTAAGATAAAAAATTCTAAAAAACTTCACTCCTAACTAAGAGATTTGTCAAAATCACCATGATATGCATGACTGACTGACCCATGCATGAGTAATTATACCTATCTACCATTCATTAATTATGCATAAGCACTGATTATGTTAATGAACTGTACTCACTTGGGGCTTTTGAGTTCCCATGCCTGCTGCTGTTACAGTGTATGTCTAAAACTCTCAGCTGCTGTGACAGTACTGTTTATCCAGCACTGGGCCTTGTGACAAAAACAGTTGACAGTCTAAGCTATCAACCAGTCAAACCAGAGCAATCCCTGCTCATCAACTTTAACAGCTTGTACAGGGCATCCAAAACTGTGCTATGCATCAACTGCGACTGCAAAATCCAGGGCACAACAGCCCTTGTGGAAATCAGCTGATTTGGAGGACAGTTTTCAAAACTTTAAACCCCCCATTGTTGCTGACCATGACGTTTAAATGATCACCACTGTATGTACATGTACTAGTGGTTTAGCCACGTGAACTACATGTACTGTGGAACAGAATAATTGCACATGCTACAGGTGATGTATGTTACGTTTTACCGATAATTCCAAAGTTCACTGATATATATATAACTTGTCCTGTATCCTGATTAAAAGGGTCCCTATTGAACTTTGACCTACCCCATCCTCTATGAGTATTTTGTATGTTCTAATCATTGTGAAGCGATATTGGATAAGCCTACTTATGACCAAGTGATGGTGGGTTGTTAAACTGTTAACATATGATTAATGTCCACTATCATTTACAGTATGTTAACAGTCCAAGCATTCAGATGTGCAGCAAAATGCATGCTCCACAATGTGTAAGTATATTTTATATGACATAATTGTTTGCACACTATAAAGGTGTCTGTGTGCACATGAATGCATGTGTATTCTACTATGACTGAGGATTTGGGCATGGTAAAAAAAAATGTTATTCTGCACTAAACTTTGCCAATATACATCCCTTGCTACCAAACTCTCCCTGGACACTGTCCTCAAAGAACTTTCGTGTTGGTGCATGCACCCTTATCAAACCTTGTCAGACTACCTATCCCAGTTTCTTGAAATCACCTCAAAATGTATAAAAATCTAACTTCATAAGGTGTCACTTATAATAATAACTCCAAATTTTCACCATAGATGTCAGCATAAGTAGCAGTTGATTCTGGCAAGACATGTCTACAAAGAGGCAAGAGAGGACCCAGAATATTTATTCCAAATTTGATTCAACTTTCCTGTGGATGCATTATGGGCCATTTGCAAAAAAAAAGTTTAGAATCTGTAATTTATATGATTATCTTGTAAACAGACAAAGAAGCTTACAGTACTGTAATATTTTCAGAAAGACACATTGACAGGCACCATATGAGTTCTGTCAAACATAGCTGGCACAGCTAACTAGAGCAGTCCTAACCGATACAAAAGATGCATTGTCAATGTATGTGTTGGCCACTGTAGCTCATTTAATAATGCCTCAGTTAACCTATGTACACTTGACTTGAACTGTATACTAGCACTATTGATAGCTTTCTCTATGTCCCTGATATATAATATATTTTATTCATTTGATAAGTAAAGTGTGATATGGGTGGGTGTGCTTAAAATATCATTAAAGAACAATATCAAATATTTAAATGACAAAGTGAGTTCAACATTGTGTTCTTTGTTTTATAGCAGGTTAGACAATAGACATATTCAAATATTTGTTTGTTAATTATATTTCTCTTTTTTATTTCTACAGATAAATGTACAGGTAATTTAGGATATCAAAGTATTATCAATATGATTTCAATTCTCCAAGAAAGGAAACGGGTAACTGAAGATAAGTTAAAATTCAGGCCCTGGGGTGAATGTTAATGTTGGACAAACTTGTCCAGTCAGGCAAGTATGAGCCAACTTTTGGTTGCCCAACCACCACTTTCTGGATTTTTTTTACTTGCCCTGAGCAAGCAGTTGTCCAGCCATATATAATTATCTTGAGAAAGCATGTCAAAACAGGCTTAAGGTGTCAAGACAATATTTCATTCTATATTAAGTCGGAATTGTGACACAGACACAGACAGGGCCAGTAATTCTATTATTTTCCAGATTAGTAGTAACTAGTAACTACGACTAGTTACCAGATAAGATTGGTTATAAACCAGGTCACCTCAAGGGTACACCACAATAAATCTTATCTCCAGAAACCAAGATGCTGAAGAGATAAAAGATAAGATAAAACCATGAGAACTGGAACACCCAACCCATGGGCCTTGACAATGAGCTGAATTAATTAATATTACAGTATACATTCATTTATAATTGTATATCAGGGCTCCACATTAATGGTTAACCACTTGTCAAGGGGAAGTAAAAGTTACAGAAAATGGTGGTAGGGCAAATGAAAGTAAACTCCTACTTGCCTGACCCTAACCTTTACACGAAGGCCTGAATCATAGGTACCTGGTAATCATAAGTTAACCATTTTCTTTCTTGAAGAAATAATATCATATTGTAACACTTCTTTAATAAATTTACCTGTATATTCATCTGTTCAAATGCTGAAGAGAAATGCTATCAACAAACAAGCAACTGAGCAAGTCTATTGTTGCAAAATAATCATGTGGAACACATTTTATTGTGTTTGTGGCTGGGATCACCAATTAAGTTAGAACAAGCAAACATTCCTGTCAGGCAAGTTAAAGCCAGGTGTGACTTGCTCTACTGGCCAAGTACATTCAAAGGCTAATGTCAAACCCTGTATATATGTACTAAACAATCCTTTGTGAAATACAGCAATAAACAAATAAATATCACTGATTTTGTATGTATATGCATTAAATATTTCCATATGTATTAATATTAAGATTGACCATTATATATACATAAGTGACAACTTTCTTTATCTATTCAAATATTCTAAATCTAATTCAGCTTGCAGGGACTCATATGCTAATGAGCTTATGATAACCTGGAATTGTAATGTGTTTTTCAAATAGATATAATGAGCAGGGTACCAGACATCACAAACTTGATGTGACTGGTGCCCAGGTGTTTTCTTTAGTAAATAAACCTGCTAATGAGTTTACCTAGCGAATCATCCTACATCTCTTTCATGTCGTTAATTGCTTTTCCTTATGGGTGATGGGTTACTGCCAATATACATCTTTTTTTGTCTCTTTTACAAAAGGGTGCTCTTGGAAAAACTATCACATTTCACATGTGTGGCATATATTGATCCCTCGATCTACTTTTAAGGACTGATGTCTTTATCTGTAACTGAATAAAAGAAAACATAATTTTCACCAGAGTGTATATTATCATAAATATATTTTCGGACTGTCACTGTTCTTGTTCAATATAAATTTGCATTTATTACCCCTTAACATTTGTCTGTCTGTATATCTGTCAGTTTTTTTGGATATGATATTTATTATTGTACCTTAGATCATAAGATAATTTGCCAAGATTTATTTGAACATAATGATGATGTTTTTCACGTGGTAATTAATTATAATGTAAAATATGTAACAGGTATTTCAGAAACAAAATTATGTTGCATATTACATGGTACATGGCACAATGTTCCTTTAAAATACTGCTATTGTAACAGACAGTAATTGGCAAATTAACAAGGGACGCATGGGCCACATAGTAAAACTGTTGCAGAACCTATATGCCAATTTTGTTTAAACTTTCTACATTGCCATAAATTCTTATCATATATGTCTGGTTAAAACATAGTGAATGATTTTGATGGCAAAATGTATGGTTGTTGAGCTATCAGGAACTAATCCCACAGCTTGCTCGATACCTGTCAGTCTCAAAAGGAATACCACACAGGCCACATATAAGATCAAAATATAGCAAAAGATCAAGGAAATCCATGCAAGAATTATTGTGAAATGGGTGCTTCCATATCAATTTTTATTCAGTACAAGCCAACTGTACTGAGCTTTCATAAATGATGGTCATATTTATTAAGAAATCTATGACCCAATGCAAGATTACATTAATATACATCCCACTGCATTCACTTTAATAGTTTTTGAGATAATATGTTCTAAAGGAATTTAAAGATGGCGTCCTGGTGGCCATATTGGATTTCTGACAGGTCGGAAATTGAACAATAAACATCCTCTAAAAGGGACCAAACATCATAAAAAAATCACAGAAACTGTCCTGGCAAAAGGATTTCTAAAATGGCTACCTGGCAGACATAATGGTTTTCTGACAAGTCACACATCCTCCAATAAGACACTAAACTGGTATCAATTGCTTCAAAGAATGTAACAGTTATGAATGTCCAAAACAATTCAAAAGGCATGATCAAGTTGGAGAGCTCTCATATCAGATTTATGAACTTGCAAATGTAAAAAGTGCGAGTCCAATTTGTTTTAATTATCAGCTTGCTATTCAATGGGGTCAGAAGGGTAGGTAAACTGCAAAACCTAAAAGAAAAGAAATGCAGAAAGCATTACTAAGAGTCTTGTAATCAAATAAAGCCATCCTAAATCCAGGTACAGACCCACATATTATCAGAACAAACACTGCAGTGACCTAATTTCAGGTTTGCAAGGAGATCTTTTTAGAATCTCTAAGACTGATAGGGTTCATGGCCCTAGCCCCTATGGTTACGATTTGTGCCCTGCTAATGGACGGCCGGACGGACAGACGGACGGACGCCGGACAAAGACCCATCGCTATAGCCCAGCATGACTGAAAGTCAGCTGAGCTAAAAATAGGCCGAAGTGTTATAATTATATGAAAGGATACATTTCATAAACAAAAAATGTGCGAATTCAATTAAGTTTTCAGTAGTTACATATATGGCAATATGACTCAAAATTAATATAGTGAAAGTGTGCCCAATATTTCTGAACAAATAAGTTTAACAGTGTTTTTTATATCAAAGCCCAGCCAACTTTTAGAAATATGAATGAAATGCTACAAAGTATTTATATCTAATTAAATCTTAACATGTCAATGAGCACTTACATTAGATCCAAATATAATATCACATTTGAATATTAGGATTCAAATCCTAAAGAATTTTTTGTTTAAAAAAAGTTCAAAATTTTTCAAGTTTCAACAAAAAAGGGATTAACATTGATATTATAAGATTAATCTTGTTATTTAGTCCTGTGTAATTAAGGGGTGGTGGGGGAGGAAGGATTCTCTGTGGTTACTGCTGGTTGCTGGAAAAATGTGAAATTATAAAATTCTTCTTGTTAATTGTACAAGTCTGTCAACAGATTGGGGTGGAAGGAGGGAAAGGGGGTGTTGGGAGAGAGAAAGAGCGAGAGAAAGGCTCTCTGTGGTATTAACTGAAGACAGACCTGACCCAGCTCACCTAGACATGGGGAGCTGGCCAGGAGTGAAGGGATTATATAACAGTCTTGGGAGCTGAGAGATAACTCTACAGTATACTGCATACCACTGGCTTGATGTAAACAATAATTGACATGGTGCTTAAAACATTAATAAAATCCACAGTCTTTTTTCATTTGGTTTCAAATTTCAGATTTTAACAGAGGAAACTTGTGTAAACATGCTGTAAAAATTCGAATCCACAGCACTTAAAGGAAAAAAATGTGCCAAAGTCAAATCTGGGCAAAATTTAAGGTACTGATTTTATATTTATGCCAATAACTTAAGAAATTTGCAAAATTCAGAAACAATTTAGGGTATACAAATGAATCTTGATTATATCACTTAAAAAAAAAGTCTCTAGCTTCAGCAGTTCTCACATTATGTGAATAAATATATTTCCTGATTTTTTAAAAATTGCATTATGAAAGGGCCCAAAACTTGCAAAAAATTAAGCAATACTGACCTAATTACTCGCATTTACATACCAAATGAATACATGAATATGTATATTAAATATGATCAAAGTCAGATTAGTTGTTTTTATACTAGGCAGTCCTGAAGTGTAAAAATGGGTTTTTTATGGAAAATAAAGGTTTTTCCTTGATATCTCGAAAGAACAAAGTCCTAATAGCCCAATTTTCGGTAGAGTAGGAGATTTTAGGGACATCTAACCTTATGCCAAATTTTAGATTTGTAGGTCAAATGGTTTCAAAACATGCCCTGTAAACGGCCAGATGGCCAGACAACGGACAAAGGACCATGACTATAGCTCAGATGACTTACAGTCAGCTGAGCTTAAAATGATAGTTATGGTGAGTAACTAAGTCGCTCAAGCAGTTTGACCTCATGTCCTTCAGGCCTGTACTCATTCTATCAAGTCTGTGGCGGCTACACTTTCACAGACTTTGATTCAATGAGCAGCTCCGGCATCTGAGGCTCCAACAAAACCTTGCTTTTAAAGAATGTAAAAATTTATTAAAAAACTTTCATTATAAATTTTTATCATTTGAGATACAGCAATATACAATATTCCTGTGTCAATATAATTGCCCTAAACACTTTATATTGTTGTTGCCAAAATATCTGCCATATGTGGTGGAAAAGTCTGTTAAAATTAATAGCATTATACTCATAATTTCAACATGCGACCTTACCATCCAGATTTGTACGTGTGTATGTGAACTGGCAGCCCCATGAGCAGTTTCAAGGAACCAGGATGAAGGAACCTGTCAAGGTTCAATAAGGGCACAGGGTTGTGACAAAAAATACTCCAATGACAATGTCCAAGCAAGTATGTATCTGCAGAGAGAGTTAGGTGGCAGGTGGATGTGTATCAGCAAAGTTTAGAGTGGGATAACTTTTTTTACAAACCCATATCCTAAAATTATATAAGGACACAAAAGAGACCAAACACCTCATGTTTTAAAATGTTATAAAGGAAAAATTCAACAAGACCTTTTGAAAATTCAGACACATACTTGTTCCAGATCCATTTTGAGATCACCATGGTATTCTGCAACACTGGTGATGCGTGATCTGATACTCTTCGTGCTGCTGCGGCTACGACCGCTGGGATTGCGACTCCTTTTTCCATCTCCATCACCAATGTGTCCGTCCATGGGAGACATCTCCAGGTCTCCTGACACACGGCTGGACAAACTCCCGCTCCGGTACAATCGTCTCTCTTTGTTTGGCATGCCTGCTGGTTGTGAGCTTCTGCGAGGCTGCAAATACAAAATACACATTTTTATTATATATCAAAATCCAAATTTGTTCTTTATGTTGATGTTGTAAAATATTAAACTTTTTGGTAATTGTAAAAGTTCATTTTTTCGGATATGTGGTAGGTCAAGTGGTTTGGAAGAACTGTTCTATATCTTTAAAATTTAGAATAAATGGACTTTTATGAGATTTTTTAACTTAATCTTCAAACATGTTATGAAGTAAATTGTTAATAATATTAATTTTGTTTCCAAACTGAAGTGGATGACATTCCCCTAGCTCCTTCATGTAGTTAACAAGATTCTCACCAGAGGGCTCTCAAGAGGCCTTTGTTAAGGTTGGTTTCATCATTTCATGCCATACAGCAAATATGTTTATCTATGGTTGAAACAATTTTATAAAACACGAAATAAAGAATTTTTTTTTCATTCAGTCTACCACTATCTTTTTGTATCTAAAAATGAATATATTAACCCACAAAGGTCATAAAGATCCTTAATACATCATCCACACTTTAGTGTACCATAGGGATACTAGTTTTATTACATACCAGTGTGTTATCATATATCAGTTCATAATGAATTTATCAAAATTAATCAAACATGTTCAAGAGATGTGGAATCGCTATTGTTCCTCATTTTGTCACCAGATGGCACACAATGCTTCTTCCTGGTGAGGGCAACTAATTATAGTTATCAGAATTCCCACCAGATGGCCCAGTATTACAACAACAACTTTGGTCTCTCAAACAACCATATGACACTGTTTATCCTGTACTGTCACAAGAGGGTTCCAGTGATTGGTAACAAAATAAGTAATCATAATGGACAAATCAGGAAAATTTGCTCCCTGGTATGGACAAAATGCGTGACACTTTAGTTAAAGAGAGATTTATGGAATTAGAGGAATAAAAACATTTTATAAACACATAAAAATAGAAATTCCTACAGTCAATATGACCCTAATATATGCACCCATCACAGTCATAGGAAAAGACATGGTGGCAAACATGAAAACTTCTCTGGTACCCAGCCGGTGAACAAGACCTGGCGTCAATTTAAGGCCGGCATTTATTTTCTCAAGCACTGTTTTGACCCAGCTAATAAATAAGGCAAGCTACTATTTAAGGCCCGGCATCTGATCAAGGAAATACGGTACCTGGAATCAGAATCCGGAATTTATCTTATACTTCTTCTCTGTTTTAATCAGAAGTCTAATAATTTATGGCAGGTAAATTAGTACAGAAACCCTGCATTATGACATATCCGCATACATTACAATCATCCCAGGATCCCTTACTGTCTAATTACCTGCACTTACAGTGTAAACAACGCATGACTTGTGACATCATGGTTTTAGTATGTATGCTAAAATGGCAGCCAACATGAGCTGGTTCAAGAAAATGAGAGAAAAACACCTGTCAGGGTTTGATAATGGCATAGGATGAGACACAAAAGTACCCTGACAACAACATCCAGGTAAAATTCTATCAGTGAAGAGGGTTTAGTGGCAAGGGGAAAATTTCGGGGAAAGGTAAAATATAAATTTACATTGGGTTTGACATCATTACATCTTTGACTAACTGTCCAAAAACTTATATATCACTGATACACTTAGCAGGTGTTATAAATTAATAAATTGATAAATAATATATATATTATTATTAATAATAATAATGGTATAACTGTTTTAGTCTATTGTTTATTTGCAAGTACAGATGAAGAGTTGCCCCTTTTAGATAGATTAACTTATTTAGTTTAATAAATAAACAAGTCCGTCTATATCACAAATGTCAATACATACATATATATATATATATATATATATTTATACACTTGTCATATTCTGGACTGAAATCCAGGTAGTTTTAAACCACCTACACTAGATTGGGATTTTGCCTAGGCCCAAATTAGCAATAGTGACCTGATCCAGGTAGGTTTTAAATTGGCTAAATCTTGACTGTGACATATCTATACTCTATATATTGTAATATATGGTGGCTGAGTGCCAGAAAGTCATCTATATGAACAACATTCTTGCTACAGACAGTGCAGAAAGGCCAGTAACAAGTGTACAGTACAGGCATGTTACTGTAACACTGTACAGTCTGTGTACATATTGCTGTACTCACAAGGACACTGTATACCTGTGTAAATACATACAATGTGCAGATCTATGTGTACCACATGTTCTCAATTTGGCTTACAATACTCTGTAAGCAGCAGACATACAATTAAACCTTGTTGTACTGGTCCCATTTAAGTCATATACCGATTGTGTCAAAGTCTTAAGCTTTATTAAGTAAAATTTACAATATCAGGCAGCAATCATTTATACCTTTCAGTCCTCTAGATCTCCTTTGTTTTAACTGCTGCTCTGTTTAGCAAGTTTTTTGGGGGAAAGGCTCAACACCAGGGCTGGCACAGGGCCAAGAATCAAGACCAACAATAGCAGGGTGTTGCACGTTTAAAACTTTGGAGTTGGCAGTACAATGCCATACCTCACTCTGATTGGTCAGATAACAACCAGGCCTGGTGGTGAAACCTAGAGAATCGTGCTATAAGTAGCAGCGGTTAAAGCAAAGGAGATATAGAATACCTGCAGTGTATATCCCATGCAGGAGTAGTGTAGCTATATTCCGACCATGTAAATCCTACTTGGGTCCTATTGGGACATATTTGGGACAATATTCTTGCACGAGCATATCTAAAACCTGGCAAATTTATTACTTTTATGGGGGATAAAACAGAGGTCCCTCAAATTTCACTTTCATGACTGGTATGTATCAGAATGTCTGTCAGAATAATGATGATTTCTAAGTTAAGAAAATATGACATACAAGATGTATGATCATACATAAAAATCAAGGTTATGGTAATTGGAACACATCTGCAGTTGATTAGATGCAGGAACAAGAGTTAAAGTAAAGATATGTACATATGTATTAATTATTGATTTATGTTAAGGTAGATGGAATGCTTCAGTAGTTGATTTGACTTGACAACTAGATATTGTGTACAGCTGTAAGCCAGATGTACTTTAGTCAATAAATCCCTTTTGTAGTCAAACAGACTGCCTGACCTTGCCAACATTAGTCAGGCTAAGTCAATCAATCACATGCACTCACTTTGGACAGTCATGGTGATAATTCTAAAACCTTCAGTCAATACCAGGATGTGACCTCTTATAAAGCTGCAAGCAAAATCCAATGAAACACCTAATACTTAAATGTTAGAACTATTAAATTTCTCCTGTTAAAGAATTATATTTCCCCTGTGTAACTGAAGAATGAGTTCAGGTTGAAATTCCTTTGCATGGGAGAATTCCTTTAGATAAATGCTTGTTTTTTCCCCCATGTTGTAGCAAGGAAAGTGGTGGGGAGGGGAGACCTAGGCAAGGCCACAATGTTTTATTTTTTTTTTATTTAAATTCTTGAACAGTAAAACCTCACCTTAGGACCACCTCAATTTATTGACCAACTCAAAAGAATGACCACTTTAATTTCATGGTCCCAATATTTTTTATCTTTTTGTGTCCTTTTACATCAGACCTTTTTGGAAAAAATGCAACCACTTTAACAAGGCCCTGTTGGTGGTCATAATATTGAGAGTTCACTGCACTATATATCAGGGTCACTATATACGTAACCATATCATGGCCACTTTTGAACCCTATGTATGCCAACTGAGTGTTAATAAAGCAGTCAAAACTGCTTTAATACTTTATGGCCAAAATGATTTGAACCCACTCAACCAAGCTCAGGACGTGGTTTTCAACCGTTTCTCATGCACACCAAATCAGATCCACTTTCCAGGTAGTTAAAAGTGCTGTGTGAACATTCAAAGCAGTTTTTACCTAGTTCTGAAGCAACAACTTGGTGACATTGCAAGCCCAAACTCTTGTGTCGGCATGTTGTAACAGTGTTTCACCAATGAAATGTAAACCTCATAAACTGGTGGTAGTTGCCCACATGTGCGCACTACAATGTTTGAAACCATTTTGATGAATCAACATTTCCCAAAACATTTTAAAACTGTTTTGTGTGTGAAAAGGGTATTATATAATGTAAAACAACCAAAACACTCAACTTGAGTGTATACATGCAGTGAGGAAGAGAACTAGGCACTTGAGTGATAACCTACATGGCACTAGAGGGTCTGAATAACAATCAACTGATAACAACTCATTCTTCACTGATAACCTAGACCTTTGTTATTGGATATTTCACCTTACTGAGCTACATTTCAACAAGATGTGAGCGAATCAATACCAAATCACACATTTGTACATAATAGTACAGAGTAACGGGACAAAATGGTAGTAACATCATGTTAGGTGATTGCAAGATAAAAACGACAAATGATAAATTATCAATCAATTATTTTATGGACCTTCTATATTGCTGTAAAATCTACTGTGTAGAATGATACCTTGAATATTGACGGTGTAAACGAAGTCTGCCTTGTACATCATGCTGAAAAGTCAAGGTAATAATGCTGTTGACATTTGTTCGCAACAAAAGGTTCAGTTTTAAATTAGTTTGCTACTTAGTCCCTACATCTGTGACAGGATCTGAATATTTCTTTCTGAACAATATGACCTCTTTGCATGTGCAAACATAATTGTTTGTGATCGATTATGCTAAAATGCAAAACAAACTTATATAAAAACTTAAAAATTGATTATGAAAGAAAACAACCAATCATTAATTTTATACATTAAATGGCACACCACTAGAACAAGGTATACTACATGTAATATAATAAATATAAATCAGTTGCTGGAATTTAAAGATAAAGAGATACTGAGTTTAGCTAAGAGAAGAGTACATAAATGTGGTACTTAATTATTCATATTTCTTCACTGATCTTTAAAAGCAGTCTTTTTCTTTTTCTGTGAAGCATATTTTGCACCATACAGATTTGTGTATTGATTATTGCATGAAAGAAATCCATACACATTAACTGTATACCAGAAAAAAAGTCATCTAAAAATGTATATATACCAGTCCTGTATGCTGGTCAACATATGATCAGATTTATGTAAACAATAAAAATTCTATTTAATAGACAGATCTACATGCTTGAATCATCGTGACCTGTGCCAAACTTGTGTAGTTGGATGTAATTACAGCAAAGTTGAAACCATAGATGCTGATATAAAACTTGTACACATAATAAAACCCTTCTATAGTTATGAGTCTAATTATATCATAGTCAATCACGTACCATCATTTCCGTTGCGATGAAGCAGAGTCATCTACAGAACTAGCCGTTTGTCAGATACTTATAAATAAATCCAGTCTATGGTAGGAGAGAGTAATTAAGATGTGTCACTGATTTTTATTTAATGGATGTGCAGACAAACGATGACACTTGTGTTTATGTCATGCAGGCACCTGAATACATTGATGACGCTGCAGTCATTTCATTACACCATGTGAAGATGATTTCATGATCTACAGCAGGGACAGATCCTGAATTTAGGAAAGGGGGGGGGGGGGGTCTAACCTAGGAGGACTAATGACAAAACCTTAAAGTGGTCCCAAGGTCCAGAAAAGGGGGTCCAGGTAGCAAAATGTGGTCTTAAACCCTTAAAAATATTGCGGCTTATGAAAAAGGGGGTCTGGACCCACTGGATCCCTCCAATGGATCCACTTCTGTACAGTAATATTTAGGGAAGGGAAGATATCAGTTTTTATATTATGATAATCACATAAAATTTATCAATGTATATCCTAATAACAGTATCTGCCACAGAACTCCAGCACTCTATCAGTATCACTATATGAAAACAAGAAAATCCCCAAAGTTTTCAGAGTAAATGATTGTCAGTTTGGCTAATACTGTCATTTACAACATACCAATTCTCATATTTTTTTATATAATACAAATTATTCTTCATAGAATTTCATGCAATTCATTAAAATACATGTTATCCTTGAAAATATATGATTATCTGAACACAGAAAAGCTTTGGTGATGCTTATATTGCATTTCAATTATAATCCTAAAAGGACATGTTTGTGTACCAAAACAACTCATATCATGATAACATTATGATAGGACAGTTAACAATACAATTAACACAGCTGTTTGATATTGTGGTGATCCTGGATATCTGTCTGTAACATTACAGGGTATGACAAAGCATGGATTTCATCACTTTCCATATTTATTTACGTGATCCCCCTGTGTGCACTGCCATGTATTGTCATGTACTTAGCCGTGACAAACACGACTCATTAGCTTCTAAATGGTAATGTCAGAGGGCCGATCTGGCGCTATCATGTACTTGGCCTGGAATTGGTTCAAGTGTTAGTGGGTCAGTGGTATCATTTAGATTTATACAGTTACTTTCACAGATAACAAGGGGTTTTACTACATCATTACATTTTTTATGATCTGCACAGTCACTCTTGATACACAGGTGTTTAAGTTTCATCACTGGAAGAATTGCATACTCCGTCACACTCTCTCTCTCATTCTCTCCAACTGAGGGGCTCCAGTACCCCCCGAGATCTGAGAATTCTTAGGCAAAAAAATGTTGGCAGTATTTACAGGGAAGGTACTGTCTAAAAGGCACCCTTTGAATAAACTTTAAGATTCCATGATTCACCCTCAGGGAAGTACAAACTCGTTATGCTTCGCTCTGACAAAATATTAACTGCCCCCTCCCCCCCCCCCCCCCCGGACTTTTCACTATGCTCATTATCTGAGATTTGGTGCAATATATTATTATTTTTATTATCATTGTTATCATAATTATTATTATTAATACTGTGTTTTGTATATATGTGTTCCTGTTGAGTAATGGCCAAGGTTTACCTGCTGAAATCACATTTTTGTCCAGTTCAAATCTAGGCATGGCATCATTTACCTTCATTTAATACACCATGCAGTTAGTAGATTATGTAGTTTGTAGATGACGAATATACCGAATTATGTAGCCTACACTTAATAGCAAAATGTATTTTATTTTTCACAATTTACTGTTCATCTTTTGACTGTTTAATTTAACAATGAATTTTCTTTTTTTTTATCCATGTCTAAAAGTATTATTTTATTAACTTTTGACAGCCTTGAACCTCAGAACACAGAACTTTTGCCTGTATTTAAATTAGCATTTTTCACAAGTTTTATTTGTTATCATGTTTTACACATGTTAAAACAGAACCACAACTGGGTCCACATATTTATCAGAAAAAGACTTGCTCTGGCAAAACAATTTATGCTTTCGGAATCCATTTCTGATGCATTCTAGGAACGGAAATGCCCCGCCCTTTTCCTGTCAGTCATCGACCACAGGCAATCCACAGCCAAATGTTTGCACTCATTCACCCTGCAGCACTTCCCGCCTTATTCGATCGATCCTGCGTGGATTCACCTTGTCGGGTCAAGGTTACCTTGAGACCGGTCCTGACCTGGAGCGTGGCCAATTCCTTCTATACTGAAGAAATGTAAACAAACAATAGGTTCTAGCTGTGGTCGGTATAGGTCCAGCTGGATCGAGTACCTCTTGTAATGGACGGAACCTGAGTATGCGAGCCTCGCAACTGTTCAACAGTATTGATATGGAAGGTTCCCAGACACAATGTTATACAGTTAAAGATTGACAATTGAATGAACTAAATCTGTTTTATTCATGCCGGATAGACGGGCTAAGTGGAACTTCTCCTGAAGGCTGTCAATTACGACACCTGTGTGTTGTGTGGGGCCCCAGGTCGTCATTATGTTAGGCCTATCGGTATTTCACATGCACTGCAGTATAACATCGACATTAACACTTGCATGAAAATCACTTCGAGAGCAATGCCTTTATTTAATAATAATATAGGCCTACATCGCGACAACCTATGCAGGTGTCGCGGTAAATGTGACACGAACACACAACGTAATCGGCCTCCCTTATATATTATATTTCAGCTTTTTTCGAAAATAAACCATTCTGTTTCCTTTGCTTTACATTTTAGTGGATGCCCTTGTATGCACTGGACATTATTTAAGATATATAAAAGAATATTTCACCGTAACTGTATGGAAGTATTTCCTTTTTCACAATTTATTGACTATAAGAATTAAGCTGGTGTCAATGTGAAGTTAATGGCCTGTGACACTGAATGCTAAATAAGGAAACACAGAGAGCTGATGAATTGTCGAGAATCCCAACATGAAACCTTACAGGAGCGTCACGTGAACCCCACAGATTCATTGTGAATAGAACGTGGGTAACTATGACGTCAGAACAGACTGATTACAGTAGGTATGATAGACTATGAAAGTAATTACCATATAATTACATCTTGAACATGACAGTCATCATGATTTGGTACCAATAATCTCATCACTTTGCGAACAGGGACATTTTTATGTTTATTCTGACTACCATACCATAATGCACCGTTTATTTTGAAGCATGCAATGTATTTACCATTTGTCACAATTTATATATGTATGCCTGCCATAACATTATGTCTGTTATATTCTTTAATACCAAATTATTGAGTTGATAACATTGAATTCAATTAGCCTAATTTTTACAGGAATATTTCAAGTTCAGATAAGAACCACTAATGGTTACACCTATGCAGTTGTTAGTGATTATTTTTGTTTTTATTTATCAAAATAACAGACTTCTGCCGGAGCAGCATTTTTTTTTTTTCATACATGCGGCTGTCACATATTTCTTGCACTGTGTTGGCACTTCTTACGGAGCCGTAATGACAGATGGCCGACTTTGATCACCAGCAGACGACAGGGGTTGGAAGTGGCAGACGAACGAAGGACATATAATAATATGATAAAAGTGTTAAAAAAAAAAAAAACACACAAAAAAGGAGAGATATATCAGAATGAGCAGTACGGAAAATTCCATTGAAAATAATCAAAAGAATCATAAAATATTAACTGGCTTATAAAAGCAACTGACTTTTGCATTTGGCAAAAGCTAGAGACAGTGATCTCACTCATCTGTCTTAATAAATGCACGAACGTGACTGCACCTCGTCGCCATGGCGACTGTTAATCAACATGCAGTAATATCGAGGATGAAAAAAACACGTCATTGTCCAGCCAGTCAAAACAATGACGTCATCTTGCGTGCCGACAGGGGAATGAATATCAGAATATCCTTCAAATGGTGACCCGGGGGACAGAGTAAACCGACATACTGCGAGTGACGGATCACGTCAGAGTACTGTGTGCTCCTGATTGGACGTGTAGTTTGACATGTGGTCTCTTATCACGCGCCATATCGAACGCTGAAAGAGGTGTGTTCCTGCCAGCCAATGACGTGATTCTCAGCAGACACACCCGCCATTCAGTGCCCACGCGTGGTTCGACACGTAAAACCTAAGCCTTTCCCTTTCTCTTCACTTCCTGCATAATCAATGTCCTGCTGCACGATTTTTTTTCAAACAAGGTTATAGAGTACGTCTGTCACTTTCAGCGTGGGAAGATAGGGAAGCCATATTGTTGGGACGTTTGCTCGCAAATAATTTTTAGCTGTATCGTTTGTTTCGAAAGCAGTATTTCCATTTTAGCATATACAGAATTGCGTTACTTTATCATATTTTAATATTACCGATGATCACTTTAACACACACACAACTCACATTAAACATATATAATAGTATATTATATATAGCCCCCTACATAAACAATAAGTGACTGTGTAAGTGATATCTGCATTTCTGTATCAACGGATAATGTATTTACCATATTAAAACTGAAACGCAGCATAAAGCATAAAGCTGTGTTTCCATTCATCCGTAAATCTCGTACGTCTCGTACGCAAAAAATCGGAACCCTCTTTTTTAAGATGAACCGTTTCCATATGTCCGTTTTAACGTGCTCCGCATGCGTATCCGCAAAAACGGACAGCATCGAAACGGATCGGTGAGCGATTCATCCGTTTTACGGATGGCAAAAATGCCTACATTCCCCAACAGTGCCCCGGCGCCAGATGTGATGATCGACACATATTGACCTTCTTCCTGCCTGTCGTCCTTGCAGTTTCAAAAGAGGTACGTTAAAGTGTATCCGCAAGAAAAACGTACGTACTTATGGAAACAGTTTTTGCGGACTGCGCACTATAGAACGTACGTACGTCTTTTGCGGATATGTTTTTTTGCGGATACATGGAAACAGCTTTAGATTAAGAAAAATTAATCACCGCGATGATAGTGTCCAATTTCAACTGTAATTTTTTTTAAATTATTTAATAATAAAAAAGTAAATAAAAAAAAATAGGGCAAATCTTTTCCCCTTCATATATATCTATATACATGAATTCACGTTCATCACGTTACACTTAATTATCTGCACACGTACTTAATGTACCACTGGCTGGGCAAACGCTTAATTGAAAAGCGGTCTATATATATCTATAGTACTGAATGAAATGTCAGGGAACCTTAATTTTCTATTCTCGCTAACAAAAGCAGACTTTAGACCGGCCATAGCTGTCTGTAATGTATAAAGGCCATGTGTTAGGTATTAGAGAAAGCATTGTCTGTTCATGCGAAACTCGTATACACATTTTTTACCAAAAAAGTATAGATGTTTTATCAAAGGCATCAGTCATTTTACTCCCCTAGGCAAAAGGTTCCGAAGTTGTTCTGGAAACGTCTGGCTCGCATGCATACTGAATGACTTTCCGTGTCTGGTTCGACTATTTAAAGGTTTGTAGTTTGATCAGATTGTTTGCTGCGTTGTGTACGTCAGACAACGATGTAGTATGCCATCTTTGGGTATCAGAGAAACTGAATCTCTGTGCTTATACCTGTGGTGTTCTAATTAATCGATCATATGGATGATTGGTCGTTTCCTTTCATAATCGATTAGACCGACTGCATTTTATGCATAATCGATCCAGACGATAAATTGAAAACAGTGCTCAAAACAGCGCAGCATTAAAACTGAACTTCCAGCCACTACCTTTCAGCGTCATGTATAAGTTAGATTGGATTTACTCGGTCAGTATTTAGGTATTATTTTATCCAATACTAACTTTCTCGAGATGGTACATAAATCAATCGATCATCTGTGATTCTTTCGTGTTTTACCTATCAATCATCGAATATGATTTTACAATGGGTTCCTACTACCAATGCATACATACGTGGATAGCTACAAGCTTGATACGAATTAAAAAAAAAAAACTGTTTTAACTTGTTTTGCGTTACAGGGTTTTTCATGATGAGTTTGTTCAGATATAATCAAATTGATACAGATCACGATATTCGGTGTTTGGCATGACTTAAAGACATGCAACAACCTATACATGCATATTTCGCATAATAGGCCTACATGCAGATGTATGAACTCTGCTGGGCACTGGTGATTAATTTTGATTCAATGTTCAGTAGGCTATGTACGAAATACTGGCACTTTCAACCCATCGGCCCTTGTTTACAGCTTGGCAGAGCATGCTGGGAAGGCTTATAGGAGAGTTTATCCTTAGTTGACGTCATGAGGGCCAATCAGAGGAACCCAGTCCATCGGGTGTTTTGGTTTAATTTGCATGGATCCCCCAGTAAATTTGCATGAGATTCCCTTTCGGAGTCGAAAGATTTAGGTGACTATACCCCTCGGAAAATCACGGATGGCGAGTAAACTTCCTGCATAAAACTCAGCTTCAACTATAGGCTTATATATTTGTCTTTATATTTCAGCGTGAGTTATGTTGCACGTCAGGCAGAGCGTTATTTCTGCAAACACAGAAGCACGTTTTGCAAATGGTTAGGAGAAGTGTTTGGATTATAATCATTCTGCACTTACATAGTGCCTCATTCGCTTGTATAGGCCCATGTATTTAGCAGAAACCTACATTTATTAATTTACACGAAAGGTATGGGAGAATTCTACATACGGCGCCGTCATATCTTCTGGATATGTAATGTAAAGGTAAACTTCCCTGTTCAAAATTAAATATAAATTTACCTGGAAGGCCACCACGATTATTAACACCAAAAATAAATATATGTTTGTACCTAGGCTTGCGAAGTTAACATAGTTGCGGTGATATGAAAAAAATCACTCTTGACTGGGTCAGCGACTACATAGCTACGGTTCTGGGCCATACACGTGTGTCCTTGAAATCGTTGAGGCGCCATGGTGCGCAGATACAGTGAACTAAACATACTCCTGTCAGACCTCTCCAGAAACATGTGGGCCTGTAAAAAATCACCCAACACGCGCTAGTTCAGCGTCATATGGACAAAAGAAATTGTAAACACGTGGCCCTCGCATGCTTTTAAGGTTCGTCCGACATCGGGGCAAGCAGTTATCGATAGCCAGGACATGGAGCTTGAAGAATGTGGACATCAAATGCACGTATCCCCATAACGCTTCGCAAGGTGATCAAAGTAATTAAACACATGTATGAACAAATTCATCCCCTTGTATTTACAACCGTGCCAATGCACTGAAAACTGATATTTGTTTACCAAGGTATATATATATATATATATATATATATATATATATATATATATATATATATATATATATAAGAAAAGATTATAGGCTTCAAGCATTATTTGTCATCTCGAGACTTTATCCACGATCTCTTCAAGTTAAGGATTATTATTTAGTGTTCCTCTGCTCCATATCTTGTATATACTCGTTTAAGTAACTTGTGAACCGACGAACTGGTCTGTCAGGATATACCGTTTGAGAATCAGCCGTCCTGTTCAGCAGTACTGATCTCCAAGTTGCTCACAACCGCTTCATAAAAAAATGTAGCTCGCAACTACTTGTGGTTCTGTTGCTGTTACTGATAACTTATCAGGGAGCTTGATACGAAAAACCATGAACATTATATCCAAACAATGCGACCTGCTTGAAAACCCATCCCATACCATGCTTGTTTACGCAGCACATAAACGCACATAAACAGCCCGCGTGTATATAGAATACGCAAGTCCTACAGAGAGGCACGTGCCAGATTTGCTGTTTACAATGCATGCATTTGTTTGCCAGTTAGTGTAGATACTATTGATGAGGTTGGGAAAATTTGCCAACTTACCAAAACATCCGATCTTCTTCTGCTTGGCAACATGGTGAATGGTTAGGTATCCAGTTGTGTTTTGGAAACGGGACTGAAAAGTTGGTTTATATAAATAAGAATCAGTTCCTATACAGAAACCACGATTAATCACGGGTGTAATGTGTTCCAAACATGGTTTCATCCATTCATGTAAATCCTAGTTTTTGGAAACGTGTTACGCTGACCGCAAAATGTAAGCTAATTCTGGGAAGCAAAGCGTCGTTCGCGGCACCCTCAACTTTCTCTTTCGTTTAAAACTAGTTTTGTCACGTGTATAAGATCAACTTCAAAGGGATCTTATCCTGCCTTTTCCATCTTTTTTGCAATTCAACTTTAAGAATTGATGTCGTGATCTTTAACTGCTGTGCCTGGAAAGAAAAATGACTATGTTCTTGAAATTAAAATCAGTTTGCTTGATTATCGGGTTATTCAGGATTATTCGAAGATCTATGTGTTTCTGTACGAGAACTTTTCACATTTTCACTCTCAGGCAAGTTTAAACAGCAGCTAACACCAAAGCGTTCTTGGACTTCAAATCCAGATCCTTATAACGAAAAGGCGAGCTTGAGGATTCTGCTGTTAATATGGCCCGTACAAAATGGCCAGAATATACAAGGTTATATGGGCGAAGGACACAGTGACCTCAAGAGGGCCTATATTCAGCACTGCCCAAACAGCAGTGCGAGCGGTCAGTATTTCATGTATCAACATGGGTCACCCACCGCAATGGTCAGCCGGCTGAGGAATACCTGCTACGACATAAGGTTGCGTGTAATAACACAAATACGCCCCTCATGCCACTGCTTGGGCAAACGACTCCCATCTTGTATATGTGAGAAGTCAGGCCATTTCGCTGTACGAAATTAGCGTTCCAATACATCTATATACGACCTGTAGTATCAAGCCAATTAACTGGCCACCTAGTTGGACTTGGCATTATGCCAAACTTATTACAATGTCATATGCAAGGAGCTTCAGGACTGAAATTGTAATGATGATGTCAAGTACACATACATGTCTGGATCAGGTCACGTATATATTCGTGGGCGGAGTAGACTTGAACAACCCGTGTTATGGAAGCACAACTTATCAAAATGTTATTCGCCCTGGAATCTGAATTATCTAACATAGATGAGAAAAGGAGCCTTCAACATTCGGCTTTATAGCCATTCTTTAATCAACAGTTGAAACAGTTTTAATGTGATAAACTAATGTGCGCATTATGCCAGTTCAAAGACATATGTCTAATTGACTACACAAGAGACTTTGATAAAGTCAAGGACTTATAGTCAATCAGTCATTGGTCCAACAGACCACTGATCCAACGGAAATAAAAAAAAAGTAACAGACAGACGGAAAACCTCCTACTTGTCCCCCGTACAGACGGTCGGAAACCTGTTAATACGAACATCGAGGGCAGTAATCTGACAGCTCGTTTGTCCGATGGCTCACAGCCTACTGCATGACCAATGGAATGGCGGATCGAAGACAAATGGGCTGTGCGTTGAGACCAAAGAGCCCACTCCAATTCAAACACAAAGACATCCACTTAAAGAAAGACCAAAATACAGATATACACTTTTTTATTATTTCAAGATATATACTAATACAGTAAAACTTCGAAATTTCGACCTCGTCTAAGCGAGGTCTGATATAAAGAGCAAAAAGAATTGGGACCATACAAAAATGATCGTTATTTTTTAGGTGGTGGCTAAAGCGAAGTGGTCGTTATATATATATATATATATATATATATATATATATATATATATATATATATATATATACATTTTATATACTAGTATATACTAGTAGTATATACTAAATTTTATTACCCGTGAGAATAACATGATCCGAAATCAAAAGTTAAAGTAATAACAGAAGTAACAAAAGTAAAAAAATGAATACATTAAGTATACTTCCTCATGAACATCTGCTAAATTTGCATGGACAGACCTATTTCCCCTACAGGCGAGGAACTTTTACTCTACACTCTATTGTATTTCCTGACAACTGTTCAAGTAATCAATGCACAACGTTCGTTATTAAGTCAATGCATTACAGCTGTTACAAGTTTTCTACACCTACATATGATTATAGCCGTCTGACGTAAAACAGGTCACGAGTAAACACATTAATCATGATAAAGGAAATCGGTACAAAGCGACACTGAATGGCTTAAGGACAAGTGTCGGCTAAACCTCCCAAATAAAAGGCCATAATGTCAAAAAATGTGAGCTTACATGCTAAGGCTGCATGTAAACCTGGTCGACAAAAATGAAAAGACCCACGTGTGAAACTTACGTCAGATTGTGACAGTATCGGCGATTGTTATTGTGGTCTAAGATCGCTCATTACGCTCTTTCAATAAAGCGACTGTTTCTGCAGAAGGGCTAATAAAGATTTATATTAATGATGCTGTTTCCGAACGTGGGCCATCAAATGTGGACCTTAACCAAGAGACAAGCATATATATACATTACAAGGAAAATTATACACGACAAACCGCCATATATGTATATATATATTATATATTGTCTTTCATTTTGTAATAGCTTTACACCATGCAGACAACCATGGATTATAGATCAAAGGGATAAATGAGTCCCACCAAATAGGTGTTTACATCATGATTTTCACTTAAGCGACGTCGTTCCGTTATCAGAATTTTCACGCACGTGCATTTGAAGGAAACAACTTTTCCCAGTCCTATATTTACATATACCACCCAAATAATATACACCTTACAGACTGCGCGCAGGATCCAGAACGGCCTAATTGGTGTGTTTACATCATCGGCAATAAAAAACAGTTGCGTAACATTACACCGGTCTGACCCGTATGCACCGGAAACACGTGCGGATGTGGTTTGCCTTATATATGAAAACAAAACAAGGATGTCTGAGTGTCTCCTTATCCCGTCACCGGTAATGTTTAATTGTACAGGTTACTGACCCTTTCCGGGTATTTATGATTCATTAATTAACCTAACTTGCCTGAGGCTGATCCACCTCGAGCATTACAAATGTTAGGCCTTACAAAAAGACGTGTTTTACGGATTCGCCGCTCCTATTTTTCGTAAATCATTATTTTCAAGCAAACAAAGACCAGGCTCTTGATAATGTTGCTAATTTGTTCTATGGCACAAATTCCCAAAGAGAATTCTTTACGAAAAAAAAAAAAACAGTACAGAAAATGGCTGCAAATACTACGCAGGTTGTGGTTAGTGAGCCATATCTGTGACCGTCTGTCATTATGTCGCGCATGTCATGCATGTATGTGGTGAGTGAGTATGCCGTTAGGGTTCGATCCCCGGCGTGGTTGTGAGAGTGGGTTGTTAGTGGACCGTCTATAGTTTCCACCACCCCTACAGGCTACCGAATGCCACCATCCGAGCCACAAAGACAGCCTCAACGGCCCGGTTTATAATATATATATATATATATATATATATATATATATATATATATATATATATATATATATATTGAGGGGGTGGGGCGGTGGTGTAATGGTTAAGGTGCCGGGCTCATGATAGAGAGGTCGTGAGTTCGATTCCCGGTCAGACCCCTGTTCGATTCCCGGCAAGGTCCCAACCGCAAGTGTGCCTCTGTCCACCTAGCAGTAGAAATGGGTACCAGTAGATACTGGGAAGGTATCTGCGATGGACTAGCGTCCCATCCAGGAGGAGTCTTACTCCTAAGTCGCTTCACACTACAGAAACCGGGATAAGCTCCGGCCTGATGAGCCATTAGGCTCGGGTGTAAAAGCCCAGCAGACTTTACCTTACTTTTTATATATATTAAGCCGCCGTGCTGTCCAGGGTATTTTGTTTAATTTCGGCCGTGGCTCAAAGACGAGGTTTTGAGTAAATTTTGGTTTAAACAAACAGAACTGCTCGATCGCCAGTCTTAAATTTTACTTCCTTAAAGATAATGACAAGGCTTTGCTTCGAAACATGTTCGGTGCACCCTCTTACGTTGGAGCGGCGAAACTGCTGCTACCATGGAGGCGGATCGGAAAGTTTGGATAAGCGTGACCCCGACCCCAAAATGCGACCACATTGGCAAAAATAACACCACAAATATCAACGGGGACAGACTCCATTATTTAGTCCATTAAAACAACCGGATTCATTGTAGAGGATAAGGGACAAAAGTTCATTGTATTTTGGTATCTCAGTGTGCCTGTAAAAAGTTACCTGGTTTTATGCTATGCTACGAGCAGCAAAGGAAACAGGCGTGCCTTTTGTCTTATTGTCTGCTGTTGAAGACCAGATGTTCCTGAAAGCACTGTTCCTTCCTGTGACTGAATCGCTTCGATGTGACTCACGAAACACAATTACTAGTCAGAGAATCTTGGGAACGAATTGCTTCTAGGTAGTGCTTGTCTCTCTTTGAAACCATGCACTATGACCGTATTAACCTCATTTCACACGCCCACGCAATTTGCACGTGAAAATGACAAGCTTCTGCCTATAGACGGACAGTAGGGAGTAGCAATGTACATAAATATTCAGGCAAACCACCCAGCAATGCAAATCTCAAGGATCCACATGTGTGTTCTTAAGAATAGACGCTCTGTTAATTGGAATAAAAACAGACTTTTCCCACCACATTAGCGACACGCCGACACCTGTCCGTGACAACTGACATCGAGTGTCTGGCTTCATTGTATCGACAAAGAAGATCATACTTTGTTATAACTATGCATGGTCTTAAGCGGTGCAGCTCCTGTACGAGTTTCCGGTTTGTATACACGATTTCATTTGACACAATCTAAAGTACTGGAAGACTCACTGGACCCCGATCACAGCAGACGACCATTGCGCGCAGTGCGCATGCTCATGGAAAAGGACTATTGAAGATCTTCGATTTGCATTTTTTGGCTTCAATTGCTGTTAAAAAAGAAAACCAACATGGACAAAGCCCTCTTTATGATATGTGGATATATGCGGATACATATCTTATTTCTACCGAGCTTGAAACCGGTCACCAGAACGTATGAATACCGCCGTGCTTATTCACTTAATGGAAGCATTTTAAAGATCCCGCTGCGAAGACATTATCAGAATATTATCAAGGCCAAGGGAAGGTTAAGATCTTGTTGCGGAATCCACAACTGTGATACAATCACACTGATGGAGAGAAGCAGAGCGAATCGGATAAAGCGTTTTGGGAAGAGACAAGTAAAGATCTGTTTAGTCGACTGGAACAACTTGACCTAAATAATATATTTGTCTTCACTGAAGAAATAAATAATCACACACGAGAGGCTAAATCTGACTCTGACGTACACTTCATAAGAAACACGATTTGTTCTGTGCATGCCATGATAACCCCAGATTTAATACAAGGGCGCAGGGTACAAGTCTATCTATCTACCTGGTACGGGGTATCAGTGTAATCATCTCATCATTCGGAAATTCATGGAACCAGGCGCTTAATATAGGCCACATTAGAGTAGAAGAGTTCTTCTTCGGAGGAAATAGACTTGATATTTAGAATATATGGCATAGACGATAAAACATATTAAAGTAAGACCTGAATCGACTGGTGTTATTAAATTCAGTCTAGATCGAGTGTACCTACACTGATCAGGAAAAAGCTGCAGGCACGTGTTCACAATTAGGCCAAGAGTCTATTTTTTATTCCCGGCGCCCGTAAGTGCTTGTGTACTCTCGAGAGAAAATATCAATAATCGTGGCCAAACCACCAATCCCCATTAAGAGATGTGGACCGACCTGCTTTAAGGGGATGCAGCCAGCCTTCCATTTCCTCTAAATAAAACGTACTCAGGCACTATAAGACCTGGACGCTACCATCTGTAGCAAGATATGTTTTGAGATCACTTTGTGAAATCGCGAGAGCAATAATTCTAAGGATATACGGGACGCCAGGTGAGACGTTTTGACAGACCGCATTCACTTTTGTTTATGACCTTGCCAGTGGAGGACGCGCGTGCCCGCTCAGTGTAGTCTGGTCACTGGGACAACTCGGTGCAACGAGGTCACGCATGCAGGAGCTTCCCAGCTTATTCTGCAACATCTCAGAATACAAGACACTGTTCAGATCCTTATTATCCTTATTACCACTCATGATCTACACATACCCAAGTCTTGCAATGAAAATAAACATGTTCTTGGCTCTTTTTCAGTGCGTATACGATATTTTATATGCAGTGGCCCCGCGTCAACCCATGAGCACGGGTATATCAGTAGATTTGAAAGCTAGTCTTTTTAAATACTTTTTTGTTGGAGGTAATAGCCTCCATTTTGTAATGCTAGCTTAACTAAGTATATGTACATCTGCAGAATTCTATAACGGTTTCGGACTCCGTGACAGGACAGCATCGTACGCTACCTCCCATTTTATATGCTGGTGTTAACCAGGCCCGGTGACTACTGCCCCTGCGGGACCTGGGTGTGTAATCGTCCCCATTGCAGGGTCATACCACCGAGGTACCCCCGAAAGGCGCACTCGTTTGTGAGTGAAACACGGCCGTTGAGCACAGTCTTCCAATTAAGCCTGCAGAGCGCTCACCCTGGGTGGGGGCCGACCTTAAAAAATCTCACCGCCTCGGCTGAGATTCGAAGCATGACACGATCTCCCGGCTTTGAGTCCTGTGCTCTACCCCTGAGCCACAGAAGTCTTCACTAATGCCTAGAAGACCTTGGGCGAGCCGAAATATGACTCATACCAGTAATAGGAAACCCAGGGGCGCATCACCTGTGTTATCAATCATTATCATTATTATGTGCACTGTATCATAAATATAAGAAATATTGTCTATACGCTTTTTTTATGTGCGAGGCATACTATTATATAATTACTCTTTTTTTCGCTCGCAAGTATTGTAAAACGATGTAACCGCCACAGGCAGGCAGCTGGAAGCCTGCAGCCCCAAACAACATCAGTTGCACACTGTCCTTTAATAGTGATAATCATAAAGGCTCACTTTTTGGCAATTATGTGACCGCGACGTTATAGCATAGACACGAAATACTGTTATATGATTCCGCTTCCTGGAAATCTCTTAAAGAAAGCATGGCGCCGGATGGCGTCTGTCTGCTGATCATGTATTATAAATAATATAATATATTCATGGATGGCCAACATAAAATCAGCCGTGTCAGAACGGGTCACTAACTGCGTCACTTCCGTCGACGCGTCTTGACAAACGTGGTTTACTTTAAAAATTTAATGCTCAATTTACTTAATAGTCTTTTTTTTCCAAGAAATTGTGTTAGTTTCCTTCCAGAAAATTGCAGGAGGACTAGACGTGAATACACGACACAGTGGGCATGCATGCTTAATATTAAATTTACACGATCTATACTCTTGACACTCTCTTTCCCGTTAGAGGGGAAACCCCTGCCTCGTACACAGTGAAATACTCATTCACCATTGGAAGTGATGTTTCAGTGCCGCCACTCCTAATTAAAAACTCTCTAAAGATGGATGGGCCCCTATTTCTAAAGATAGACGGGTACCAGTTAGTGAAGGGACGAAAGTTATTTAGAAAGGTACATACAAAAGTAATTGTAATGACTCTGTACGGGAGATAGAGTGTGATGACGGGCACCTGTTGGTGGATCGGACGATAGTTAATATTTATAAAGTTGCGTAATTGTGATGGTCTTGTAACTAGGGAACTCGGCGCTATACGTGTGTAGCCCGTATAAGGTATACATGAGCTATAATGTGACGGCATGCAATATATATGCTCACATCACGACACTACCCGCACGTCATATGCACATCAACAAATATCTGTTAACTCGTTCATTCACGGCTACCTGCATCTTACATGATTCTACAATGGTCACGGGGTGGGCGTGGCATCTAGTCACCAGGCCTTTTAAAGTTTTATCTTTCTCTATGGAGACCCGCCTTGGGGTCCATCCGAACATTTATGTTCAGTCAATATACTCTATATACGAATACAGTGATAGACGGGCTATATATAGCAAACAGGTGCACGTTTCCTAAACATTTAATATGAACTCATATCTTTTAAACATAAAATAGAGTGTACGTGGGTGGAGAATTTCACTGGGATGTGTTCGTCTGCTCGCTTTTCCATCAGTGCAACACCTCATAAAATTTTGAGGCTATATAAGAGCTGCATTCTTTTTCGGAAAGGTTTTGAAAGAACATTTTAATCAATAGGAGTTCGGCTTTGATAGAACTATTTTCTTCTACAAAAACCAAGAATTACATCTGGAGTTTAGGGATGAACCTTAAAAGTTGTACTTGCTATGTACAGCAACTTGAAACAATAAAACAGATCTGGGAGAAATACTTGCATTAGGATTTAAGCACAGGTTAAGGCATAACATCAAAGTAACCAAAATACATATTTTTGTTTATTTCAACGAGTCTTCTTTTAAGACTTTCACAATTATGCAATGACCATTTAATACAGTATTTCACGTTTCGTCAATATCATATACGCACGTTATAGATTTCTGCTGAGATACGACTTCAGTTCCATTAATATTAGTTATACTTATTGGAAGAGAGCACTGAAGAATTTTAGGAAGAAGCAAGGAAAAAAGTTAGACTGGCTCACGTCTCCGACCACTCTTCCCAATTCGGAAATAGTTCACTTCACGTTAAATGTGAAATAGGTATGGAGTCCAGAAAGTCTAAGACTCCTTTCCACTTTTTCCTGTTATATTTATATCTATTTGGAAAATATTTTTCTTTATCATAAATGTTTGAATGATAAGAGGACCAACGCTGGCCTAAAAGGTATAGACTGGCCCCCGTCCCTTAAAGCTTAAATCTGTGTATATGTATCTCTGCAGATCGAGAAAGGCACGACGTACAAGGCATGGAACTATAGCCTGTAAAAGTCCTGCTACAGATTGAAGGGGTTATCTGGTATTTCTGACCTACATTCCACATGAATTCAGAGATAAGATTACCTGCACATCTGGATGAGATAAAAGAATTGTCAGTGACACGTCGAGTATTTCTCCTTCCGTATACAGATCACTGTTCAAATTTTTCAAGACCTGGCTTTATTATTGCAACCATATTTGTATATAACTTTATCTACATCCTAACTCAGGATGCTTGCTCATATATATGGTCCATCTCTGGACCCTATCGTCCTACGCTAGATCTGTTCTATAGCACAAAACGATATAGGGTCCAACGATGGACTAGTTTAAATATATATGTGTGGGTGTGTGTACCAACCCAGTGACACTACATATATATAAAGTGGTATACAGGTATACTGGTATATGATTTATATATAATTGCATTTCCCAAACCAAATAAGCTATATGTATTGAGAATTATACAGAAGATCAAATGCCACGAAAAAGGTTTTCTTTAAACAAGTCTAAATGCCGCGTTAGTGTGATGACAAAACATGGAAGTGACCAACAAAAGCACCGCATAAGCCTACGAGCATATCTATATATTCTTGACTTTTTCAATAGTCTACTGAGAACTTATTTCAGTATTGACCCAATATCATAATAAATTTAATACTTGACGGTAATATTATGCATAATTTTACACCATGCATATATACTTCCATCTAATCTTTAACATCTCAGAGTTTCTTTAATTTAAACATATTCTGGTTCGCTAAACTTTAGTTCCTGTTTGGTATATTTTCATCTTACATTTTTCAAAATTGAACATTTTACACTCAACCTACAATTATTGAAATCATTTTAAAACAAGAAATCTGATATATACAAAATTTATATAAAACATACATTACTTCCTTTGCAGTGGGACCAGTCTATTTAAATCTATGTATAAAACTTATAAGCAGTTTCCTTGACCTTTTTGTTTTCATGCTCTTTATTTAACCCTTTCCAAAATGAAGATAAAATATTACGATCCGCTTTGGCATATTATGAATTCACAAGTTCAGCAACCTATAACCAGTGGTTCCAGGTAAATAAATACCATTTACATTAACATAATTTATTCATGACCCTTATCCTTGAACCTTTTGATCACAATTATTGGGTCCAGGATTCTAATATTTTGCCCTGTAATAATGTATTAATAACATCAAATGGTGCAACTGTCCTTCTACTAATAATTGTCTTCTTAATTAAACCCATGGTGATTTGCTAGTCTATTACATAGACTCTACAGCCTGCCATTTATGTGAAGGTCATAACGTCTATATCCTCCAGTGTTGAATTCTCTTTATTACCAGCTGTTAAATCACACAGTGCCATATGGATGGGTATTATTGAGATAATGATAGTATGGATGGAATTTGCTGGTAATTGTACCAGTAATAGGCCTTCAGTACAGATAAATAATACCTGTCAACCATCAAGGACAGTTATTATATTGTGCAGTTTGGTTGGCCATATTTGTTCCTTAAAGCAATGCTTGTAGAGCTGTATTGTAATATAAAGATCTCCCTACTCTGTTTTTACGGTCTTTTTATATTCATTCATTAGCACAAACTTAAACCTTGCATTTCAACAATCCAATATTATCAATATTGTGAAATGCTGTTATATACCCCAGAACGTGTACACTAACCTCATGATTAATTTTACCTTATATTTAATCATAATTAAAAGATCATACCATATACTATTTTCTTCTGTGGATCAAAAAACATTAAACATGCATTATAAAGAAAAGCATGTCTTAGTCACAACAGTTCATTCAAGTATAATCTGATATATAAATTTTGGGACAAACTGAATGCAAATTACATTCTGAAGAAACAGGAAATTAAGAATTAAATCGAGAGTCCCAGCTGGTCTCAGCAGGTTTGACAGCTTGAAGAAAACTGAAATAGTCTTAAATGATGGTCTTCATGCACTTTTATAATATATAATAATATAATTTACAGTGTCATGTAGATTGGTATAACGTGAGTGAATGAATGAACATCAAAGTTACCCAGTCTTAGTAGAACTAAGCTGGGTGGCCTATGACAGGGGTTTCACAGCACTGTACATATACCAGCATGTATAACAACATAACTGTGTCATACCCTATACACTTTCTCCACAGTACCATTATGAATGGGCTCTCCTTCTGTAGCACATATGATGAAATGATGCACCAATTGTTACACATATATCAGTGCAGTCATCTAAACAGATACTGTCATACTGATAGTGAAAGGATATACGTCAAGTGACTACTTCAACTGAGTGAACTCTTCAATATGTACTAGCTTTCTCCTGCCTGCCTGATAATATACATAAATAAATATATATATTGTAAATATAAAATGAGTGTGCCACCAGGAAACTTCCTTGATTCTTAGCAGGCTCTGTAGAGACTAATAAACACTAACTTATATGTATATAGTTGGATGTTAAATCTCATCTTGATTTTACCTGATATATTTCCACCCAAAGAGTAAAAGGGATAAAAAGATAAAAATTCATACGCAAAATGTGGTTTCATGATAACATTTATTTTACATAGGTATAGTATGCACGGAAGTGTCATACTCTGGAATTTAGCTTTTTAATCTTTAATACAAACTTAAATTTAAATTGCTGTCAGTATTTATATAATATCTAATTCAGGACACTTCTTTGAGATCCTTACAGGATGTCAGCTCTCCTCATAGTAACAGATTTTTGTGTACATATATAATTTATAAAAGGGTTAACAATATGGCAGTTTAGTGCCTCTGTCATGAGGGTACACTTTCATCCCTGTTTGTGTGTGCGTTTGTTAAACCTCACTCAATCATGAATGGAATCTAATAAAATTTTCATTGCATTTTAGGAATAACAAAGATTTAGATACTGGTGTGGACCCAGCACATATTCAGGATTCAGGAACATCAAGAAATCTTCACAAGTGTAGTCAGTTGTGCACAAATGAACCTGGGAATATGGAATGAATATAGTGTGGATTTCTAGTTTCAGTACATTGTTTCAAAGTTTAAGGCCTGAGAAATTTAATTCCCTTATACATGTGTACATATACACCTTGCAGTTTTATTTTTTGTAAATCTATCATGAAAATTATATTACAATGTATCTCCACCCTGCAGATTAATTCATTAAACATCAGGGGCTTTTCAGTTTTATCATTTGTGACAGGAACTGTGATATGAAAGATTATTTTTTATGATAAAGAGGATCCCTGAGAAAACTGAGAATACTTCCTATATATATTTATGAGGAAAAGAAAATTCCTTCCTGATGGCTTTAAATTTCCTGTGATTCCCTGTTGCATGTTGTACAGACAGACAGTTTTGTGCCAGTTGGACCCACTCAACTGAGATCAAGTACTATTACACAATTCAATGACGGATTTCCAAGTTATACCAACAGGAATTTATGATGCAAATTCTATAAATGTGGATAAATCCAAATATAATAATTTTAATGTGTATGATTTGTTAAAACATCAGCAGGGGTGGACAAAGAGGGGCACACACCTCCCTCTTTTTCTAGTTAAGGGAAAAATATATGCTTAATACAAAAAAATTGCCACAGATTCTGTGTCTCTCACCACACTTGCAGGTGAGATATGTGTTAAGTCTACCTGCACAAGGGTAGTTTCCATGTTCCTGTATCGGTCTCTGATTAGAGCAAATCCCCAAGATGCTAGTGAAACTGAAAAATTTTGCCATTGAGGCACTAGTGGGTTTTGGCCCCCAAGATGCTAGTGAAACTGGAAAATTTTGCCATTGAGGCACTAGTGGGTTTTGAACCCCAAGATGCTAGTGAAACTGGAAAATTTTGCCATTGAGGCACTAGTGGGTTTTGAACCCCAAGATGCTAGTGAAACAGGAAAATTTTGCCATTGAGGCACTAGTGGGTTTTGAACCCCAAGATGCTAGTGAAACTGGAAAATTTTGCCATTGAGGCACTAGTGGGTTTTGAACAAAGGACCTTTTTCTCCCTACTCCGATGCTACACTCTACACTAGACTAGTACCCTGCACTATAACAGTTTATAATTCCAGTCTACACTCTATGAAAGCCCTTACACAAATCTTACCAATCTGTACAGCTTAGGAATTTATTTCTTTTCAGTATGTAAACGATACATTTTCCTGAAAGAGCCGTATATGGACTTAGCTGAACTTTATTTGGAGAACTCCTTTTGGGCACTTCAACTTTCTTTTGCCAGTACTTGAAACGTAGTGGTTAAACCGTGGAGTGTGCTTATTGCCGTGGGTTAACCCTTACTTTAATCACTAGCACGAAGTCCCCTACTGGTAAGTCTTAATTTGAAATAATTGACAAGTCCTTGTCTTAGCAGCAGGCGGGGTGGGGCATGTACCCAGATAATCCTGGATGACATAATACACATCAGGCTTATCCTGAGGTTTTATTTCTATATAAGACAAAGGGGGACATTCCTGGAGTGTGATTTGGTGACGAAAATAGAGTCAGCACAGTAGGAAGTTACTTAGGACCTGGGGGATGCAGCACAGTATGTAAACACAACTGTGTCTGCATGTTCATTCAAAAGGGCACATGCCGTCAGTGACGTCATAATCAGAATTGATTAGCTTGCCTGTCTGCAGGGATAGCACCAGGTAAAGGCCTCACTGCAATGTAAATAAATCTCTTGGCTCTAGGCTACATACCTCTAGAGACTACCCTTATTATTCAGCTCTGTATTACAAGATACTTGTATTATTCCCGCTACCTTTCATACAAGAAGAAATCCTTGAGTTAAAAAGCATAAAAAGATGCTTCTGGTAACTTGTATTAAATTATATTTTTAATATACCTAAAGTATTCTTAATTATCTTTGTAAATCCTATTGTATACCCAAACAGAATATTTTGAGTTTCTACACCTGAAATTCTCATGGATATATCAGATTCTTTAAAAGTACTAATTATAATAAAATGCTATGAAAGAACAAATAATTTAAAATAATTAGCTTTCTGTGAAAGTATTTCTGGTATTCCTGCAAACGTGTTGATCAAGAACTTACCTAGATTTATTGACAATTTGTATCCTATTAATTGACAGAAGTAGTTTTTCAGTATACAGTGAGATGCAAATATTGCTTGCTTTAAAATAGATATACATGTATTTTATGTTCATGACTGTGGTGCTAAAAAAATAAAATGATATAAATCTATAAGTTTAGAATTATCTGTTTTTATCAGTATTTATTTAAATGAACTATCTGCATAATAAACAAATATAAAAGAACATGCTATATTCATGTTTTCATTATGAGTGATCCACACTGACAATGATATATATAGTGGTGTACTGGAATACTACACAATGCAGGCAACACATGGTCAAATTTAATAAAACTAGACAATGCAGGCTGTACAGAGTCAAATTGTATAATGCTGCTTAACTGTCTTATTAAATATTACCTTGGTTCACCTTTCTTTTGTGTGATTGTATATATATATATATATATATATATATATATATATATATATATATATATATATGTCAAGGCCCAGAACGCGATCTGGACGGATCTCAGATCTGTCCAGATCAAATTGCGATCGCAGTTTAGGCCAGCCCAAATTGCGATCGCAGTTCAGGCTGGCCAGATCTTAGATCTGAATGAAACAATTTTAGGCAGTTGCTAAAATGCAAAGCCCATGTAAGTCATCATGCAATCACAAGTAATTATTTTGAAATTAACCTTGAGGCTATCATCTAAATATCATACTTTCATCCATCATGTATCTTTCAAAAATTCAATATTTTTTATAAACCTTAATATTATGTATTATATATATTTGTTACCAGTAGTTGTTCTGCTTGACTCATTGGATTTGGTCTTATTAATTAGTTACCTATTCATGGTGCCTGGAATCCTGTGATCTTTCAATGTGCTTAAATAAACTGACTGATATGATTCATAACTATAGCAAGCTATATTAAAATATAAATTGTTGTGTTCTTTGATTCATGTTTTTATAATACCTTTCACAAAATTTGTCTACTATAAACATGAAAAACATAATAAGTTCATAACCCTGTAATTTTATTGGTGCATTGGGTAATATACAATAACTGGGTTACATGCAACAAAGTGGCCCAATTTTGTAAGGTACTCTTGAAGGGTTATAGACCATTTCATGACAGAAGTCATATTTTAAACTCAAATCATTCAGATACTGTTTGATACCTTATATACCACTTTGTTTAGTGCAACCCCTTGTAACATGAATAAACAGTATTTCAGATCAACTCTTATTTCTATAGGTCTGGCAATTGCACAGCATTTTTATGCTACTTTTATTATGCCCTTATTGAAAATGCTTCAAAAATAAGTTCTTTCTGTTGAGATGTTTGTTATCATCCAGCTTCGTGAGAAGTAGACTCACAGTGTTAATTTTTAAAACATAAAATTTTAGCAGAGAAACATGTACAGAGATCCATATTGTTTATTGCTGCCATTGTAGGCTTCCAAAGGGGAAAAGTGTGTTGATGGAGCACACTTCAAGCACTGGTACAACCACCATTTTCAAGGCTAAACAGATTGGTGCCAACCAACTACTATTAACTGCCCATGTGTAGTATAATTGTATTTATTATGGGTAAATGGAACCATGCAATACTAAATGAGTTGGTAAAACATTCAATGTTTCACTCCTGTGATAGTAAAAGCATGGATCGCAATATGGGCTGGTCAAGTTTAGGATTGCAATCTCGGCTGGACAGATCTAAGATTTGTCCAGCCCAGATTGCGATCCTGAAGCAAGAAAGACAGGATCGCAATCTGGCCGGACTAAACTGCGATCGCAATCTGGGCTGGACAGATCTAAGATCGCAATTTGGGCTGGCCTGAACTGGGATCGCTATTTGGACTGGACAGACCTAAGATCCGTCCAGATCACAATCTGGGCCTTGACATATACATACATATATATATATATATATATATATGTATATATATATATATATATATATATATATATATATATATATATATCTTTTAACTGCTCTCAGACACAACCAATTCTGAAGTACTTGGGAATCCTGTAATCAACTGGTGAGCCCAATGACCTAAATGACCCCAAAGGCAAGCAATTGCTAGACAGTAACCATAGTAACATGGGTGTGTCAGGCGACCTTCACACCTGGTGTTGCATAATAATTATGCAGGTAGCTCTTTCATTGGATATTTGCTATGCACATAGAAAATGGCCATACAGCTAATGGACACTGGGCCCACGCCCACTTACCTAATGAATATTCAAAACCCTGTAGCAAGTGGGTCATGTTTACAGTTCACACACTTGCATGTCATGGGACATTTAACACTGTACACTGTAATTACCTGCTGGGCCCTAAATGACTGAATTGGACTTTCAACCTCCCAGTCCCAACCCTATACACCATATTTTTTTCATGCCCCACTGCCTTAAAGAGAGTTCCTCAAAGAGCAAACTATAAGGAGAACTTGTGACAAGGCCATTAACAAGTTAGGCTTTCACAAATGTAAGATTCCATGAAATGAACACATGCTGCATGAGAAGAGTGCTGATGTTCCAAGAGAACCACAGAACCACTATTTCATTAATAAAAGTAACTTGTGAACAAATAAAAAAATGTGTTAATTAATTAACTAAGATGTGACTGTTTATTTTTATGGAAATTGCTTTAAGTTCATGATCACTATATGTAAGAATGGGCTGACCTATCCTGAGCAATAATAAAAAATATGGGTTGTTGGGAAATATGAACTTTCTGACCAAAATATACCAATAAATCATCTCAGCTTAAATGTAGGCCGACATGCAGACTTATAGGTCAAAATTCTATTGGAATTAAGGTTTTTTTTCAGTGAACATAGACTTTTCTCTAGTTTGCTTACAAAATAAATATATAAGCACACATTTTCTCATGACCATGCAAAAGTCGTTTGCTAAAGTTTACTATGGACTGTGTTGCACGGCAAGATCAATTATATGATTATTTGCATCAACCTGACTGATCATCAATTATAATTGATCATCAGCCTGTCTTGTCTCAATGGGTTTTATTTATTTGGTTTAAGCAAGTAGTACTTGCATAATACAGCTAACAAACAGACATAGAAGAAAACATAACCTCCTTGTATCAATGACTAGTCTTTGAAAATATAAATTATCTGAACTATTTACTTATCTGCATGTACCTTTATGTTTGCACAAGATAATATGTATGTATATTCAACTTACAAATAATAATGTCTCAGAAACTCAAAGAAATAGTGAACCTGTGATTTACTTGGAATTACTGAACCTATGAAAGGTAGCTCTTCCTTTTTTTCAAGATTAAAAAATGATTGGCCCTTCATTGACCCAAGATAAGCCATCCAGATAAAAAAATATAAAGCATGCATTAAATAGTTTTTTTTTATATTTTTGGCAGTAACTGACTCAATTTTTTAAGTGCTAGCTTAACTAAGTATGTGTATAGATCTTCAGAATTTCATTTAAATCCTGGTGTTAACCAGACCTGGTGACCACAGCACCTATGGGCCCCAGGTGTGCAATCGTCCCCATTGATGGGTAATACCACAGAGGAAACCCTGAAAGGGGCACTGGTTTGTAAGTGAACACAGCCACAGAGCACAGCTTTCCCAACAAGTCTGCAGAGGACTCACCTTTGGTTTGGGGCCCTGAGCGTTAAAAATCTCACTGCCTGGCCTGAGTTTTGAACTCAAACTCTGCCGGCTTTGAGTAAGGTGATCTACCCTTAGACCACAGAGACTGGTTTAAAACCATTGGTTGGATCTCAGCCAAATTAGATTAAGACAGATACTAAAGTTTTGCCTGTCACAATGACAACATGATCTAGATTTTTCGACCTATCTTTTTTGTTCCAATAATAGAGATAAGATCCTAGATTTCAGACTCCATGGAGATCACATCACCTATCTGAACTTGCCCTTTTGATCATATTCCTGGATTACAGTTTTGTTTCTTCTGGATATGCTGGGTTTTTTTTTTCTTTGATTTTACTTTTTATTTCTTTTTGTCAGTTTGCCTGGAATATACAAAAATTTGCTCCAGTTCTTGAAGGATTGGTGATGATTAAAACAATATTAAGTACAATATTTACACTCTCAAAAGCTTTAAGAAATCTTTTATGGTTTCTTGTGACATAGCTTGAGTTAGCAACATAATCAAAGCCTGGTCTTCATTTGCAAAAAAATTGATCCATGAAAAACAGGAGCAGCAAATCCATAGAATAATTTCTTGTATGGACTAAATTAATTTTTCTAGAAGAATGGGACACAGGCTGTAAAAGGCTCAAAAAAATGTTGATGCAAGTCAAGCCAGGGCGTGACATTAAATTTTGAAAATACTAGCTAAGTTTGGAAAATTACATCTAGCTTTTGCTTTCCGTACAAAAATCTGTGATTACAGCCATTACCACAAGGAGAATTCCAGTTGACTGTGTTGCTTATTTTATTCCATGCTAGACAATAAACATGTTCAGTTTTTAAACTGAATCAAAATTACAGAACTCTGGTAGCAATCATGGCAATCAGATATGATTATAAAAATTTTGCAAACTTGAAAATACTTAACTTTAAAGGTCTATTATGTACAATACATTGTCTCATGATAAAATAGGTATTTTGCGATTATGATGTAATACTTGGTTTATGATACATGATACATAATAGGTACATCATGGTTCAGATTGTTTATTAGTGTCAAACAATTAAGTTGGCTTCACTGGTTCCTGCTTATAATAAGAACCAAATCCACACAATGCCAATTAGGTTTCCAGTACCAGTACTAATAATAAACAAATATAAAGTGGACAATAAAAAGGGATAAAAATTGTAGGCCTAATTGTAGAACTACTACCCTTGCAATAACTGCAGGCCCTAGTTACATTAGGGCTGTTTATTATTGTTTGTTTACAGTCAAAGGGATTAAATGTGAATATATATATATATATATATATATATATATATATATATATGTTTACTTACTTCCGAAGTCCACATAAACCAGCAAACCTGAGCACTATATATTATAAGGACAATTAACATGTAATTTCAAATGTAAATATTAGTTATGTCTACATTATACAGGGAGATATAAATAGGCTTATATAAACCCCAAATATAATTTGTGCATTTGAAAAGGAAATTTTTTAGTTAGGTGCATTATAAAACTGTGCAAATACAGATTCTGTTCATGGAGATAAACTGTTTGAAAAATGATGCCAGGGTTTAGTATTGTTTGCAAAAACCTGCTATGTACTGTAAATTATCAAGTTTTCACACGAACATGAATAGAAGGGTAGCCCAACCTTTGTTTACAGTAAACACTCCTCCCAGAGCGACTAGATTTGTACCTGGTGACCTGCACCCCAGGCATTTCTCAGTTTCAACCCATTCATTCACTGCACTCCGTGTGTGTAAATGTGACCCAAATACTGGGGTCTCACGTCTGTTACTGACCTGTTTTTAATTTGACTTCATGGCCTGTGACTGTGAGTGGGGTGTGGTTGCATTATTCTGAACGCCAACAGGTTCTTAACACTGTCAAAAACTGGATTTTTTTAAAATCTGAACACCTAATTATTTCAGATTGTTTTGATGAAATCAGTAATTTTGCAAAAAAAAAAAAACTAGCATGGCAATTTAAGACAAAATTAGACAACTTAATTAGTCATTAATATATGATATATCACAACACCGCTTGACCACCCCCCCCCCCCCCCCCCCAAAAAAAAAGCAGCAAAGCTAAACCAAATCAACAAAGTATCAATATAAAACTAGTTCGAAATAATGGAAGTCTAACTTGGAGTAATTTCACAAATAAAATTTAAATTTGAATCACCGGTCGTATTTTTTAATATATCTAAAATATATAGTTCATGAAAGCTTGTGCGACCCTGAGGGCCTAAAATTTACAATAACGTTACAGCCGTTACGATAAAATACGTCATCAAGCTATATTATAAAGTATAGTAATCAGTATTACATAGACACAGTATCCAAATTTTATCCACAGATCAGTGCGTTAAGATTGTGAAGTAAAACTCGAGATACTGATATCTCAAATGAAGTGAGTACATAATTATCTGTCACTTGACCATTTATGATTTAATGTTTTGATCAGACACCCACGTGGTCTGTCGATGTTGTACAATAATGTACCCTCGACTACCAGGCAACTTGCCAAAATCGTGTAAGGAAACAAACATGAAAAAGTTGATAAACCGCATATTTCATTTTTATATACACTACACGCGGTCTATGGGAATGACAATTTTTTTTCTTGATTATGATGAGTACATTTATCTCGAGTTTCGAGATTATGAGTAGCCCAAGTCATGATGGTCTTGTCAGTGTATTTTGTCTGGTCTCAGATTGGTGTCTGAAAACGGGGAAAATTACTCACCTCCGAGTCCGAGCGTCTGCTCATTTGAGCTCCCATGTTTCTTCAAGTTTGATAAATACAGTCTTCAAATTTAACCCGCCACTGAGATTCTATAGTTTGAGTGTAAACAGTAAATCAGTTACTTTATCTCGGCCACGTTTTCAGGTTTGTATTTTCTGCACTAAGCCACAGCGAATCCCTACCGCTGAAGCGTGCCAAATATGGAGGGAGGAACGGCGTGGCAGGAATAGCGCGCGCTGATTGGCTAATAGGGACACACCTACACACTGAATGTCAAGGTCGTTGAATGTCATTGTTGATTTCAGGATGGAAAGTAGAGGGAAAAACACGTCATTCGGCGAGTATTCTCGATGTTGTTACCCCACTGACGTCAAAACTGACATGTCTGACGGCAGGCATTTGGGCCCCTGTGGGTTATTCTTGTCTTATAATAATCATTAAGTCAGTGTTTGGACTCCTGCTGAACGGCACGGTTTCGTAAGGATGTTAATTTTGCACTGGTACTACTACTGGTCATGTGATCTTGCGAACGTCTTCCAGACAGTGATAATAATGTCTCTAATTTTTTTATATCATGTAGAAAAAAATGAATGCATCACAGTGAGTCATATAAAATGTCTGTCTTCTCTATTTCCAGCATAGCATTAAAGACACAAACCTAACATTTATTATTCCTACTATATTTAGAAATGGGCACCTATATATTATATATATATATATATATATATATATATATATATATATGCCTTTACAGCCTTATAATATTACACTACATGTCATATAGTATGACTGTAGTCAATATAGACATTGGCCCATAAGAATGAACTCCTCGATTCGACGATTGCTTTTTTTTCAGTGACTGACGCAATGTGGAGTCCATAGATTGCATCTGGAGTTAACTGTTAAAACACTCCATATACACATCTATGAGATTTAACATATATCCATTGATAAATATTCAGTACATCTATGTGTATTGTATATTTGACCACTAGAAAACATTACTGTTCTGTTCTCAGCCCTATTTTGCACCAAAGAAGTTAAAATATGAACATAATAGTACACAGGCCTAAAGCCTTATACAGGACTACCACCAAATGCATGGTGTCTACCGGGGGCTGTTAATGCTACAATTCTCTCTGGACAAATAATATCAGTTGTTGATGTTACAGGTGCTTCATGCTTTCCAGAATGCTTATTCTTATTACAGGCCTTTCGACATACAACATTATGTGAACATTGGTTTATTAAAACCATAGGAAATATTTTTATTCAATTTCCTTTCTAAGAGTAACAGATCGTATCGTGCTATAACCCCAGTTAGCCCTTTGGTGGGCCGGCGACGCAAAAGAAACCGTCTATATAGACATATTATTGTCAAGCAGCCTTTGCGGTCAGGTACTAAGCCTTATATTTTGCCTACTTTTGTTAAGGATCTGACATATTCTGTTTTAGAGTATATACATATAGTTCTCCATATATATATATATATATATATATATATATATATATATATATATATATATATATATATATAGTACAAATTATTATTATTATTTATATATAGATATTGTAGGGTTTGTATATAAATTAAGCCAACTTCTGCAGGTTCAATAGATAGTTCGTTTTTAAGATATTAGCAATATTAGGAATTTTGTTATCGACACCCAGAGTTCCGGTATGTCGGAACTAAAATAAAATATTTTTGTCAATATCTCGCTGATTTTAGCACCAAATAATGATTTATACGTTTAAACTGGGAAAAAATCCCACATATTAATACGGTACTGTAGGCCTAATAGAACATAATTATTTTATACCAGGCTGAAAAGTCGACAAACATAAAAAAACACCAAAGAATTAACAGCAGGGTTGGGCAGTGCGTTTCACCCGGCTTTTATGGGTTTTATGGGCAATATAGTCTCAACTGACTGAACTCAAAATTTCTTGTACCAGCTTTGGAAATACTGTGATCAGTATGCTTCTTCGCTTTTTTTGTTAATTTAACAGGTCTAGTCCAGCGAATTTTAAATAGAAAGCATACCTTAAGTTTTATAAATTTATTGCAAATTACAATTATAAACAGCATTTTCCATTTGATTTAATACTTCATTTTGCCGTGTCCGTTTCTATGAATATGTGTTTGCCTTTACTTTTGGATACTCTTCGCTTGAACCGTTAATGTTGGTATAAGCAGGGGCGGATACCGAATTTTAAGACTTGAGCTGGGAAATTATGTATCTCTCGAATACAGATTAATTAGGGAGAAAACGCTGTTTTTATTAAGCGCTTTATTTTCCTTGTTGCTAAGGTTGAAAAGGACGTTGGGGTCACCTATCCCCCCCCCCCCCAGGACTGATATGGACGAGTCCAATCCAGTCAGTTTGTCAGCTGGAGGAACACCAAATCGATCATGCTGTACGTGCAGTGTTAAAGTTAAATTTGCTATTATACCCATGTTTAATTTATCATTTACTGGTTGTCAGGACCATGCTATGGTTCTGATAATAAAAATACTCGAAAGTATGATTTTAACTAAACAATTACTAAGTTAGTGTAAACATATATGTAGAATTAAAAAAGGATGTAAATAATAATATAAATAATTAGAATAATAACACTATTAACAGCAGGTCAAGTATGTTCCACCTTAATATACAGTAACGAAAGTATATAGTGATTATATATTAAACGCACGTATTTTTTTTATTTAACTTTTTCTCAGGCTGTGTTCTAATACCATTGCTGTATCACTACATTACACAGTAGTAGTAGTATTACTCATTTATTTCACATTTTATCTATTTATTCAGCCCTCTTTATAAACACCAATAGCGAAAAGAAGAAGGGCAATTAAGGTTAATATTCATTTATTTATGTATTTCTTTTTTTGCACATCAGCTTAACGAGCCCATGTAATATCAATATGGAATTTGGATAGGATAGAGTGTATAGGAAGAAGTACCCTTTTGTACATACATCTGTAGAAGGAGATAAAAAGGGTATACCAGTACACAAATAAGTATATATTCTTATAAGTGTGCACATTTGGCAAAGTATATGCATATTGCTATAACCTTAAGCAAAATAAAATTAATGCTAAAATGCAATAAAAGCGGCATATTCATACAGTATATAATAAGGATAAGAACACTTACCGGTAATCCTTAAATTAGAGATAAAGTCCACACTCCTGTAGTGTACAAAACTCAAGCATCAAATTGTTGCGGAGACTGATGCGTTGAGATGAAAATCGACGAGATATAGACGAAAATAGACGAGGCACATGATAGCAACTTCTGATTCGCCAAAGAGTTTTGCATGAGTTTAACCTAGTAATCGATATTATCAACAGTAAAATCATTGACAGAGCACACATGGGTGCATATATATATATATATATATATATATATATATATATATATATATATATATATACACAAAATATAGAACACTGCACTATATATACTCTAACGTTTGTGTGGGTGTTTTTAAGTCGAGTCAAATAACGTATCTCGTTATCGTCAGATGCCCTATTATTATACAGCTTAATCGATACACACACGTGGAACCTCTTAGCGGGCACCTCCATGAAGTAGACGCCTCTATATAGTGGAAATTTTTTACAGTTCCTCTTTTATACTTATATTATGCAACTTCATTAGGCCTAAAAGCGTAGTGTTAATTTACTCCACAAAAATTGGTCAATTGAAAACAGGAGTCCTTTCAATTCAAATTTATAGAGTCCAGTTGATGTGCAAGTGTATGCAACAACAAAGATATAAAGGAATTAGGAATGTTTTGATAGTTACTGATTACTACTGAAGGGAGCTATTCGCATATCTGGTATGTTAAATATTCACTTAATGTATATGTCAAAAGAAAAAAAATGGTCTGAAACCCGTAAAAATGTATCGGCGGCTGAAAAAAGGAAGGGGCTGCGGGCCCCCTGGATCACTCCCACCCCCGGTATTCGCTTCTGCTGCATGGGACCGTGAAGGAACAGTTTCGCCAGGTAACGTTTGTATACAGCCAAAAATGAACTAATGGAGTGAGATACTGTCTATATTGCTGCAAATGATTGTGTTACTTTAATGGTAATGAAGAAATAAAGGATATCATGTTTAATATGATAAACATTAGGCGGCTTCCACAAAGGAATCTTCTAGTATATATACCAATCAAGATGTTCCTAACATTGCATGTCGGCTTATAGTTCATTTCTTGCTTCAGACTACCCCCCACCCCCTTTCTCTCTCGTGTACTTATTTATCATAATTTATGCAATAAAAGTAGAATGTCGTTTATCCAAACATATTTTATCAGGGGGGGGGGGGGCACCTCCCTCAATTACCTCCGACGCGGTACAGTGGTGTGAAGGGTGATGACTTTCATTTATAATTTTAACATGGAGCAATATTGAAGTACCCTTCACTTACGTTTGCAGGCTGGTGGTAAATAATGTTTAAAATAATGATTATAAAACATTAAAATGTTAATTGTTACAGTTTCCATGCAGTTATATAAAGAAATCTGTGTATATTTACAATTTGATCTATATTAGTGAAAATGCATATTAATACAAAACTGCCAATGTTTCATCCGTAATCAAATGTAGCCCCCGCGCCGGCCCCACGGCTTATGGCTTCATATTACTATATATTACACTCGAGGAGGGCCGCCCATGTTTGCACTCCTGTTACAATGTTCCTAGAATTTCACATGGCTTTCTGAATTTGAACATCGTTCGGTAACTGTGTGTAAACGATTCACCATACAGTATAGTATAACGGTATTTATGTATATGCCTTTCTTCAATGAAATGTAGACTTCCACTCATGTTAAAATAGTCACTGGAGGAATCACGTAATGCAGTCAGCTCTGGGTTCATTTCTTGTCAGCACCACAAACATTCTACACAGGTTCTTTCATACTTATACATTCACATATATTAACATATATTGTTCAATATGTACGTTCATAAATACATACCTATACATACATACATATATGTAAATATATATACGTTCGTACAAACATACACACATACAAAAATATATATATATACATACATACGTATATACATACATAAATGCATACATACATACATTATACATAAACAGTTTTACACACATACATATATACATACATACAGACGGGAACCCTACTTTTTTATTATTATGGGACGTACGTGTTTTCATCCTTGTCTGTAAGCGGAATTATCCGAAAACTACATTCAATGAGGCTTTTTAGAGAGTTTGTACATGCATGAGGGGAAAACCCCATATTGATCCGGAGAAAGGGGCAGAGCCAATATATTTTTTTTCTTTTCGGAAGTATGTATATTAGCTCTACGTATTTAGGTCTACACGTATAGTGTCATTGTAATTATATCTTTAGGCTTCATTTAATTATCTTATCTAAGTGCTGTTATCAAATACTGATTTGCATGAATGTTGGCTGATCTGAAGTGTTAATGGAGAATCATATAGTTAACTGTGATATATATATATATTATATATATATATATATATATATATATATATATATATATATTAAATGGCCTGAGTACATATCACACCGCAGGGCTCGCCATTGACACCATTTGTTTATTAATGGACAGTGGGGTCAACCAGAGCAGAAAATTTACTGGCCCACAGGAATTTTACAGAACTCCACTTTTATTTATTGAAAATATTGTATCAGTAATTTGTTTGAAAATATCATAATGTAAAATTATCACAAAAGTTTAATTTGTACAAATTTTGATATTTTGTAATTCCTCGTATGGCCAACGAGTAGTCGCTTATATGTAAATTAAAATAAATGGGGGGGGGGGGGGGACCCTCCGTGACCAAATTTTGCAGGGCCTCCTTTAAACTGGTCCGGGACTAATTTCGAGCTGTGCATGATATACATCAGCCCAATCAAATTTTATTTCTATACTATATAAAACTGTAATTCTTTTGAGGTTGTCCACTGACTCCCTGTCAATCTTTTCTGTCAGTCAAGAAAAGAATTTAATCACATCAAATGAACATAAATGATCGGGACGGATTTTGGGGAGATGGGGGCTTTTTTCGAGAAAACAATCAACAGAATAGAATAATACAGACTTAATGATAAAAAACAACTTGTCGAAACTATCCTAAATTGCATCATTACGCCCACAATTAAAAAAAACAAACAAAGAAATTTTCCTATATATACACCATGGGAGGGAATGCCTCCTCCAAGACTGTCTCCCTCCCTGTACCCATGTCCCACGATGTGTTGTTAACAACACTTACCCAAAAACCCTGGAGCGTGTAAAATTAAACATAAATTACGTTGCACTAAACATTTTTATACACAACGATACAATGCTGTCCGGAAATAGTTACACGAAGTCAAGGTCTCGAGTATAATATCGAGCCCGTTCATATGGATGTTAACAAAGAAATGTCTCGCACAGCTTGCTTTACCAAGAACGTTTTTCTATAACCTAATAGATTGGTCTGTAGTGTCACTGTAGAGGTCAGTACCTCTTTGATCAGAAAGGTCCCTGACCTCGCAGCTCCTACAATACCGACCTTTCATATACTGTACACCGGCTGTACCGGCAACCCGCGGCAGTACAGAACTCAATCATTCATCTAAATAAATCCTTTAAGTAAATTAGCATATCCAAAGAAAGCATAATAAATGACGATCATAATACGAGAGATACACTTGCTTGTTACTATGTATTTTTTCCTAATTTGAATGACGTGTATTTGTTCAATAAATTAAAGAAAATCTATACATTTTTTATTCTTCCATTGTGCATTTATTGTGGCACAGTATAATAAACGATGGATATGTATTAAAACATATTTTCTTTTTAGATAACTATTATAAGTCAAATATATTATATACATGTAAAAAGCTCAAGTATTTAAACTATGATAACTGGAGCTTGATTGAGCAACTCTGGCTGGTAGGAGTAAAGCGTCACCTGGTGAGTGATTTTGGTAATACTGCAATTGTACATGTTCACAGCATTTTATGTCTGGCCTAACAATAACATGATTATTCCCGCACCTCCTGCCCCCAGAAACTAGTAAATGTAGCATGTTTTAATGATAGGGGGGGGGGGGAGGGGTATATATCGACAATCTCCATGATATTCAGAGATAATATTCACATGGAAATTAAAATTATTAATAATTAGAACTATAGACTTTGGTTCCATTTCTGAGTTTACTATGAAAAATGATATATATAAATTTGGTAAAGTTTAAAATATATATATATATATATATATATATTAATCGAGAGTACTAAACCATACTCCTCTCCAGCAGTCGTCGCTAGGAAGAAAGATTTGAGTCTCCACCTCTATGTTGACAACAAGCAAAAAAAAAAAAAAATTATAACACTGACAGACACGATGCAATGAAGAGTCCTGGGATGAAATGGGGGAGGAATCAAAGTTATTTACTTTCTTGGATTTGTTTTTGGATACCAACACGTGTCTCTGGCCCCTAAAGATCAATTTACACTCCCTTTATACGAGTAAAGGAAAATCCTCTTCGGCCTTTGCAATGGCACAACAACATTCCCCAGGCAGATGCATGTCACAGTGAATTGCCTGAGTTACCAGAACTTACTCATATATCCTTCGGAAAACATCTGAAAAATGTTTAGAAGCCGACATAAAACTCTCACATATAAAGTATAATTGATAAGTCGAAGGACATTGGATCCGGCGAAGGTATTAATACGGATCCACAGAAATCAAGCGTTGCACAGGAGAGAATGGACTTCGAGTGTGAAGGAATATATTTCGTTTCTTCGACTTTTTATCTATCATATGGGACGTGTGTGTTTCATTTTGCTAAACTAGCAAGACACTGACTTGACCTGGTGAATATGTGCAATGAAGTTCAGTGATTTCACCGGAGTCGTCTGAAAGCCCATTTCCTAAACGATTGACTGCAGAACTCCATTCCCTGACAATGCACACTACTCCAAACATCTTTTCTTTGGAGGGGGGGGGGGGGGGGGGGGGGGGGGCTGATGTTACTCTGAATTGTCTTGGAGCAGTGCTTTCCCAAGAACAGGAATGACACCGCCGCACGAATGCATATGCAGGCATGAAATTAAGACCTTTACTGAAGAATGATAAGAATGCATCAATCTATAGTAGCTAGCGTTTTATTAGTTATTTGCAGACAAATGTAAGCTTGACGCTCTAGAAAAGGTTGGCAACCCAGTTAGCAGTCTTAAACTTTGAGCTTCTATACGAATCTGGTCGAAACAACAGCATTACCGATGCGCCATCTACATAACCTGCAGTATTACCCGATGAGACTGAATGTTACTCTAAATTGTCTTGGAGCAGTGCTTTCCCAAGAACAGGAATGACACCGCCGCACGAATGCATATGCAGGCATTAATTAAGACCTTTACTGAAGAATGATAAGAATGCATCAATCTATAGTAGCTAGCGTTTTATTAGTTATTTGCAGACAAATGTAAGCTTGACGCCCTAAAAAAGGTTGGCAACCCAGTTAGCAGTCTTAAACTTTGAGCTTCTATACGAATCTGGTCGAAACAACAGCATTACCGATGCGCCATCTACATAACCTGCAGTATTTCCCGATGAGACTGGAGAGAATGAACTAACTTTACTAAATAGAAAAAAATGATTTTTATTTTTCATAATGTTTTGGCTTTGGCCAGTATCTTTACAGCAGGAGACATTGTGGAAAATCCACAAGTGTTCACAACATAAGAAGGAATAGAAGGTTGCAATAAAACGATACAGTAAATAATCAACTTCCTGCCGACAAAAACAAGAGCAATAATTTCGTCGCATAAGTAAACAGTCCAAAGTCTTCTTAAGCAATGGGACAAGCTGGGAAAGATTGATTGTTTATTATAACGTATAAGTATTTGGTCCTTATCCCAAAAGAAACTCCATTAATTTGTACCTGAAGGCATTAAATCTTCGGTATTAGCAGTGCATAAGAGCATGGCACATAGGGAATTGAGAGTACGCTGGCTCCTGGCACCATCAACCGTTTTTGTAAAGACAAAGAGTGTCACCTAAAGCGTTGTCAGTGTTGTGGAGTATCCTAATGAACCATCAAAAGCTACGCTGCATTTGCGCTCGTGAAATAGTAGCTCTTGATTTTACAAACCTGATCAGAAAAATCGAGAATCATCTTATTCACGATATGTGCCCTATTAACTCATATTCGGTCGGAATCGCAGATTATATGGTCATTTCCGATTGGTTAGTGCAGTTATCGAGGGGGAACCTATTGCTGACTGCTTGGCAACACACAATGAACGGTTGAGGGATGCATACCGAAATGCAGGTATTTTTTTTTTCAAGAAAAGATGCTCAGTGATAAAAGACAAGCGAGAACTCCGACTCACTTTTGGACATTGGTGTATATGGGTTTATGAAATAATAGTGCCACCAGAACTCTACTCCAAGTTTCCTTGCTACCCTAAGTATAGCAAGTACACGCAAAACGTTTAAATCATAACGTGTGCCAGATTCGATCACTGGATGGGGGAGCATACTACAATTAGAACAGACACAGCTTGAAGAAATGTGCGACTCTGATGTGGGCAAAGACTGAAGAGCACAGACTCCTGCAATGTCATGGTGGTTCATGTGACAATCATTCTGAAAGATCAGGTCTAAATCATTGTCTTAATTTAACCAGGGGGTTACTGAGGATATATTTACTCAAGGTCAGCAATTTCACATAAATTATGATTTATATATATTAACCTTGTAAGAAACAATTTTATGTCAACAACAGTTGTCTTGCACAAGTGACACTTTTATAAAGAAGGGGAGAAATGTAACATATTGATTATAAATGTTTTACTTTTATATCTTTACTCAATGTTTTAATATAATGAAAATTTATGTTTGGTTGTAATATACTTAGTCAGCTTTGGTTTCAGCTGCTTACAATGCTCCTTTTAGAGACGCCAATGCTTTATTTTAGTCTGACACACACTATCTTTTTATCCCTGGCCTGATAACTTCTTCAAGACGTGAGCAACTTCTAATAAGCCAGGGGCGGATCCAGGATTTAGGAAAAGGGAGGGGGGCCCCAGGAAGACAAATGAAAACCCTAAAAAAAGGTCCTCAGGTCTGAAAAAGGGGGGGGGGGGTCCAGGCAGCAAAATTTTTGTCTGAACCCCTTAAAAACGTTTCTGATGAAAAAAGGGGGGGGGGGGGGTCCGGACCCCCTGGACCCCCCCCCCCCCCCCCCCCGGATCCGCTTCTGTAAGCAATAGGTCGGAAATTCAAGATGGCTGTATCATTTGTTCATCAAATTGCTCTGAGTTCTAGGTATTTCCTGGGTTGTCAATTTCAACGAGTTTTAACATAAGATTCGACTTCATCGTAATATTCTGTTTTTAGGTTGGTCTTAATTTCCTAAGTTAGATATTAACTTAAAACGGAAAGCTTAAAAAAAAAACCATTGAATTTTAAAGCCTATTTAATTTTCTGAATCGCTCCATAAATTGACGTGTGGTAATATAAGACAATCAGTTAAGAAATCCAATGAAGCCATGACCATGTTTCACATTTTAATTCATTGCAAAACAAAATGTAAAACAACCACAAAACACAACATATGGCAAGTAAGCTCATTCTGAACTTGACATTTTCTTGCAGTATAGATAATCTTTTTTAAATATATATTTATCACACTTCAGGAAGTAACGTTAACAAAAGTCAATGAAAACGATTTAAACATGTATCAAATTATGTCGGTCTTTCCCACATAAAATAGGTAGCGGAATATTGCCACTATAGGCGCCACCTCGCGTCCGTGGTGGAACTAAACCACAAATATTCTTATAATAACAACTATTAACGTTGGCCACATTTTTCTATATAGTACATGTTTTGTCGAATTACTACTACAGGTGTTTTATATGAAAACTAAAGTGACGTATCCCTCCCTAAAATCTGGACAACAAGCACATATTTAGCTATGTTTATCTAAACAAAGGCGTATGAATTACGCCTGAGCATTTGTATTGGGGCCTATTAATTTCCTACATTTGTGCACCTTCCACCATAATAACCACTTATTGGTTTCAACGGTCTTTGTTTTTGTCTTTAAGACAAGTCAACAAGCACATATTTAGCTTTGTGTATGTAAACATAGGGCTATAAAATCACGCCTAACAACCTGCCTTATAATTCCTACATTTATGCACCTACAAAATAACCACCTTTTGGTTTCAACGGTCTTCGTTTATGTCATATTAGTTACATGTGTAAGGGGTATATCTCGGCATCTGATTCTACAACAATTCCGCAGTGTAAATAATTAAAATGTCATTTTCAGGTATGTGTCGACCGATCTGTGTCAGACATGTTTAAAATAAAATATAAGAACATACTCTGGTCTGAAAATAGAGAATACCCATACACCGAAACCTGGCAGATCTGTCTTTAAAGTCTAAATATTCATATATTCATATATATACAGTTGAACCAAACCTAACGACCACCTCGGTCTAGCAACAATCTCAAAATGAAGACCACTTTTGCACGATCCCAGTTCTTTCTAGCTCTGTATATCCAACTTTTTCTAAAAAGCCAATACTTTATTATTGTACTTTTGGATCATAGTTTCGAGGTTTTCCTGTATACACAAACACAGGCACACACACACATACACACATATATATATACACCTTAAAACCACACGTATACTACAGGTTGGTCATTCAGTAATAGTAAAAACGGTTTCTTTACTTGCTTCGTTTAGTGCATGGTCGCTTCGACCGGTCATATTTTGTGCATTTTATCTTTTAAACATTAACGTCTTGGGATATGTGGAAATTAAAATAAAAATAAAAATTAAAAGATCCATAGAGCATAATGATTACATATATTGCTCCTACCGCTGCCTAAAAGTGAGGTACAGTACGCTATTCTCATTCTCTATGAGTGAAGTGCAAATTTTATTTTAAGTCATCATTGTTTATTATGATACTCGATGTATTTCTTGTCTCCCAATCTCATTCACGTATCAGTTGTTGTATATCTGCTAAATGTCTTGAGTCAGAAAATAAGAATAATCATCATACTTCTCTTACTCTTTCTCTCTCCTGGAAAAAATGTAAAGCCTTGAGGAAGCGAGATAAAATTGTGAGGGTAATCTTCCTTCCCCATTTCTCTTTTGCACCTCTCTCTTTTAAAGCAAGTTCTGTACAACAGACGTCTTAACATTAACTCTCAACTACTCCTAAAATAACTATACCAATGGTCCCCTTGACTATTCCCCGTTTCATTTGACCAAGTGACTTTCTGAAATGGAAATGTAAACATTACATATATGTGTACCTCGGATGATTCTCTTGTGTTATAATATCTATTCTAACAGTTTCCATAATTCAGGTATATATTGGTGATAATTAGTTCTTTGAACATTTGCCAACGTATTGTATACTAGTATCTCATAAGGGGAGAACCTTTCCCTAAACGCTGCTGATACACTTTCATACGCTGCATGTACTTGTTCTATTGCTATGGTGTATACTGTAAATATCGTGAAGAGTACTTATATTACGTATCATCAATATACGTGATGATTATGACGGGTTGATTCTGCAATTATGCTGAATCATCAACAATATCTTCAAAAAGATTATACAAGAAATCAATTCACACTTATTTGTACTAATTCTATCCATTAAGCATAATGGATTATGCACCATGTCTAAATACCACCACTTGGTTCAAAGAGATCGGACGTGGAAGATCGGCCCCATGACTATCCAGATTGTAAACACGCTCGGTTTTGATAAAGCTGCCCTCAGATCAATAAAGATGTGATAAGACTGATAAATAAGATCTGATAATAACTTAATAACAAAAATAAAGTTGTACACGGAAGCGGAAATGAAACAGAAAGCACCTCTGCGGTATCTGTACACGGCACGTAAGCCTGACGTCACTTACAGCCACAGCGCATGCGCGGCCGAGATCGGTTAATAACACTATAACAACATCCAATGTTGTAACCCTGCACGTTTGGAACTCCTGAACAACAGCTTCACTTGCTTCTAACTCTCACTTTCTTTCAATGGCGCTTTTTCATCATTCTTTTCATCATCACCATTATTATCAGGAATGATTTTCATTTCAATACCCTCTGGACTGCTAGTCTCCGCAGGTCTGTTTGACAGATCGATCGTTACCAGGCGGTGGTCCTCTCCGTCGTCATTGGAGACGGGTACAGCATCAAATACATCTTCATCTTCCTCCAGCATTTCCTCTACTTCAACATCACCGCCCGGAGCGAAGGTGTGTGCAATCTCCTCAAACGTCTTGTTCTTTGTTTCTGGCACCATTTTATAGACGAAGAGGATAAACCCGAGCATGAGGACCAAAAACACCAGGAATACGTAAGCCCCGAGAACTTTCTGAAACAAATTCAAAACACACGGCAAGTTACGTAAAAGGGGGATATTGTAGTTGTATGATTTCAACGTTGTAAACATACAAAGTAAATGGAATCCTTGGCCCTGATTGGCCGAAAGGCTGCAGTCTCAAATAGCATAAAGATAAAGTATACCTTAATTTATCCAGTTTGGCAAAATATCAGCTTGAAGCTGAAGTAATACTAAAGTCTGTTATAAATGTATAAAAGACTACGGCAATATATAGAATATAAGGAGTCAATAAACTGTTTACTTTTTAGACGAAGCAACTGTCAAATTATATATGACATTATGTGTTAAGCATATTAAAGAAGATTAAAAGAGGGCCTGGTTCAGAAAAGACAAAAATCAAATAAAAATTTTTGTTTTATCAATATATATATATAATTATATATATATATATTGATAAAAAAACTTGTTATAAAAACTTCTAAAATTCTAACAAGAAAAAGAAATGATTGAAGAGTTAATGTAGAAGAATATTTGTGGAATAACATTTATAAGGGATTCAAATTTTCAAATTAATGGCTCACCTGGGTGGGTACAAAGCTCATGGCGATTATGAACGTGCAGACCCAATTAAACACACCGGCAATAGCCATAGCTTTCGGTCTTGGTCCTTGCCTAAACATCTCAGCACCAATCATCAAGGGGATCGGCCCTGTAAGATGAAACACATGTTAACTCCAGTGCTCCTCGAAAAGGATGTGTTCAGGAAAGTAAGACCTTAGACACAAACGGTATTGATTTGACTCAGAAGCGGATCCAGGGGGTGGGGTGGCCCAGAAAGCATCACTAAGAGTCTTGTAATCAAATAAAGCCATCCTAAATCCAGGTACAGACCCACATATTATCAGAACAAACACTTGCTGGTATATCTGATGATTTGTATAATAATATACAGATATCTAGAAAACTAAATTTATTGCTATGATTCCATGATATAAACTGCAAAATGTTCTCATCATTTTATAAACCAGTAGCTAAACTTAACACTTAACTCTCATAGTCTTAATGCCTGGCCAAAGCATTCCGGCAACAGTGTTTTTGTTATGCACTAATGATATATCCTTATCACTCCATGAGCTGATACAAAAGGGAGTCATATATCACAAGTGTCACTGGCAATTATGGGCACATAGTGAGATGTACCAGTTGTGAGTGCCATATGGTTATATATACAAGAAAACAAGAAAAATACAGATGGTCTACAAAATAAGTTATTGTGGACATCCCTGACCTATGACCTTGGCCTTTTGCCCACATATCAACTGGATTCTTTCTAAATGATGGGTAACTACTAACCACTTACATCTGGCCGGGTGTAATTACTTGGCAACCAATGAGTGAATAACTTAGACCTGCAACCTTTAACCTCCTGACCAGCTGACCTCAAAATCAATTAGTTATTTCTTAATGCAAAAAGACCCATAAATATGAAGTTTGAATCAAATTCAGTGATGCATAGATGTGGCATATGTGAAAGACTGAAGGTTTGGGTTGAACAGTTTCACTTGAAATATGTTCACAAGCATTTAGAACAATATTGTGACCTTGACCTTTGACCTTTTGAACTCAACATCAATAGGCTTCTTCTCCTATTGGTAGGTAAGCCATTTATGACAGATGGAAAGTATAGATTGAAAAGTTTGCTGAAAATGACTCCACGCAAGAAAAGGGTGCTGTGAACTTGACCTTTGACCTCAAATCAACAGGTCTTTTCCCCTGTTGGCAGAGAAGCGATATCAGTGCTGAAAGGTTTGGAATGAAAGGTCTAGCTTGAAATGTGTCCACAACCTTTTCAAAGAAGTGGATCCTGTGACCCTGACCTTTGACCTTGTGACCTCAACATCTATAGGATTCCTCTCCCACTTAGTAGGTGAGCTATATGTGAAAGATCAAAGAATTGGATGAAAGGTTTGGCTTAAAATGCATCCTGAGGCTTTTCAAAGAAGTTGGTTCTGTGACCTTGACCTTTGACCTCGTGACATCAAAATAATTATGGTTCTTTCCCTGTTGGTAGGTGAGCTGTATGTGAAAGATGGAAGGTTTGGGATGAAAATTTTGGCTAAAAGAATTCTTTCTGGGGGATGCAAACACACCCCATAACTTCGAGAAAATAGGTCGCAGTGACCTAAATTCGGGTTTGCAAGGAGATCTTTTTAGAACCTCTAAGACTGCATAGGGTTCATGGCCCTAGCCCCTATGGTTACGATTTGTGCCCTGCTAACGGACGGCCGGACGGAAGGACGCCGGACAAAGACCCATCGCTATACCCCAGCATGACTGAAAGTCAGCTGAGCTAAAAAAACACTATAAGAGACACTTTTTTTCATAGGGAAATAAGGGAAATATATGAGCCAGTGGGAGCCACTGTATATATTTCACATAAAGTATGTTAGGCTGGTCATACAGCTCTGCTGCACAGTCTGAAGTTGGATATGCTTGCTGCGCATGTGTGAACATGTGTTATGTTCCCGGTGTTAATGCTTCCTTTCAATAAACCAAACATGTTCATTTTCATGCAAAATGATGGACAGTGTCACTGTGTCAGGTGTCATTCCCGGATTTTAGCCAATAAGCATTGCTGGATTTAAGTTCACAGTACTGGGGACGCCCATAAAAATAAAACCTGGCAACAGAGACTTTAAATGGACAATGCAAAAACGTATTTGTTTTGGCTTATGGCTGTGTGTTTGGGGGTCGTGTTTCAACAAATGTGTAGCATGTACATGTTGCTCTACATATGCAGACAGAGTAGCCGCCGACGCAACAGAATTTGTTTTATTAAATTCATTAATATTTATAATTTTTCTATTATTATAAGTCTGTTGTATCGCTGGCCCACGCAAAAGGTTAATTGGGATAATAGCACTGAACCTTTACTCTTAGAAAGGAATTTGAATAAAAATAGTTCATATGGTTGTAACATACCAGTGTTCACATTATGTTGTATGTTTAAAGGAATGTAATCTCAACTAACCATTCTGGAAAGTACATCATACAAGTAAAACACATGAAACATCAATGAACTGGTTGATTGTCCTTAGAGAATTTAATATTTTCGGCAGGAACACTCTGTGTAATGACAAGGATAGCCCACAGAAACTGGCTCTGCATTGAGGTTGGTGTACAGGAAAATTGCATCACTGGTGCTTAATGCATTATGCCTGTGTACTATTATGAACACATGTTCAGTCCCATGGTGCAAATTAACGTGGTGAAAAAGCTTTTAAAGCTTTTTAATTTTCAAATATTCTATACACACAGATTTACTGAACATTATAATGTGTTATAATAAAAGGTCATCTATGAACAACGATTTGCGCCAATCACTAAAGAACAATTGAGGTGTCTACTCTTATCAGCTAACGACAGAGGTGATAATGACAAAGCATGAAACGAATGTCCCGAATAAAGACGATGGCAAAATGATCTTCTCCATCCTGAGGATTTGTTGCTTTAACAACTAATGATGGGCCAGTGATCGATTATAATCGATGATCGATCGCTTTGTGCATAATGATCAAATCATCAATCTTGCTCTGAGATAATCGATTAAAAAGTTTTGTACCCAACTTAGGCTCTGTGATGAGGAAATGTTATATGTGATAGGGAGTTGCTATATAATTCATGCCAGCAAACTTGTGTTCACCATTAACTTCATACCTAAGTAAACTCTATACACGTGTAGGCTATAGAATTATTTCACATATCAGCTAACATGTAGGACTGTATATCAGTCGAGACGATATAGAGGTGATAAATTCCATTCACCTAAACAACCGATTATTTCGATTATCGGTCGGTAGAGGTCAACTTAGTTTTACTGATAATTGATCATGAAATTACAACTCATTCCTAACACTATTAATAACTATAACTTTTGTAGGGAAAAAATAGGTACTCATGTTACGGGTTAATTGGAATACAATATTTTGTGGATTAAAGCGAAGTTATAATGTGTGCTGGTTCAAAGCACTGGTGTTATCGTTATTTTTCATACTCACCTAAACCGACGGCAAAACATATGACGTAGATGATAACACAGGCCACACTAAGGTACTGCATACCGCTGATGTGCGTCTGAGGAAACAGAAAAAAGGACGACTGTTAAATGATGCATATTTATTTAAGAATGAAAGGCGAATTCCCTATAGCAGGCAATGTTAGTTGTTAAATTAAGGTAATAGGCCTTTTTCAACTCAGTAGCCGGCGCCGACTAAAGCTGAGTGTTCGGGTCCGATATATCGACCAGAATAACATGTTTTGCGTTCTTGAAAGATAAAAATTCTACCTTTTCCTTCATTGCGATTTTTTTGCCTCTTCCTTGTATTTAATTTGACAAAAATCACAATACAGACGCTATGGATCCGAACACTGCAGAAGATCATTACGCACCATGCGCATGTTTTTAGAAAACGTCTGTTATGCGATATGGATCAAAGGTAATTAAATTATTAAGGATTCTTGAAAAAATTATTTCTATAAAAACCAGGAATAGCCATAATCTGTAGTTATGACGTGAAAAGCTAATCTATCAGTTTCTTCCAATATTTCAATATTTTCTTTCGGAGGGACATTCGGGGCCAAATCAGGCCGAATGTCTTTAACACAAACCATGTCTTACCCAAAATGCAAACACCTCTAAGGTGTGCTATATCGTGATCAAATTACCAAAAGTATAATATATATAACATTAAGAGTATGTCTCAATACTCAAGAAAATTGACTTTGTTATGTAAAACGGTGTCCAGTTACCAGATTCTGAGCCACCGTGATCAGCCCCAGGTCCACGATCATCCCGATCATCGGTATCAACAGCAACGGGCGGCGACCTGCAATGTCCATCAGCGGCACCTGATGGTAAAAAAACAAAACAAAACTTAAGCAATTAACGTTGAAAATCAGAGCGAAAAATCATTGGAATTAAATTTGTGAGATCGATCCATCTTTCATTTTACAAAAGGATAGATATAAGTTCATATCAAACTGAAGATCATATTCTGCACAATGTATAAAATCCTCACACCATTGCAGACGTGTATCTGGTACGTACAAGGGCCGGCATTACCATCAGGCCAGCTAAGCAGCGGCCCAGGGCGCAGACTTCAAGGCCGGCACTACCATCAGGCCAGCCAGCAGCGGCCTAGGGCCCAGGCTTCAGAACTATCACTACCATCAGGCCAGCTAAGCAGCGGCCTAGGGCGCAGACTTCAGGGCCGGCTCTTCTAACAGGCCAGCCAGGCAGCAACCTAGGGCGCAGACTTCAAGGCCGGCACTGCCATCAGGCCATCCAGCAGCGGCCTAGGGCCCAGGCTTCAGAGCTATCACTACCAATAGGCCAGCTAAGCAGCGGCCTTGGGCGCAGACTTCAGGGCCGGTACAACAAATGACCAGCTAGGCAGCGGCCTAGGGCTTAGACCTTAAGGCAGGCACTACCATCAGGCCAGATAGGCAGCGGCCTAAGGCCCTGACTTCAGGGCCGGCACTACAATCAGGCCAGATAGGCAGCGGCCTAGAGCCTAGACTTCAGAGCCGGCACTATCGATAGCCCAGTTAGGCAGCGGCCTTCAACAGACTTCAACAAGGCAGCGCCCTTGGGAGCAGACTTCAGGGCCGGCCCACCAATGACCAGCTAGGCAGCGGCCTAGGGCGCAGACTTCAGGGCCGGCACTACCATCAGGACAGTTAGGCAGCGGCCTGGGCGCTGACGACAGAAGGGAAGGGTGTGCACCTTTATAATTTTTCCTTTTCCATAGGTCATATCACTAGGTAGAACCTAAGCAAGTGCGAGTATTCTATATGATAGGGAAACATTTAAACAAGGGACCCATGGGTCACTGTGCTCAGCTGAAGTTGACCTTGAAGGTAAATATCTAAAATTATATAAATGGAGATAAATTCTTAAAGGAAAAAGTAGTACGGACTGGTTGGCTGGATGACATGATTAGTTTTTATTGATGATTAAGAAATTGTTGCAAATAATATTTGGTGACCAAACCATGCATTTCCAAATGTAAAATTTGAAGCATGTGAGCAGTTTGTAAACATGAGATGTATATTATTACCATTATTGGCTGGCTTTTTGATAAATTGTTGAATGTTCAGTAGTTTACTCATTTGTTCAATTGGATCTATATTTATATAATATATATATTATTAATTATATATTTATATATTTTATAAAATGTATACGGTTAAAATATAGCTAATGTTCCCAGTCTACAGGTGCAAGGACTAGGTGGCTGTTGTGGTGGTGTGGGGGGGGGGGGGGGGTGGGAGGGGGATAAGAAGTAGATCTCTGTATTATTATAGTGTATATACATAGGATTTTCACTCTATTCAACGATGCTTACATGATAAAAAAATTCATTCCCAATTACGGAATATTTAAAAGCTTAAAATCTGCAATATTTACCAACTGAATATATATGTTGCTTTTAAATTTCAGACTGTAATAGTTTAAATCCATACTCATACAGCATATGAAAGTTATGGCAACAGTGCTTATGGTGGAAAAATTCATAATTAATATATATTTAATGATAACGGAAAGATGATGGACAGACAGAGCTGATCACTTACGGTCAATTCTCCTGAAGCAAGATTATGTTTCAATAAGATCTAATTTTTTTTATAAACCAATTATTTTTAAATTAAATAAATGTTATACATTTGTAATTAAAACTAATGTCCGAGTGCACAGGTGCAAAAGAATCAATGGCAGGAAAGGGGGGGGGGGGGGGTTAATAACACTTCTGCTTATTCATACAGGGCTACCAAAGCCTGATCTCCAGTTCTAACAGTATGCCGAAGTTTGGATTCATAGGTCTAAAGGTTTCAAAACGTGCCAGTCAAACGGACGGACGGATGGACGGACGGATTATGGACCACGACTATAAAAACAGGTAAATCTGTTTTGAAAACTGACGGTAAATCATTTGGGTAAAAAATGAACCAACGGAAAGAAAAATTGGAAAAATATAAGTGTGAACTATTGTGCTTTTTACATTTCGGCAAAATGCTTGATCATTACAGAGTGGGTGGGTGGGTGGGGGGGGGGGGGGGGGGGTTGGGTTAACTTACACTGATTACGGTCATGAGGACGTTGACACCGTTCGTTCCTATGATTGCGTATGGGATATGGGCTATATCCACGTTAGCGGCCTTGAAGATATCATTGGAGTAAAAGAATATCTGTAAAAAAAAGATCAGATGAATAAACTTATACTCTAGTCCAGTGTTAGACAGTTATTAAATATGCAGTATCAAAAAAATTTAAATATTAATACTTGTTATAAAGTTTAAACGATACACCCTTATAGGTGCCGAAGTGCTCAGTATTCTCCTTCGCATCTTTGTCTAAAGCTAGACCGAATAGTAATGAATCCAAGCGCATTTAAACCACGATTAATTGGTCAGAGGACCTGTTGTTTTATAAATTACAAATTTTATTTTTAGATCACACGAAACTTTGAATGTTAGCCTGCTAGACACATCAACAATTCCACTTGCAATGACGTGCATGCCATTCGGTTGTAGAAGTTGTAACAATCTTGGCTTAAATTTAAAATAAAGTTGCTTAAACTTTTATTGCGTTGCCACAAAAATGTGCAGAATTGTCTTTTCCCAGTATTATTTTTCAACAATTACAGAATTCCAAAATGGAGTATTCATTTTTGATCACAACTGCAAAATTGTTATCATTAAGTTAAGTTATACAAATATATATGTTAAATATATATATATATATATACATACATATATATATAAGTCAATAAAATATTTCTCACTGCATATTACACATTTTGAGCTATGTCACATGGCATTTGAAAAGACACTTACCGCATTAATCCCAGAGAACTGCTGGACAACTTGGAGGAAGCAGGCGATAAATAGTGGCATGCGCAGTTCACGTGTAAATACCAGGTCCTTCAAGGTGAAGGTCTCTGTTTTCAGCTGTTGCTGATGCTCGGTGTCCATCTCCTCCATGTCCACGGACACGTCTTCTTGTCCGCGATAAAACTGGAGAGCTAAATTAGAAAAAAACGCAGGTCAGATACTTATGGTAAATGTTCGAGGTAAGTTAAACCAAAATGCATCAGATTATTTCTATGTTGTCGTGGTTTTAAAAAAAACCCTTGACCACTGTATCATTTAATACGCCTGATTTTGCCTTTCAAATTCGGCACATGTATCATCGGTGCGCTCTTCTGGGCAAATTTGTTTTCTTTTATTGCGGCCACGTACCCTGTTAACTTACTTTCGTATCATATTTTGATATATGCACTGAAGCTTATCTTGTCATGTCTAAAAGTTAAATAAAAGGTTTTTTTCTGTGAATTAAGTAGCCGATGATTATTCTGCTACTTTAACAAATGACTACATGGGAGCAAACAGCACAGAAATATGAAATATCTGATCTGAAGAACGGGCCTTTCCGGACACCTGCTACCGCCCTCTGTCGATTAATTTTAGAACTCACTCAGACAAGGCATCATGGACCCACCTTTCATTGCTTCATCCCGCTGGTTTTTACACAAAAGCAAGAACCGAGGCGACTCTGGCAAGAATGGCAGGATTAATAATGAGATCAGGGCAGGAAAGGCGTTCAACATTAACACGTACGGCCAGCGGTCCTGTGCACCTGAAAGTAACAAAATAGTTATACATGTATATCCATTGCACCCATATATCCTATTCTTGCTCTGCATCCTGGTGGCAGTCATGCTTAAAGCTGCAGTACCATATGGCCCTCAATAAGACTTTAACGAAATCTCTGGTCACAAATGGTAATCTCAATATTTTGATCCGAGTGAGGAAATCACACAAGGAACTGATGTGAATGAACAAACCGATTCATAAATCGACTTACAGTATCAGTTACGGACGTTATGGCAGACACGTTTTTCTGCTAACAAAATTTAACATACATGCAGAAATATGACACAATCTAACCAAATATATTTCGCATGTGGCAGAGGCAATCATAAAGTAAACAAAACACAATTCATGTAGCTGTTAAGAATCTTTGTAAATGGAGATTTGCTTTAAAAAGAGGAACAATTTTCTAGAGTTTCACTTCAATATTCGATACGACTGGCGCAGTAACCCAACGCCACAGGTAAACTCTGTAATCATCCGGTGAGCAAAACTTGCGCTAAATAACTTACCGAGTATACTGCGGAGACCGAAGATGCTGGAGATGAAGATTCCGATGGTGATGAAGAGCTGATGAGCCGTCCCGAAGGCTCCACGCAGGTTAAAGGGCGTGATCTCGGACAGGTACATGGGGGCGATGGTCCCACCCAGACCTTCAAAGGAAAACAAGTCTCATTATGAAGATATATTAAAGATTTAGAGGGAGAATGTAACTTGGTCGTGCTGACCAACAATGGTGCAAATTTTCTTTTTCTAAAGTGTGTTTTTTTTTCTATTTTATCGAGTGGTGTAACGGTTTAAAATATATTTTATTTAATATATATATAATAAGTTATTACATTATATATATATATATATATATATATATATTTCTTATTTCTTCAAAAACGTTAACTCGCTAAAATTTAGTGAACAAACAAAACAGTGGAAAATTATAATTATGTCTGATCAATACAGCTGCATAGTTTTGTACTTATAAATCCTCTTTACCCAGTTTTTGGTTATCATCAAATGTAAAACCGAAGTAACAAAGGTTCTAACACAAATTTTCGAACAGTGTTGACCGGAATGTTCAAGGGTATAATTTTGTTATATTGATAAGGGTGGATTATTTTCCATTCTTTATTTTATATATATATATATATATATATATATATATATATAATTTGTAAAGTAACCAGCTTCAGACGGGTGTTTAGTTTTTTTTTAATATTTTGCATCTTCAAATTTCTGGATGACTGATAACACCAATGTCTGTTGATTATGGGCTTGTAAACAGGCTTTTTTTCGGGAATCTAAATTGCTTGGAATTTTAAAACCTTGGAAATTTGTATTAGATTACCTACCACAGTTTATCCCCTGAATCAAACGGGACACCATTAGAAGCTCCGGTGAGCCCGCCACCTGACATACGGCAGCCAAGATGGACGCCACAAAAGCAAATATGTGACTGAATAATATCGTACGTTTCCTACAATATGGAAAAACAATACGGTAGTAGAGATATCTTACGCTTTGGGGATTTGTTTCACGAAAGCAATTAAATGGGAAATTACCCAAGGATAATCATAAAAAGAACAAGATCGTTTATCATTTAAATTTTGAGAAAAATAATGAAATGTGTATTGCAGTGGCGCTGCATGTCATTACATAAAAGTAATTAAACAAAGAATAAAAAAGCAAGAAATATACCAAGAAAGATAAGTGCAGGTGATTTAAATTAATTTTCTAAAGTATATACACATAATCACATATGGCGTATTGAAATATAATCAAACAGATGTACAACAATTTATAAGTTCACTCACCTGCCGAACCTGTCCGCAAGGAAACCCGCGGAGAACGCCCCCGCCATCCCACCGGGCAGATATATAGCGGTCGTGAACGACCAGAGGACGCTCATAGTCCATTTGTTCACCGGCTCCCCGTTCCGATTCGTGTACGTCTGGTTATAGAACTCCTGAATTTGCTGTAACAGGCAAGTAAAGAAACAGGGTTTCTTGAAATGTTTATAAACAGGAGTATGAAATAGATTCATCGATTTGGTAGAATATGTTAAACTTATTTATTTTTAACATAAATTGTACAAATAGTTATTAAATAATCAAGGCACTCTCAATGGCTCATATGATGGGGTTCGGTATTCTGTAGGGGTATAGGAAACCGGACAAAACCACCGGCCTTGGACGGGCAACTACAACCACCTCTCTAAACCACACCGGGATCGAACCCGGGTCGCCAGTGGAGAGAGCCGTGAGTTTTCCCTTCGACTGTCCCTAAACATGTTATACGTGGACACAAAAACACGACAGTAACAGTCTGAAAAAAAAAATATGCATATTTTGGGTTGTATGCTATTTCGTTATGTTTAATGCACAAGAAAACTGTTTTTCTTTCCTTTTTAAATTAGCCCTACTTTTCTTCGTTAACGTTTGTGTGAATGCTGGCGGACAGCATTTTCAATCCTCAGCTGTGTACTACTTTCGCTACTATATATAGGCAAAAGTAAAATGGTAAAGAATGACACACGGACAGGAAACAGTAAAAGCAGTTAAAAAGTAAGGTTACGTAAATGTGATGTGAACAAAAGTACTGACGTCACTGATCGCGTTCAGACATCCGATGTTGTATCCAAATAACAATGACGACCCAAATAAGATAATGAAGGCTCCAGCAAGCAAGTTTACGGTCAGCCTCTGAAACGAAAATAGTACACGCGTTAAAGTCACAGTCCATATTATACAATTTATCAAGCGTTTTCACTTTTTCTTGGTCGCTTTGAGCCATCCCCGCCCAGATAAAGCTATTGGATAAGCAGTTTGAGATTATCTGTATTACATCATTACCGATCAAATATGTTGAATTATAGCGGGTTCAGATTTAGGCAAAAAAGTAACTTTATTTCCGTAGACATGGCCTAAACATTCACTTCTTTGACAGTGACATCTGCTACTCATCAACTGACAATTAGTACTCAGTTACCGTCTTCTGCCATTCATCCCCTGACATGCACGGCTCACATGTTGACACCTGCTACTCACAGCTTTAAGAGTTCCTTTGAGATCGGCATGGTACTCCGACTTGCTGACACTGGCGAGTCTGGTTCGGACACTGCTGGCGATACTTTTCCCACTGGGAACGCTGCTAATCTGACTAGGGGTGCGTTCGAACGGTCGGTCACAGCTTGGGGTGCTGCTGACACGTTTAATGTACTTCCCTTCCTCCTGTATGCGCACGCTGCCTCGCTGACTGGCGCTGCTCGGTACTCGGGATGGTGGCTTTCCGTCGCAGGCATCCTGAAATGATAAAATATGTACAAACTAGAGGGCTCAAGAAAATCATCGGACACCTGCGCAAGCATCGGTTTTTATTTGGCAGGACAAACATGATTAAGTACCTGCCTTCTGCTTTGTCATACCAAATTTTCCCACTAGATAGCATCATTAGTGTGAGTTTGTTTCAATAACCAATGCCACTGGATAGATCCAGGTGAGACTTTTATTGCTGCTTTGGAGAATTTCCAGAGAGTAAGGACAAAATTGTAGTAACTCGTGTACTTAATGGTGAAGAAAAACGGTTTAACACTTTGTTGCCAATGCCCATGGCATGGTTCGTACTGCATACCCTTTACAATTACATTTGGGCGGGGGCGGGGGTGGGGGTGGGGGTGCATATACCTGGCCCTGTAGAGGCGCAAATACTCTCAAACGTCTTCACCAGATGTCATTACCGCTGGCAGTTTTATATGGCATACCATTGAAACAGAAGAAAATATTTTTGCATCCACATCCAGACCTAGACCCAGTTGAGGCTCTGTATACTTATATAATATAGAGCCACAACTGGGTCTAATCTAGACCCAGACCAACTCTTCTTTGCTTAATAAAATGTCAGTGATGTCTCCCATGAATGCATATATTTCTCCGATATTATGTACACAGACAACCAAACAGATATAGACTCCTAATGCAGTGGTGGACACTGCCATCATTCTAAATTGATTCAACAGGGTACGGTTTACCGATTTTCACCACTTCTGGCAAATCGCTTAGATTTGTTAATAGAATAAATGAGAGCGGGGCAACGCAGGTTTAAAACTTTTATCGCGCATGGATCTTTGGATGTTTTCACAGCATGCTAATTTATCATTATCCGAAGAAGTACCCTATAGGCACATATGTCTGAGTCTGTACTTTTTATTCTGATTTTCTAACTTTATTTTCAGGTGTAAATATGTATGTATATACGTGTACATATAAAAGTGGACCTGTCTCGCTTGAGAAGCTTGCTTTATTGACGAAGCAGTTGGAACGCTTGACTTAGCGCCCCCCCCCCCCCCCCCCCCCCCCCCCAACAACCTTGGTTCCGCCCTAGCTATTTTCCCAACGTTTTTTTTTTCCCTTGTCACCAGCAATGGTTTCGATCCATGACCGTGTTAAAAATAACACCACCTCCGACGGGACCGCCCATAGAACTAACCCCAGGCGGCCTTCTAGTTTTTAAATGTTTCGTGTAATAAATTTATTTAAAATTGACTAATCAGTGTTTCAAAATTCCTGTTTTTAAAGGCTACCTCCCCTCTACCTGGAGTTGTGGACTTTTTTTAGGGCAAGCCCATGCAATTTTCCGATGTGAACGTTGATCAATCCCTTCACGTATCCCTGGTCCGCTTTCCGCTTGATTCAGGATATCCTTGTCAGTAACAACGCACAAAAACAGTATGTTCCTATACAAATACACCAAGCATGAAGCCATATTACATGCCCGCATAGTCACGTTCAGTTATAAAGGTACATAATAAACCCACAAGCGCATGACCTAAAAACGAGATATTGGCATACGTTGTGTATACACCTACACTGTCTGCAGCAAAGGAGGCCTGCCTTATTCAAAGTACTAACACTTTAAACACACATACAGCCTCTACAGTCCATCTATGGGCCCTTTTGTCCCATGTTAAACCTGATGGACGGATACGTGTCCGTCCATCAGGTCTAACATAAGACACAAGGGTCCAGAGATGGACTGCATCAGTCAATGCTCTCGGTCTCATTTGACCAAAGTGCCTAATATATGTCCTAATCTATATACATATCAACATGCCGTCAATTAGACCGTACATTTAAATCTAGATCTACACATGTTTGTTTTACATATAACCATTTGAAAAAGAACACCACGAACTTTGTGTAGAAATTGCTCGCGTTCTTCCGGGCTTGCTTCAGCCATGGATGACATTACTACGTCATTAGGGATGACGTGAATCTTCCAAGTTATCCATTGACATTGGCCCTGTGTCCGTCTGTTCCCGGAATCTCTCGGCTATCAGGATCCGGTGGTTCATACGCGACCAGTGAATCAGTTATTGTCATAACGTGGTATTTTGCAGGCCCGTGTTACCGGTACACATATGTTTACATATGCCTTCACCTGTGTATATAAACACACGGAAATCCCCCTGAATACTGGCGCTATTTTTTTTTTTACCGTACATGCGTGTTTATATATATATTCCTAGAAGCCACCGCTAGATGGCGCTGCGAAGCGAATCCGCACTGTTGCATTCCATCATAATTGTGCACATTTGAAAGATATATTATCAAATATTAGAGTATGATTAAAATATCTAGTATATATCTTTGAAGCAGAAGCGTGTCCTTCAAACACAACATGAAGCAGGTAAATACAAACAAGAATTTCCTCTTGCAAAAATGTTAAATTTGACAATATAAATTGATATAGCCCTGAACTTAATTTGGGTAAAACTATTATTATAAAATTTGGATGAAAATTCCTAAATTCGATGTTAAATGATTAATTAATGTTCAGAATTGGAAGTTTTATTTTAGTTTTAAATATGCTTAATTCTTAAACCCACATTAATTTATTTTCAGAATTTAAAGTTTCACCTGTTTTCTGCAATTTGCAGGTCATGGTCAAGCTCTATATACATGATTCTGAAAATATGTTTTTTATTTTACTATATAAACACTGTATAATGGCTGTTTTGAGAATTGGCCTATATACTCAGTTCATTGCAGGAAAATTGGCTTTGTTACTATGTGGGAGAGTCGTGAAACTACTTCTACAAAGGCCAACCGTTAGGGTCATTAGGAAGAAACCAAAAGGTCATTGGCTTTTTTTTTCTGGTCTATATTATAATGTAATAGTGAGAGTCTTTCTTCTTGTGCGTTTTGGCGGATGTTTGGATTGTTGTGAAAAGAAGCTGGATCGTGCGCATTCATATCCTTCTTTAAAAAAAAAACTTTGATTCGCAAAAAATTAAATCCTCGCAAAAAAATACATGAAATACTCAGTAATACTCACGGAAGTAAGCAAGCCCAGTGCAAGAATATGAGGTTCAATATATCTGGACATTTAAAAATAAAAGATATATGTTTATTAGTTCAGTGAAAAACACGCCTTTGAAAATATTTTTATTGTCTTAAAAAAACACACGAACATATTTACAAGTCTGCACGTAGGAACTGTGTCAACGGGAACTGAATGCTTTGAACATATGATGTCCCTTTCAACATCAAAGTGAGTTATGGATGTATAACTGTTTTTAAAAGCCGATCATTATTATTTCGAGGGCATCGTCTAAATACTAACTATACGGGGACACCCCACACACCCCGCCTGATTGTGTAAGCACAATTAAATGCATAGCTGACCTACGCAATCATCTTGGCAATCATCATAACCAAGCTTGGAATTGTTAACGTATATTTTTATCTCTATTTATTTCGTTTTTTTTTGGTGTGTGTGTGTGAAAAATGAGATTACATGCTCGCGAAAGGTCGGGCCTTGCTTATTCGCGAAATTAGAGTAAAGCGGAAATAACGTTCTTCAGTATTTGGTCTTAAACATGATGGCGGCTTTAATATGACGAAATCCGTGCCGACATTTATTTGCGATTGTTTTAAATATGCGGATGTCGCTAGAAGAAAACATTTGTAAAACAGATCAGATTTTAAACCTACAAAAATTGGCTCAGATTTTATTTCTTGATTAAGATTGTTGTGATTTGCTTTTTTAAAGCAAATTATTCCTGAATCGACTGCCTTTCTATCCGTTTGTATTCAGTGCCCATTTACTCTTATGCTTCATGCAGGGTCAGGCCTACATATGTAGAGGCCCCGGAACTTGGATCTGTAGGAGGGCTTCATATAACGCTTCGTCCCTGGGCGGATCCAAAAACCGATCCAGGGTCGGCTTGGTCCGGCTTCTTGTTTAACTAATGCCGTGAACCAGTGGTCGTAACTAATAACGTACAACGAAACTTTGGTCTGAGCGCCATAAAAAGCCCCTGTAAATATATGGATATAACATCCGTCAGTTGACGTATGAATTCTTACAAGTCATTTTCATGAAGCCTTGATGTTGTCGGTCGGTACGTTACATGGTAAGATGTATTGAATTGGACCGGCTTCAAATAATGTCTGGTTCATATTATGGATCATATTATAAAGCGGCATGTCATAAATCGAAAATCATGTGTTTTTTGTTTGCGGTAAAATGAATGAATGAAATAAATGGATGAAGTCCTCGGCGGCAGAAATGTTACTTATGATGTATGTATAATATACATGTATATATATATATATATATATATATATATATATATATATATATAAATATATATATATATATAATACATTGCCTTTATAATAAATAACACCGCTAATAACATGACAATAAAATATATTCAAACATTACTGGATTTGTCGGCTAATTTCGATTCATTATGGTTTTAAGTAATTTTATTTTAAGATTTTTATCTATGATTAACTCTCATAGCTTGATAAATAGGGAAAAGATAATTAGAAAGGAATATGGTACAATAATAATAATTACTATTATTATCATTATTATTATTATTACAAGCTTAATATAAAATGAATTTATATAACATTATCTTTATTGTTAGCAATAATATCACCATTCAACAACAGTTCACAGCTATTTCCAAACATTGTACAGTTTATTTTATTTTCGACAAAATGACGACTAGGCTGAAGTTAGTAATGTCCTTCCATAAACACCATCACTAAAGTTCATGTTTCACCTGCAGACAGCTGTCATGAGCTCTTGTTATCCTACTAAATATTCTGGGTTTTAGTCAGCACGAGGGATTGCGCGGCTCTCTGGAGTGTCTGTGATTGTATACAGACCTATAGCTGGTAACGCATAACTCTAAACACGCAGCTGATATTCCAGTTGAATCGGGACATTCGATACTTCCACAAAGGAGGATATGTTTTTATCCGCGTTTCTTGTCTATTTTTATGGTAAATTTGAAGAATTCGGCAAATTCTGAGGACAGACCCAGTGTAGGATTCGTTTTGGCTTTGGTATGCGCTCAGCTGAGCGAATAACAAGTTTTATCCCATTAATAAGGTAACTTTTGTAATTTTTATCAGGTATAGTCCACACCATGCATCCGAGTCCGAATGCAAGTCCGAGTCCAGGCCGCTCGAGTCCAAGTCTAAGTCCGAGTCCTTGAGTTACGAGTCCCGAGTCCGCCTTCTTCGAGTCCGAGTCATTTGGAACCCAAGTCCGATTAGACCCAAGTCTAATACAAATATCCTTAAAAAGCAATTTAAAATGGAAAATTAAGATTATCAGGTACATTTTAATTCTTAAAGCTGAGCAAAGCTTGGTAAATACAGTGTTATTATTTTTTAATTTTCTGTCAGAAGTACACCCATGTACATATTGGTTTTTATATTTTGTGACATAACTTTTTATTTACAGTTGGATTCGAGATGGACTCGGCCTGATTTCTCGAGTCCTCACTTTCGAGTCCGAGTACAAGTCCGAGTCCAGGTCCCTCGAGTCAAAGTCCGAGTCCTTAAAAAAGTGGATTCGAGTTCGGATTCGTGTTCAACTCCGGACTCGAGTCCTACATCAATGAACAAGCACAAGCACGCAGGTCAATTATACTATTTAGGTACAAAAAATAATATATTTATATTTAATGTTTTTTTAAAGAATTTTTGGTGGAGGTAACCGCTCCATTTTTTTTTAATGCTTAGCTTAAGTATATGTACATCTGCGGAGTTCCATTCCGGTTTCGGAACATATATATATATAATATATACATATACATATATATATATATATATATATATATATATATATAAGACAGGACTTATATCCGATTTTTCCTTGTGTCAACCAGGTTCGGTATACCACTCCTGCCGGCCCTGGGTGTGTGTGTCATCCCTATGACTGGATCATAACACCCAAAAGGCATAACCCCCAAAAGGCGCACTCGTTTTGTGAGTGAAACACGACTGATGGGCACAGTCCCCGAATTAAGCCTTCTGAGCGCTTACCCTTGGTTGGAACGACAGTGAAAATATCATCGCCTCGGCTGATATTCGAACTCACGAACTCCCGGCTTTGAGTCCTGCGCTCTACCCCTGAGCCACAGAAACCGGTCTTTATTATATAATGGTCATGTGAATGTTATAAAAGGTGTATTGATGTCTAGAGAAAGAAAGCGTTTCTGCTCTTCATAAAACGTATCTGAAGTTCATGGTTTACACTACCACACCAGCGTCTTCCGGATATTTCTGTAATGGATACAATGTAGTCCGGGTCCACCTGCGAATCCGAGGTTCGTGTCATGAATCCCCGTGTGACAAAATAAAACCTCTCTCTAGTCCGTCCAGTCACCACATCACCAATACATCCATCCGGCAGGCAGAGGTTGTTTCTACTCAAAACAAGTCAGGCGCAGCATGGTGGGACGGCCGGGTTAATTTATTCAACTGTCAAACTTAAAAATAATTATTTGTTACGTGTCAAGGAAACACCTTCTCTCTTCTCACATTCGCAAAAAAATATTATTCTTATTCCTTGATATACTCATATTTATATAATTTGCCTTGAAATGATTCTTATCGAATGTATTTCAAGTTTTGAACGGACTACATTACACGCCTCACTACATATATACCTACCCCATCAGTGCATGTAGAAGCCCCGGTACGGTGCATTGTGGGCCGTCTATTTTAAAGACCACAAACCCTAACCCTTGCGGGTCCTATTCTGCTCTATGTACCATAAATCATGGAACCGGAGAACAGGTTTATACGATGTAAAAGACACTGAGTGATGCCGTATTTCAATATTGGCGCAAATTCCTCAAATTTAGACGAACCGTTATATAGTTTCTTTGAAGTTTGATAACAAGCATATTTGTCAGATTGCTTGCCCGAAGAAGAGTGTCATATGTCATATTTTAGGTTAAGTGTAGTTTGCAGGATTCTAGACTTTTGTTTCAAAATGTGACATGTATGTTCCTGAATACATAGGTATTTTTTTCAAACAAATGTTTCTATATCTTTGTGATATACGGCAATGTATTTGTCCCAGCCAAAAGCAAGGCCACACACAGGGTTTAATGGCCATATGTGTTCTTTTGAGCTGAGCTAGGGGTGATCATACTAAATTAATTAGGGTTCCTGTGGAGGTAGTTTTGGAAGCTCAGACAGCACATCTAGACTCTGACTGACTGACTGAAGATGTTTTCCGCTTTGTCGAGCAGCTACAGGTTGCTGGGGTCAAGACTCACAAACTAATACTATTCCCCAAATATAAACACCCCCCCCCCCCCGAGTACAATTCAATAATGACAAACAATATAACATTTGTTATCCTAAAGGTTCAAATATCTAAATTGAATATCGATCACATACACAGCTGATTCCTGTACATACAACGTGCCGCATGCCGAGTTACATCCAGGGTTTACATCAATGAGGGATTAATTTGAGCTAACTTACTAGAGTATGACTTTCGGATCACGTCTTGCAAGTCATGTCAATCTTAACTCAGTTATCTGGCGTCTAAGTACCCATATTCTCGAAGTTTATTTCCTGCATTTATAAACATTGGAAGAGCTTGATGAGATATTAGTTCCTAAACTAATTTATCTGGCTTATATGTAATTTGAAAACTTTTACTATATTTATAAACATCGCACTTATAAGCAAGATTGCCCCCGCCAGGAGCGTATGCGTTCTTTCCCATTCATGTGTATGTATGTGTGTGTGTTTGTTCACAACATAACGCTTGCATTCATGTACGGAATCTCATAAACTCTCTCAGGGCATTTCCGGAATGAATCAATTATATTTTGATGTGGGTCCGGCACATGATCCGGATCCAGAAACGTCATCAAGCAATGTTTACGAATAAAACTGGGAATATGTGGCGAATAATTGAATGGCGGAGGCATGCATTCATGAGAATGCAGATTTCTAGTTTATACAATATATATAAATATCACTTCAAAGGTACTTATTCTGACTTGCTTCTAACTGACTAATTCCGTAAGAGGATCATAGTATGTGTTGTTAGCTTTATAAATCAGGCTAAGCAGTATTAAATTTGAAGACTATTGCACTTGTAAACCAAGTGCTTATATTAGTGGTGGGCCGATCATCGAGTTTTATCGAAAGTCAGTCGGTTTGCTGCAACTTTCAAGCGCTCGATTACCAAAAGCAACTATCGATTACATCATAATAATGATTGGTTTTTTTCCAGAATGCCTTTATGTTATAGGCAAAAATAATTCTTCCATTTTTTACCCCATTCCGCGCTTCATATAATGAGTCTGTGTTTCCAGATAACTTCCGTATGTAACTGAGTATGACACGGTAGATGCGAGAACGGAGGAATTATAAAACTTATTATCTGTGAACTCGCAGAGAGCTGCAGAATTAGCGGAAAGTTTTCTAACTGTACATTGCAAAATGTACATTGCAAAATGTACATTGCAAAATATGGGCGGGAAGGCGTTATAATACTTCATAAATTCTCCAGGTCTATGCCAATTTTGCGAGATTCTCTTAGAAATAACCTATTCAACCGGTGCCAGGTGCCGCTGTTTAGACCGTCCTTAAAATTTCTTTGTTGGGGGCTAACCTGTCGAGTATTTGGATTTCAGCTGATTTTTTTTTTTTTTTGATTAGTCTGCAATTTTATTTTTGTATGATCTGCCCCGATCGCATTCATGCCTTCATGTGCTAGAAAAACAGCCCCTTTATAGGCCTAACATTCTTAGATGCTCGTAAATTCTATTATGAAAGATATTACCCGACGTTGCCGATCGTTAAATTTGATCCTTAAAATTATTCTTTATACGTGGAAGGATCGTTACACTCGTGCGTTAGAGGTGAATACCTGCCTGGGAAACGTAGGTATAGTTTACAGATAATTGCATATTTCTTTGATAATTGCATATATTTGTCTGAACCGAATAATAATCGATCATCAGTCGGTTTGCTCAAACCGATGATCGATTATGAAAAAGGAACCGACTCCCACCACTAGCTTATATCGACACAAAATAAAACAATGACACGTTTTTGTTGTATTCTTTTTTGGATATTCCTTAAACAAAAATCCCCTCCAGACGTAACTAGGTCAAAGACAGATGCAAAAAATAGGACTGACGTGGTGTACATGTATATCTACTCGATCCCAGGTGCCTAGATATTCTTAAACGTCAAACCTTGATCGAATCACCTGCAACTCTACCAGGTAATACCTAGCCAGTATATGGCAATTCCTCTCAGACAGTGTTATCATGTTTCTTTTCTCAAATCAGTTTGAGAAATGCCAGGTCACGACAACGCTGAGTGAAGGCTTTATTCAGTGTCCGTGTCGTTTCACTGTCAAAATCAGCTCTTCTAGAGATTAAACAGACCCTCGAGGGGCCCCGTATGTAAACCGAAAGGGATATCAGCTTAACTTTAATTTAAAAAATACCCAAAATAAAATTTGTCACTAAATTTGTTGAGAGTCGATGGCGAAATATTCCTCTGTTATTTTCATATTACTTCACAATAAATTCAAGCCCACTTTTTGGGGGTAAGTGTGTTTTGGTGAAATTGATACGATCTAATACAAAAGAATAAATTTTCTGTTTTAATTAAACAGGCATTACTTAACAGAGTTTCATTGCTTTATATAGCCGGAACATTCAGCTTCCATTCAGGAATGGAGTCCGAACACCTGTGGGGGAGGGTTTTTCTTCTGATCCCACACAACCCCAGACTGGAATCTCATGCATATTTACAGGGGAGGGGGGGATCTATGGAAATTACCTAATAAAACCCGATAGTTGGCGGTTCTCTCAAACACCGCCATGACGTTGCCCAAGGATAGATCCTCCTAAGCCTTCCCCGCATGCTCTGTCAGGCTGGAAACAAGGGCCGATGGAAATAACAATTATCTGGTTTTCTTGAGAATAAGTATCAATATTTTAATACATACTGAACATTAAGTTACACCTTAGGAGCTGTACGCTAATAAGAAGGAACAGTTAAATAAGGATTGTTTGCGTTACAGGCCTGTAGCTATGCTTTATAATGCTCGACACTTATGCATAACAACCTTGCCTCTGTATAGGCCGTGTATAGGTCACAGGAGTGTTCAAATTTACCTCTGATACATCCTGATTGTTTTGTTTCCTACAAATTCCAAGATTTTCTTTTAGGGAGCTACGTTTTATGAAAACTATATCCGTCTCTGACTCATATCAAGTTTGAGAAGGTCAATGTTTGCCCTAACATGATTTTTCTTTAACAGTGAGTGATGTCTTTTAAATGTCAATTCCCCCGCCTTACATGTTTGAGCCATCTCAACCATTAGAAGCATCGGCTCTTCGTCGTCTCGACTTCCGTGTACTTATTGATTAAATTTGTCGTCGAGTGGATCTCTTTTCAATATCAAAGCCATGAACTCAAACAGAGCCGGCAGATATAAAGCAGATCTATAACAAGGAAAGTAAACGCCACGAAATCCTCCAGGAGTAATCATCTGCCCTGAGGCATCCTCCACATCTCATCTTTTTAAATAAAGGATTTTTTTTTGGACATGGTGCGCGCGGTACAATAGCCTGGTTCCCTGCCCACTTTCCCCCCAGGATCGTATCCTCCTGACACATTTGCATTTACGCTACGTTGCAGGACATGGGAGCAAGTCTAATGATTCAGGAACCTGACATGTTTTCATCCAGAAGTAATGCACCCAACAATGCCATATTTACATATTTTACATAATCTTATATATTTTCCAAAGGTTATCAGGGGCGGATCCAGGATTTAGGAAAAGGTGGGTTCCAACCAAGGAGGACTAATGAAAACATTAAAAAAAGGTCACCAGGTCCGGAAAAGGGGGTGTGTGAAACCCTTAAAAAAGGGTGCAGCGGATGAAAAAAAAAAAGGGGGGGGAGGTCCGGACCTCCTGGACCCCTCCCCTGGATCCGCTCCTGGATATACTAGGTAGGCCTATTGGTGCTAATTTTTATTTGATCAGGTTGACGCTGTTATTTTATCATTAGGCCTTGAATAACAGGCATGCATGAAGTGGCGTCAATTTATCTTCAAGGGTGGGGGGGGGGGGGGGGGGGGAACTCGTCCAGTGGGGGTTGACAGGCTTGGTAGGATAATCAAAGTTGTGAAAAAAAAGATGCATATATATATACCTTTGATTTTCTGTGTGACACATCAGTAAAAGGCTTTAAAAAATAAGGTATATGATTATTCTAAACCATTTTAGACATAAAATATTTCATAGTAAACTCATAAATTGAACCTAAGTCTACAATTCTATTTGTTTATGTATTTCATTTTATTTTCTGAATAGTGGGAGGAGGGGGAGGAAAACATGGACCGTCCCCCCCCCCCTTGTCAATAAGTGTGCCCCCCCCCCCCCCCTTATATTGATGCCCCTATGCTTGCAGGTTTTATATTAGCGCCATTTCGGCCCTCCGGCATCAGAGAGTCTGACCAGCGTACTTAGTATTTAAAGCGCCTTTACATTTTTCAACGAGGACCGCATTGTAAGTCGCTATGAGCATACCAATATTTTCATCATTTTTGGGAATGCCTCACTGCTTACAAGTACACTGTCGCTTAAAATTAAGCCGATCTGTCGTTAGCTTGTTTGTACTTACTAACAACACCTACTTTGAGTGAGAACAATTCCATTTAACTCAGCTTATACGTGAATTCCTCTGCATGTTGGTTGAATGTTTGACAGCATGAACATGAGTATAGGTTACTTGTAAGCGATGGAGGAAATGGCTCTTTACGATAGAGACAGATTTTCAGTTTGCGTTGTGAGTTCGCATGTATTTTTGGTGTTAATTCATCATCCGTATCCAATATCAATACAGCATGATGGAAAACCAATGCAAAGCAAGTATTTAGATTATTCTCTACCTTCATTGTACTGAACACATTGCACCAAATATTGTTTAGAATCTGTTAAGATATTTCAAGGCAAGATAAGTATCCCCAGCAGCTAGTGCATCCCCCTGACTTTCTATATGTGATCACATAAATTACATTTGTAGCTCAGTAGACTCTACCACAAACCCAAGTATAGCCAGGAGTAATGCAGTGGACCTCTGTAATGGGAGAAATAAGTACCAAGCCCCATTGGCTCACGAGACGATGTCTGGTTTGGTTCTCTCTGGACTAACATTACGCGTCTACTGAAGGAATTACGGAAGAGTTCGTTTAGAGACACACTGGGTAGAATCGGACTCACAAGAGTACGTCTCTGCTTGTTAAGGTTTGTGGGCACCGGGGCTTTTAAATACAGTAGCGGCGTATGTATATATGTAGTGAAGAGGGTAATGTAGTCCGTTATGTAGGGTGAGAATAGTTTCAAGGTGAAATACAGTAACATAGGTGTTTTTGTGGTAAGGACGTCAAGGCATAAGAAATATTTTGTAACCGTACGCATGTAAAATATAAACAAAATGCATAAGTCTGTTCTCATTACTTATCCTGCTCTTACAAGTACATAGCAGGTTGGGTCATAAATCACTCTGGTTATCCTTGCATTGTCCATAGCTAAAAAAAACCCCAAATTCTGTTCGAACTACAAGCAGATACTTGTTAAGTCTATGTGTCTATGTGGCCAGATAAGTGAAATAATTCTTTTATTGAGGTCTGAATAGAAACAAAAATGTCAGGACAAATTAAGTTTACTGTTGTAAGCATACCTGGGGTCCTGTATAATATTAATAATTTTAAAATAATTGTTCCTTGAAGTAACTCACATTTTCAGCATATGAAGTTTTCTCAAATTCTGATAATGCTCTTGGCTTTAAAGAATTTTTTTTTTACATAGTCTTTGATTTCCCTAGGCCACTGTCACAACCCGCTGCGGTCACCGCACACCGTAGATCATTGTTCGGTTTTTGAAACCGCAGGAATACTTATGCGGCCGACGTGAGGGAACGGCATGGTGTATTCCTCATTCTCGCGGCCTTCGCGCGGTAAAGTAAGCTAACCCTGCGGACGCCGCAAGCTAACCTTCCGGAAGCCGCAAAGACCCCTTACCACAGCCGCAGGTACATCCTACGTCTCTCGGTTAGCCGAGTAGGCATTAAAAATTGCACGGGCATCCTGCGACATCCGTACGTCTACTGTACGGTATCCGTACGGAGACCGTAGGTGGCTGGCTGACGCACGGCCGCCACATCAACTTAAGCGCTTGCGCTTATGTCAGTTACGGTCGTTGCGGAGTCCCTGGGGTCTTTGAAAAACGCACGGTTGCCGTACGTCAACCGCACGAAATAGCTCAAAGCACTTGCCGTACGGCGACCGTATCCAGGTTGTGACCGAGGGTTTATTAGAACTAGAGCATCCTTTCAATATATCGATTTAGCAATCGGAGCAATCAAATTATCGATTGCCCTCTGAATCATGACAAAAATCAATGCGAATTATCGACAGTTCCGGAAATAAGTGATATAAAAAAAATAAATCTAAATTTCATAAATGGTTTCAGAGAGAACAGGATTGCAAAATTATTCTGAGTCACACAGAAATCATTGTAACAAAGATAATGAGTTTTTTTTCCAAGATATGTCGAGATATGTCGTTTTCCCCCCTCTATCTACACGAGAAGCTGCAATAGTGATATTCCTTATATAAGTGTAGTTGAAACACCAACGCTTTTTACTGGCTAATTGGAAAATACCCGCATGCTATTATAAGGACAATAATGCGATACCACATATCTGTCCTAGTTCCGAATTCTTGCCTTTAATCCAATAAAATGTGCAAATTTTCTGTCTTAGAAATCGATATTTATCGAAAATCGATCACCTCGCTTTAGTCCGATGATCTACTTTGGCCTTTGTCGGGATTGCCATCTCCTATTGATCGATATCGATATTAATCTTGACGCGCTGTGATATCTGGAAGCCTGTCTGGAAGCTTTCCGTTGGTCAGATGGTACGAGTAAAAAGCCAGTGGTTTAATTAATGCCTGTGTATCTTAGCGAAAGAGAGGTATCTTTCACCAAGAATGCTCACAACATCACCGGCCGCATGCTGACGGTGCCATCAGTAAGAACTGTCACTTACAGTGTTTTTGAACAGGTGTTTTGAACAATAGATCTGCTGCATTTTCGTGGAATAATGTACTTAACCCATTAAATGTGCCAAAACTATTAATGTTTTTAAAAGGAAAGTGAAATTAAATCTTTTTAAATTAGCATTTAATTTGTGATTATGACTGATTAATGTTATGTCTTTTCCACACATGGGATACGTATATAATTATATGCACTATTTTGTATACTCTGTATTTTAATAATGTGAATGTTGGATAAATAAAGATGATAGTATACTATAATTGCATGTAAAGGACTTTCGTGTATATATTAAATATGCTACTATTTTAGTGTAAAGCACCTTAGATCAATTCTTTCGATAAAGTGTTATAAATAATGTATAATAATAATAATAACATATTGACGCCCATGGACCGATGGTATGAACAAAACATCAATGCCAGAGGCCCGAATGTATCCTTGGTCTTTTTCATTTAAACTTGTCTTGCCTTTTTTCAACCCTTGTCTGTTCCTGAACCATCAACAGTTTTTGCGTGAGCCATTTATTTTTAGATCCTGCCTTTTTTATTTTCTCACGTATCTAACTGGTCATTCTCAGTCCTTACTCGATACGCTCTCTCGCGTCCACCTGTTGATACAGATCAGCTGCCGACTTCAGATGCTTTTATCTGCATCAAGATACCTCTGATCTGCCTCGCATTGTATCTACCTCTTTTTTTGGCGAAATGTCCTTTTTTTTCTTACCTGAACCCAGAAGCAATGATTCACGATCAAACACTCGCACTGCAGTGGTATATAACAATTTGGGCGCAGCTTGCATTTTCACTGTTCTGTGTCTGTATGTTTCTTTCAAGTTAATTGTTTGTGGGTCTATCAAACTGTTTTTGTTTAAGTATGAGTCACTGAAAGCTAATGAGTAATTTTTAGGGAGACCTATATTGGTCAGTTAAAACGAGTAGGCTAGAAACGTCAAACAAATGCAGTCGAATAAAATAAAACAAGGACACAAAAAGGGGAAAATTGACGTCTTTTAGGGGCATCTTAAATGCCTAAACAAGAGTAACATTGCCACAGCATTTATAAAATTACAATCAGTTTATTAATCATTGGTTAAGGAGGCATGATTTCTATCTCCAGTTTCTTAATCAGCTCATGGCAGATTCAAAATGTCCCCGGGATATATCTATGTGTATAAAATGTTGCAGATAAAGTATACGGAAATTAAACTTGACTGATATTTTCATTGTTGAAAAAAAAATAACTTTCATAAGTTTTACCTTAACCTTATATTGAAAGTCGGATAAAGGGGGGGGGGGGGGGGGTACGTCCCTGTCTTTCATCCAAGATGACTTTTCCTCTGGAAACGACAATATGTTAATATAATGATCACCGGTGATGTATCACAGTAAAAGGGACCTATTCACCTTGCAGGTATGTTATATACGCACGCAATATGGTGTGCTCTCCTTCAATATTATGGTATCTGCCAATCTTCTTTCTTAAATGTTTACTTAATCCTGTATACGAGTGGTAAAACGCTTGCATCGGGCGCGACCGATGTGTGGAAGCTGAGGAAAATAGAAAAAATCAATGAATGAATGGGAAACACTAGCATATCTTTTAGGCATTTTTGCATTGAGCACATATTAAGCATTGTCTTGGCAGCATGCTACTGTAGCACACGATAGTAATATAGCACGCGCTACTTTGGCGATGTTTAGATGATCCTGTATTATTTACCGCATACCGCTAGCTACACTAGCAGCCACCTGGTTGGTGTATTTATAGAAATTGGGTCTCCAGGGTAGCAATAAATCACCAGGCTGGGATCGAATAATCGTGCTGACTTTCTTTTATGTTTAGTATAATTAATATCGCATTGTGCTTCAAGTAAAGCCAACACTAGGCGCTTCTTTGTGACGTACTGGGCATTGGTTGCTAGGTTCCATTCTTCAAGGTGATGAGATTTCTGTATCACTCTGGGGTTCTTTTTCTTTCAGGAAGAAACATGTCAACATGCCTGTTTCTATGTAGGATTTTTCCAACTGATGAAATAGAACAACACAGCAAATTAGGTTTGAAATCAACAAATGGCTGAAAACTCTGTCCGAACTTGGAATAGTTGCTATTACTAAGCCAAACATATACTGCCAGTCTACTAGTTAAACGTGGTCATCAGGGGGGTATAACAATCGCGGCTGCTACTGTTAATTCAAATATGTCGATTAACTTTTAGTCCCTAAGCACGTCAAAATGACCTAACTAAGAGCCGCACAGACGTGGGCTGTTTGGCCCACGTCCGGTTCATTCAGGCACCAGGTATTCGACTGCCGTAAGAACCTGTTTTGTAGTAAAAGGATATCTGATAAAAAGTGGCAAGGATTTAGGAAGAGAGCAAGTTCAAAAACTATATAAAAAAAGGATACTTCATCCCAATTGGCTGCTCATGCTAACAGAGGTAAATCAAGCAATATTTGTAAACACTCCATTTTTTTTCAAACCCCTTAGATGCAGGCCGACTCAACATAATGTTATTTGAATCAAACCAGGAATTTTGTATTTATCTTGTAGACATGCAGACAAATAGACAAAGAGACTCAGCGACAAAATGGCAGACTTACAGACAACCTTGATAACACAGCCTCTGTCCAAGCTGTCAAACAAAACATAACAACTAGAGTGGGTCTGACATCAATTATGGCGGCAAAAATGACTCTCGTCACCGGCTGGCATTACGCTCACATGGAACAAGTTAAAAAAACATCGAAGAGTCACTGGGGATTGGCACGAATTCGATCACCATGAAAGAACCCGGTGCTTGTGAATCGAAAAAAGGATAATATATTCCTTGTCCGTATTGCGAGCAGACCGTTTAGAATGACAGTCCGTTGCTATGGTTACCGGCCAGAAAGCAATCAATATAACAGGGAAATATAGAGATTTATTTTGCTTGGTTGCACAAGAGCCACTTAGAGCATGATCTCTATCACAATGCATTGTTACCTATTTGATCTTTGGCGGTATATCCCGGGTCTCGCTTACGGTGCTAATTGGTTGCCATAGTGCCCTAATTACTCCGTAAACCGAAGATGCCAGGGGGCATCAAGGGTTTAATGTGAGACGCTGAGTATCTATAGCGGAGGGAGAATCCGGCACAAAGTGTGGAGGTAACAGAATAGACACGACATAATCACAAAGTCAGGTAACAGGTAACGTACTGGAGGAATGTTTCAGAAGAAAAGGTCAGCTATTGAAATGGATGAGAAAGAATGCTGTACGGTCACGTGGCTTGGGACAAAACTGGGACAGAAGAAATTACCTGGTGCAAAAGAATTCCGAACAAAAGCCTGGAATAAAAGATATATATCATTTGTTAGTTTTTTTTTTCAAATTTAAGAATGTATTTAAATTTAATATAGATCCTGCAGTACTAGCGAATTTCAGAAATAATAGAAAATATTCTTGAACAAAAGAGACAAATTCTGAAATGAGCAGGAAATAATTTTTCGTTTTATTTTAATATTACCATCTTTTATTCCGCATGGTCTCCAATTTCTTTTTTCGATAATAAGAATAAGAGTTAATAATAAGTGTTTGTGTTCTTGATTTATATCTCGTTATGTGTTTAATGATCTCAGAAAGGCTTTAAACTGTTTGAATTAAACCTTTATTTATTCTTTCCAAAATGCTCTTTGTTGTTTTGGTGCGAATTTCATGAAGTTCAGATAATCTTTAAATCAAAAATTTATTCAAGCGAAACGACCGATTTAATTTGAAGAGTCCTGGAACGAAATATGTAATGTTCTCAAGATTTTCAAAGTTAATATTTAATATGTTATAATGAAAATCCTTCATTACTATCCTTGGTTGTTGTTCTTAATACAAGTCAACCAGTACCTGTGACTACCTCGTATTAATTTACAAATCATTAGGGTTATTTGGAACACTCTTAATGTTCACAGTGTTCCGTTTAGGGATATGCTGTCGTAAGGCTAAACATAAAATATATAAAAAGGCATTAACGTTCCGTGTACGGGGCGTTATATTAACAGTGTTAATACATAGCACCCCATGAACCTGTAAACACGAGGTATTGGTTATTTAAACGACACAAACGTCATCAATACCAAAAGCTAGCAGGCGTATTTGATTTGGCACTCGAGGATTTTCTTTGACTGCCTATTGTGCTTTAGGTTTTCTTCGATTTATGCCGGAGCACGAAGTAATGACCATTAGTTAACACCTAGAAAGCCATTCAATAAGTGTGAAAAAATTGTTACGACCTGTATTATTTATGTAAGCCTACATGTGTTGTGTGTTATATAAATAATCTCAGTATGGTTACACCCACTTGGTTTTCCTTCTCATTTTCCCGGAATGATCTCATCTCACTCTAGCAAAATAATATCAATGATCTGACCTAATATACCGGTGCATCGCGACCGGGATATGATCTAAAAATGTTTATCATCACGTAAAAGGTCTGCGTATGATGTTAAGGTTAAACAGTCCTACATGGTTTCAAAATTATGCAAACGGAGTTCTTAACTGTTGGTTTTGATTAACCATGTGCGACATGGAATGAGGTTTCTAATATCTCGAGGACAGACTGTATTACACCATAATTGGCATGTGAGAGAATCTATCATCCTTTGTGTAAAATGCTTTGGATTGCAAAACGATATTCTGGACAGTTATATGTACTTTGTCAACAGCACAACACGCTGGAGGATTGAACATACTATATATGCTATTGTGACTGCACGGTGTGAGTAGTGTATTAATTTTTGCTAATATTTAAATAATACGGACCATTCCACTAAAAGGAACTGGTCATCATGTTATAATTATAATAAGGCCTATCATAGCTAGAAGGTAAAAATATTAATGAGAAGTTATCCTCAAACATATGTCATATAAAACAGACGATCAAGTCCAATAAAAGCTCAAAATTGTTAAGAAACTGATTTCCTTTAGTGTCATCAGCTACAGTAAACGGGCCGCAATTGCCGGCATGTTAACAATATCTATAAATTATTGTAGATGACAGGCCCTTTCCGACAGGAGACATAACAACCAATAAAACAGAAGAAATGAGAAATTAACCTGGCGGTCTGGTTCTGGCCAGCTCTGGAATATGAGTCAACGTATTGGGTCATGCGGCTCTGCAGAGATTGGCACACTTATAATTGTTATGCACAGAAAGCACCACGCGAAAGCAAGGCTCGGTCCTGGCTGACTTTTGCAGCTAACGGAGCATGCCCAGAATTCCTTGCGGAGAGAGCAGGGGAAAAACATGTTTACACCGGACCTGTGATTTGATTGAAAATCTTCCTAACGAGCAAGATAGAATATTCATGTTATTAGTATAATTTTCATTTAACGAGTCTTTTTAGGATTAAACTACCAGATTTTTTTCGAAAAGATCGCTGAGAAAATATGTAATACATCTCTCTTGCAAAATCAAAGAGAGAGAGAGAGAGACAGACAGACAGACAGACAGACAGACAGACAGAACGGGAGATCGAGAGCGAGAGAGGAAGAGCGAAAGAGGGAGAAAGAGACAGAAAGAGAGAGACAGACAGAGAAAGACAGACAGACAGAGACAGACAGAACATGTAAACGATTTTTCGAATGGCACAACGGCCCGTAATTATTTTTTTGTGGGTGAAACATAATAATTTTCATTGTACCTAATAAGTGAAAGAATGGGATGGACAAGAAAGGAAAGGTAAAGAAAAAGAATATTAAACACGACGTTGGAAATATACGTAGGCCAACAGGACGACTTCCATTATTATGAATCATTGTATTCCATTCACTTTTGGCTTCCATCCCTTTCCTTTCTTGTGTTCACTATCTTATTAACCAGCCAGACATCCAAGAAAAGATACATGTACTCTTTAACGGAGAACTTGCATTTGGTTGCTTCCGGTAATTGATTATGTGCAGAGTTATTCCCCCAACGCCGAAGGGAAATTTAATCAAGAAAAACAAATGTGGTTAACATGGTTGAAAACACATTAGCGTCAGCAAAAACCAAAATCCTGACATAAAGCATTGCCCTTCCTTCCATTACAAACAATTAAATCACGACCAAAAGAGCATTAAAACGCTTATGATGCTTTCTATCTGGATACTGCAATTTGAGTAAAAAAGGAACGTGTTTCCCGGTTTCATGATCATAAACAAATTGACGGATCAATACACCAGGAGTGGGCAAAATACGACCCGCGGGCCTAATACGACCCGCGAGGACTGTTCGTGCGCTCCCACGCATTCCCTCTACACATAGCGCGCTTCATGGGACTACATGAAAATTTCTGGGATATTTTGTAAACAGAGATGCCCGGTGACGACAGCGTATTATGTATATATTAACCAGTATTTCAAATTGAATAGTACATTTGCAAGAATAATAATTGTACTTTCGTGTGACATTAATTTGTATTGTTAAGTAAATGCATAATTTGTCGTATGCTACCGACAGGGGCCTTACGGTTATATTCTGTGCATGCGCACCTTTGAGACAAATGTTTGAATACAATATTCATAAAATGATATTTAACGAAGGTTACGTGTCAAAAATCTGCTTGTCCAGTCAATCTGTTAACTTGTATGTCTTTGAACAAAGTTCCTCTAACTATGACAACTTTAACTGGAACTTCTAACAACTGTTTCGTGGGTATACGGGACAGTTAATTGTATTACATGGTTCTCTTTAAATGGTTGATGAAAATTATGTTTCATTCAAGATAATGTAATATGAATATGTAGTTAAGATAATGTAATATGAATATGTAGCTGAGTTTATCACATTTTATAGTTAATCTGAATGCAGACATTAACTTAGAATCATTTAGTAACTGTTTTTGCAGCTGGAAAGAAGCTACCACGCGTACTAATATCTGTTTGAGGAATTCGGTATCATAAGACTGATTTTTATATGGAAGCAAGAATCATATGGCAGTTGTTTTTTTTTAATTAGGAAGTAATAATAATAACCGAATTTGATAGTTGTCTAGGGGTGCTGCTCAAGTGCGAAATTCTACATAATTCAGCCGTTTTACGCGGGGTATTTTAAAGATTCGAAGATGGAGGAGACACCATTACTTCATATTCTCATTGTCTCTTTTACACATGTATTTCCACGACATTGTGAAGACTTTCATCTCATTCTTCTTGTCTCCTCTGATTGTATACATTCTTATATCAATGGTGTGTGTATGTGTTGCATGATAAGCCTCAGTATGGTTACATACACTTATGCTCCCGGAAAAATCTTATCTCACGTGCTCTAGCAAAATAATATCTATGTGTAAACAAGCACGTTTAGAATCCAGATCTGATCTGATATACAAATGCATCGGAATATTATATTAAGATGCTTATCATCTCGTAAAAATCCTGTGATATTTAGGTTAACCAGAATTGCACGATTTTAAAATCATGAAAGCGTAGTTCTTAACAGTTGGTTAAATTTATCATGTACAGCATTGCATAGAGTTCCCAATTACCCGAATACAAACTGAATGACATCGTTATTGGCATGAGAGAAAATATATTATTCTTTGTGTAGTGCTAGTGCTTCGGATGGCAAAAAGCTTAATCGAACAGTTATATGGACTTTGTTAACAGCACCAAACGCTATAGGAATTGAACATACTATATACTGTTGTGACCGGTGGAACTTATGATATATGTGCGTTAACAAAAGCAGTGACATATCGCTGACCAGTACATTTCTATATTAGATGGGTCAATTAACTATAACAAAGGCAATATGTTAGCTACAAAAAGAGTTTTTGGTACTAATGAATAATCTACTAAAAATCTAAGAAAATCCGATCTTCGGCGGGGTGTTTTTCTTCAAAATTGCGTCCAAGGTGGAAGCAATCATCCTGAGAATTGTCATAAATAATTTATTTTTCATCCCAGAGTTGTAATGTTCATTTCTACTCCTGGGTTTCTGGGATCAAGAAATCCGATGGTTTGGTTGGCTCCAGTGGATTTCTTGAGCGTAACATGTGGATTACATATTTAAATGACAGGAAACCTCAGGGGTTCTGGGGTTAGCGGGAAATGAACCTTAAAAAAACATGAAACACAAGAGACCTTGCCGTTTGGTACTAGGCGTGACCTTTTCAGCTTTTGTTTCCTTTTATTTTAGCTTTCTGTCTCGCGGGTATTGGCGTTTGTAACACTGAAAATCAAAAATGTGTACGGGAACACATTTAGCGTGTTCCGGAACTCAAACACATCAAATTTTGCTGTGTATGAGGCATTAAATGTGTTTCGTTTAGTCAGAACACACTCACTGTGTTACCAAACGCATTATTCCGCTCAAACACATCTGTTTTCCAAAATGTGTTTGGAAATGTGTTTGGGAACACATCTACTGTGTTTGAGTATGTGTTTCAAAACACATGTAATGTGTATGCGCCTTTCCCCGAGAGGGAGTTGGTTGTCACGTGATACATAACCGCCATATTCAAAAACAGTCTGGTCTATGTTCGGGTGGCCCATCATCTCAGCAGACATAACTGGCAGAGTACATGCTGCAAGGTCTGAGGTAAGTTAAGAATGTATTGTTTTTTCAAAATCGGCTATATGTGGAATGTCTTAATTATATGTACAGTCAGTAAGAGCACTGAGTGTTAATTATCCAGATTTAGATGATGATGCCTGCATTGCATGCCTGCCTCACTGCGACATTGCCCCTAAAATAATATGTATACAGTCATGCGGTTTACAAGGAATGTGCAAGGAGATTTATATTATACATGTATATAACATATTTTTGTCGTACTTAACAACTTAACATTACCAAAGACGTCATTATTATATAATTCCAACTGTTCACTGTATATGCATGTGTATGCATGCAGGGCCATGCACAAAGTTCATGAAGCTTCGCTCAGTACAGGGCACATGTAACAACTGCTGATAAGACAGCAGGCAGCTTGTTGTAGAACAGGGTCAGGTTTGTAACCCTATAAGGTTGTCACAGTCGCAGCGTGCTTCTATACAGCCACACTCTTGTTATGTTGGTGACTTAGCTACATATATGCCCCCCCCCCCCCACCCACCCGAGTAGTAAATGCTAATATACAACTGCACAATGTTTCATGCCTGTTTGTTTTTTTAATTTCTGATACGTTCGTTTTCTTATTTAATAGGACTTAAGCCCACCCAAGTCTTTATGCTCTTCAAGAAGAGAAGCGAAATGAGGCTGTCTCAAGACTGCTGGTGATCCAATTAAGAGAGCTACATCATAGATGAATGCACAATTACTCCAGACTCATTGAACTTATATTTACAATATATTATGACATTTCGGCAACTTGCACTCTACATATATACCCCATTTCTGTATATGATAGTATGTGCATCACTTGGTTTAGTTATAATCTGGGGTGTTTTTCTCAGATTCTTGGCCTGCATACTACAGAAAAACATCATTAGAGACCTGTGTCTCTGTATTCAATAAGGACAAGGACTATAATATATTTTTTTCATAAACTGAATAAATATACGGTGAAAATATTATGATAAATGGTTCAAATTTGTGTAACTGCTTTTGTTATTTGTTTTCTGTGTTACAGGTGAATATACAGCTGAATTATATGGATTAGATACTTTTATTCCTTACTTATTCCAGTCTCAAGACCAGGCAAGCTACATGTATTTGGAACTTTTGCAGAACACATTTTAGCACATTCAGAACACATCAAATGCGTTTCAGAACACATTTATATTATCATACACATTTACTGTGTTTCCGTACACATTTAATGCCTCGTCCAAGATACAACTCTCTAACACATCTCTATGTGTTTCCAAACACGTGTGTGTTCCGAAACACGTCTATGTGTGTTCCGAAACACATTTATATGTGTTCCCAAACACATTTATGATGTGTTACAAAACACATTAAATTTATCATACACATTAATGTGTTTCTGTACACATTTTAATGCCTCATCTCAGATACAAGTCTCGTACACATTTAAATGTGTTCCCAAACACATTTTTGGTTTTCAGTGAATGGATGAGCAGTTTACAAAGATGTCCTAACAGAGATACATTTCTTAGCTGTGGAACCAATACTTAATGAATATCTTTAGGATTGAACGTCTCTAATGTTCAGTCATGTTTATTTGTGTAAAGCATTGCCCGTTTTTAGAATCAAGAGTCAGTTTGAAGAAATTACATTCGTAATCGAAGTTCAATCACCAAGGGCGAGATATAAGCAACTAAATAAAAGTCCAATATATATAAATATATATATATACATATATATATATATATATATATATATATATATATATATATATACACCATTCTACAATAATAGTAAAATTAAAGTAAAACGTGAACATTATGATAAAAGGTTCGAAAATAAAGTGCCGTCATAAGACTAAAAGTTATGACCGTGTATTAATCTGATTTTCATGTAATTTTGTCATCACAGGCGGCAAGAAATAACGATTAAGCGAACCACTCAAAGAAGATCAATACATCACTCTTGTTTACTCTTTTCCCGTCAGCGTGGAAACATTGCGTGGGTTGTATCGCTGTCATCTGGACGTAATGTGTCTAGAATGATACCAGAAAGACGCCGCGACTACTGACGCAAAGAAAAGAAAGCATAGAAACAAGATTAACCCAAAGGTGAAAATCAGAGATAGGGATATCTACTTGGATTAATGGATTAAAATTAGAGGTTATACAAGCTGAATCTAGCTGGTTGTTTGTTTAGCTTGACTGAAAAGAGGGACGGTATAGTTCAAACATTTTAAGGGACACGAGGTCACAAAAAATCAGAGAAATAAAGAATTTGTAAATAAATCTAAATAAGAGTTTCGTAGCTTATAGGTAATAATGATTTTTTTACCAAAAAGTATGTTTTTGCTTGTTTGTTTGAAACAGAAAGAAAGACAGACAGATATATGACAAGGGATGGGAAGAAAAAAGGAATTGAAGGGAAACATATATCAGTAATAATTTATGCTTAAAGTATATATGCATATGTTATAGGATATAACATAATGACTTTAATCCAGTTAAGTAACCCTCAAGTGAAAAAAAAAATTATAAATGAGGTGACAATATTGATGACTGATAGGTATTATTTAAGAGATATTTTGCATAGATAAAGTGATCTACTTCTTTAACGAGAAAAATATGTCACTACCGTGTGGTCAGAGTGGAAACATGACGTGGGATTTATTGTTCTGATCATTACATGAAAGCTAGAATAAAGAGGCGCCATAACAAGCGACTTCAAAATCAGAAATCAACAAAACATCACTTTACAGAAGAATACATAATAAAACATTATAAAAACGGACTTCAAATAGGAAATTAACGACACATAACCGAACAGAGGAATAATGAAACATAATAACAATTGACTTCAAAATCTTCAACAAAACAATCACTTCACGGGAAAATATATAATGAAACCATATAAGAACAGATTTCAAAATAGAAAATAAACAATACATTACCGAACAAACAAATATATAATGAAACAACAACAAAAAAGGACTTCAAAACGGGAAACCGACAGTACTTTCCTTAAGGCTGGAAACAATAAACTGACTTGAAGAAAAATGCGAAACCGAAAAACCAGTATAATATAAACCACATAATAACTAACTTACAAATATAAAAAAGTCCATATCGGAAACCTTATTTAACCATCATAACCATATACTTCCTGCCCAAATGAAGTTCATCACGTTCATCCTATGAAGAGTAATTATTATCGCGGTCCCGGTTTTTTTTTCTGTGAAATAACTCAGGCAGTGAAATATACAGCACAGTAACATGGTATTTTTAATACTTAACACATGATCCATTAGGATTTTCTGTTTAGTTTGGTGTAAACTGATTCTTCAGCAAAGTAAGGAGTGTGTACCTATTATATCGAACTTGTTCAAAGTCGCAAATACATGAACATAATTGTGAGCAAAAATCTGACTTACAAAACTATACCGAACAAAAATAAAACGGGAAGAAATTTGTTTTGGAAAGCCAATAATGTGTTATATTAATAACTAAATCCATATAATACAGTCACATGAGATCATATTTGGATGCATGTTTGTAAATGTGTATCTGTTTCCCGTGTTTGTGTGTGTGTAGAGACAGAAATCTGGGTGTCTATCTTTTCCCTGTATTTATTTATGAATGTTTGCAACAAGTTTGTATAGGAAGGCTTGGATCTAATTCTTATCAGTGGCCTTCTTTCGGCTAAAAAAAGTCTTAAAAGGCAGCTTATTTCCCTAGAGTATTAAATCTGTCCTAATTGAACAATTTTTTCATAATCTACAAGAAATTATCCCCTGCAGTGTCCCATTCATGACTATCAAAGGTTAGTGGGCCAGAAGGAAAGAGCGTTAAAGGTCAGTCAGTGTCTCACATATGAAATAACACAACATTTGAGCATTTTAGCCCAGGGCTGCAGGCATGATGAACATGTTGTCACAGGAACAGCTGCCAACAGCCTCAGAATCAGCCCAAGAAAATGCCAGGAGTGCTATTAGAATGTGGGTCGGAAAACAAATGATCACGTACGTGTGTATAGTAATTCTAAGTATAACCCTCGTTGTACTCTAATTGATCACAGTACAAAGCATGCGCCAAGGATATTTGCCTCCGCCAGGAGGGTATGCGTTCATCCCCGTTCGTGTGTGTGCTTGTGTGTGTATTTGTGTGTGTATTTGTATGTGTATTTGTATGCTTGATGTTCACAACATAACTGACGAATCACAAATGGAATCTCATGAAATTTTCTGGACATTTTTTGGAATGGGCCAAAGGAGAAACAATTAGATTTTGGTGCGGATCTGGCACATGACCTGGATTCAGGATCCTCATCAAGGTTTATATACACAAATGTCCAGTCACTTATGAACGAATGAACGTGGGAATATGGGCTGAATAAGTGACTGCAAAAAATACGAATGAGGCTTGCATTTCTATTAATTCAGGTTTCTAGTCTTCTTTGGTTTATGGCACGAGTTGGGTCGAAATCCTATATACAGATGTACAGCATGACTTTGATATGAATAAAAAGCCTCCTTGTGCTGTGCTCTATTTCCCATTAAATATAATGAAGAGATAAACCATGTACATGAACATGAATTTGTAAATCTAGATGACCAACAGAATTTTGTTATTGTTGTGCTCTCCATGTTCAGAAATTACCAAGTGGATTATTTCCAAGTAGTCTTAATGTGCTTCGAAATTATAAATTTTAAATTTATCCTACATTTTAAAAGGATCCAGACAGAAAAAAAAATTCCAAATTGTCCATTCTTCCCTCTCGCTGAATATGTGTCGAGGAGGAACCATCAGCTGTTTTATATATGCGTTATATTCTTTCACACATGACCAATTCCAAGTTTTGCAAGACAGGACTGGAATTTCTGTAAACAACGCATTTTATCCAACGGGTGGGCTTACGTTGATTTACTGCGGGCTTCAAATACGACTAGGTATGCAGCGTATGATTAGTAACAGATCGCGATAAGTGTGAGCTTAGAATAACATTGAGAAGAACGGTCACTCCTTGACCTTCGACCTTGAGGTCAAGTGAAGAAGAAGTACCGAGACATACACTTGCCAAAACATAGTAGGTTGCTCTAAAATTAGAGCACTGGTTTCCAGCTGTGGGAATTATGTAATTAATCCTAATACCATACGCAAATCTGTGTCGCAAGGTGTTTAAGGTACGCAAAAAAGCCACAGGGCCAATGATATTAACACCTGACGGTCTGATTGTACTTACCTCTGGTGGTTTTTCTTCTTTCTTCACTGTATTTCCCATACTGACTGTGTAGTGTTACGTATAGTTTCTATTGAGTAGGTAGTCCGTGAGATTCTCACCCTCCTTCAGGCAGCCTCCAAGATAAACACAGGCTGTTGCAGGTCTGTAATGATTATCAACAGCTCACACTCGGGGTCGCTTGAAGGACAAGAAGACTGGTTGGCTGGCCAGCACCGGGGGTTACCGGAATAAGCTGTCTGCTACAGTCAAAATGGCAGCCGGCAATCAGCAAGACTGTTCAAACAGCATTCTTGATTGGCTGTCCCACATATAGGATATTTCCAAACAGCACCGCGGCAGCTAGATCAGTCAGCCATTACCCTGGGCACAGCAGAGCACGTTTATCACCAGCCCGTTAATGTTAGTGTTAATGCGGTCAGTACAACAAAGTATTCCTTGCTCAGCGGCACCCCTCAGTATGCTTGCACGTGGTAATCCGTCTAATATTGTCTTATTATTCATAAATCAAAGCATCCAAACAACTACATAAAATCTAGTGTGCGTAGGTTATTTTCACAAAAACGTGTTGTTTACTCCAAAAGCCTGGGTATTTTATAGTGTTGCGGTCGGTTGGGGTCGGTTCACTGATCGTCCTTCTGACGTTCTTCCGCGATCGATATATTGCAGAAACACCCCATTCATGCCCTCTATCACGGAACGTTTTACTGTACTGCACCAGCATTACTATCATTAACAGTTAATGCCGGATACAGTCAGTGACTGCATGCATGCGTAAGTGATGTGTAATGTAAATGACGCTATATTTTGACTAAAGATAATAATCTGTCCCGTATTTTACTGAGAATTATGATTACGCAACTGTGTCTGATGTTAGCAAAGGAAAAGTGTAAATACATTCAACTCGTAGTAAACATTGCCTACGCTTATTGGGTTTGATAACCCTGGTTACTTATAAATAAAGCTTTTTTTCTCAATACCTCCCACACATTGTTTATAAACCTGTCTAAATGCAGGGGAGGCGTGTGTGAAAAGGGTTATCGTGGAAGAAATCACGTTATTTCATGTTTTATTACAACAACGCTAAACATCACTAGAATTAGTGTTGCTGCATGATTTAATTCTTATCACAGTGTATATTAGAACAGTTAGGAAATACAGTTTCACTGTAACGTGCTACCGTAAGGTTCATATGTTGACTGTAGTGTCGTTTAGAAAGGCATCTCATTGTCACAGTCACAGAAGGCAGGGTAGGACACAGGAACTTCTAAATTGAAGGGAGCGGGCTCAATAACCTGGCACAGGTAAATATGTGTGACGGAATACTCATATTAAATAATAGTTCGTATTAGCGGGAATAAAGTGGAAGCGTATTATGAACTATTATTTAAAAGACTTTAGTGCTGGGAGTGATCGTAGACAGAAGCGGATCCAAGGGAGGGTTCCAGGGGGCTCGGACTTGCCCCCCCCACTCTTTTGTCAGCCACCGTAACCCTTTTTAAGGGTTTCAGACTAATTTCTGCAGCCTGGACTCCCCTTTCCCGGACCAGGAACCTTTTAAGGTTATGCATAAGTCCTCTTTTGATGGACCCCTCCTCTTCCTAAACCTGGTTCCTTCCAAAAATCCGGCTCTGTGTCTCGGCATTAAGCGTATATATGAAATTTCATTTCTCATATTTTGTTTGGAAAGAGGTATCATCAAGAGAGATCGGAAGAAGCAGGTTTGCTTGGTTTCATGTAATCATGACAGTTCCGGTTAGCATATGGGCCATATTTGTATATGACTAAACTTCCTGGTCCAAATTAAAAAAAATAATAAATAAATGTATAATTCATGGGCGAAGCTAGGATTTGGAGGAGGGGAGGTTGCCGGAATGTTTGGATACCCGCTCGGCAATTAGTGCACTTATAAATATAAATGTACATATGAATATATTATATATATATATATATATATATATATATATATATATATATATTTATAAATTCATAATTAAAATTCTTAACAAAGAAAACAAAAGCATAAAGAAGATTTGAGAATGGGTGAAACAAATTCAATTATCCTAAATTATTTAATTCTATAATCATTTGTGCATTATCCACTCAGGTTTATTTGTTATATCACAACAAGTTCAGAACTAATGTCTGAATAGATCTCTTTAATTAGAAATACAATGAAATTTAATATAAGCATGCATGGCCTGTCTTTAATTTTTTATGTAACCTTAACACTGTCATTTTCTATTTAATACCTATAGAGAATTAGAGTTCCATCCCTGTTGCATGCAGAGTCAGGGGGCATGACCCCCCCCCCCCCCCCCCCCCCAGGCTGCGGCCTGATAAAATAACGCTTTCTCCTTATATTCTCTTTGAATACTGAGTCTGCGGTCATGCAGTTTTTATTTATTTATTCTTTGCTTTTAATTCAGAAATTACATAGAAAAAAAGAAACTAAGAAAAACCTAAAGATCAACAATTGCCACACATCAAGTTTTCAAAGCAAGCGGATAAAACTTGTGATTTCCCGAACCTGGACATGTGGGGAATACATAACCACCTCCGGGCATTTGAATGTTTAATTTGTTACTATAGCTTAATGTGCCATGTGTGTATAATAATTTATAAAGTTATTACTCGGTGGGGGTTATAAATCCTCCGGATACTATGGTATACTGACGGTCCTTTTAGCTTTTCAGCTGGTGGCGTTATGACACAGTTCCGCATGTAACAATTTATTTGAGAGTAGAACCACATTTAGGCTTTCCACTGATCAATTAATTGATATATCATATGGGCATAAATTTAAACCAATTATCATAAGTTACAATATTATTATCTAGATGTTCCTTAATACTTAAAGGTGCTAAATTATGTGGATAAAACTTGTAGGTTTACTTATATTTTCTCATGATCGTCGAAAACATCAAAAGCTTGATTATTTGTGGATTTATCGCGTATTAGTCCTTACTTTACCCAATTAAACATATATGGCAAAAAGAAAGCTAATTTATTTGTGGGGATTGCACTAACGTACTGGCCGTGAATACACGACTCAAACAGCATTTAAATGGCTGGTACGCTGGTCGTAGACTCTCTATAATTTCAGAGGGCAAAGATGGTGCTACAAACGTACGTACATAACTCTTAACGCATTTATATCGGATAATTGGGTATACTTTGAATCGTAACAACAGGCAAAGGTAAAACCGCACTGGAAGGGCCATCGATCCTGTCGCAACGACATTGCTATATACAGTGTATAGATTTTGTGCTTGTACAAATTTTCATGTTTTTTGTTTTATATTTTGCCCAGCCTTAGGAAGGGGCGTATTTACAAGGCACGCAGGGTCCACCTTAAAAAAATAAAATAATGTACTCGTTTATTTCCGAATTCAATTCTCATCCCCTCAGTTTTTACGTGCGAGAGTTATATATATATATATAGAATATGATCATTCCCGGCATACTTTTTAACATGTGATAAAGGTATGCCGCCCCCCCCCCCCCCATATTTCTAAGATCATGCATCTTCTGCCCTTGTTAGTGTTGACTAACACACGAACCTAAAGCAAGAGGATCATCTTTATGTGTGTGTGTGTGTCTGTTTTCGCTGAAATACTTTTAAAGCACCAGAAGGGATTATTTTAGCTGAAAATATTAAACGAATACTAGATAGTTTCTTAAAAGTTAATTAATTAAACGGGCCGGAAATAAAGAACTGAGTGCTCGACCGAACCTATCAATTAAGCTCAGTATGTGTGGTTAACGTTGTATTTATTCCTCGTACACTAACGTATTTTTTAAAACCAATTTAAATAAGATTGCATTATCATGTCAATATATCTGATTTGTCATTTCATTCAAGCCCTACCCGAGGTGGCTTTTATATAAATGCAACATATGCTTCATCCTATCTAATCCCATTATTGGTTGTTGTCATGGCAACGAGTGCTCCTGTCTGTCTGACTCGAGTTTGATAGCCGTCTAGTGGGCAAGTCCAATATTTGCTACATATTAATACCTTACTTTGATACGCTCTATGTCGGCATATTTCTTAATTGTAGGCTATCCTATTATTGATATCATTTGCTAGTTTCTCATATTTTTTGTATTTTTATTGAAAGCTGAGTGCGTATAGAACAAAGGCGGATTAAACGAAACCCGAACATATTGTTTGATAACTTATTTAAACAACATAATAAACTGATAGTCATTTCATGACTGATCATTAAATGAGGGGTGATCAACGCCGAAGGGACCAAATGACACCTCCCATTTACTTTTAATGTAAACTCCATTAAAATCCCGAGGTTACAAATAGAGAAATATACATGAGCAGATCGTTAAATTGACACCAACTATAACATTTATTTATTTTTTAATTAGTTTGTACACACTTTGCAATGGTATTTAACAATTAATATAAAATAAAGACTACAACGTCCTCATCTTAAGTCGTGCATAATTTAATGTTATAAATTGCTAGTAATGATATATTAAAAAAAGATGGTACTTTTCCTCAAGGCTAAAATAAAGGAAAATTTAGAGAAAGTAAAACACAAAAAGATCTCAGTGTTTCAAATGTCTGAAGCTTTCTGCTGAAAAAGATAAAGATGCCTAATTACTGCAAATGAGAGAGTATTATTAAATCCTTAAACGTGTAAGTAAACTTAAATAAAATAAATGCAACAAGTGCTGTCAGGCCTTAAAGGGAAACTCGAAGGAATGAGTAAAGAAAGGTCGGATTTTATTTGAAAATTTGACTCCTGTCATCCTACTTATTTATAATTTGCGAATGGGGCCGCGGTCGGTAGCAAAGCATTCCTCAGGCTTCTACGTAGAAAAACACGGGTCTAATGACATTTAAACCCTCCCCACAGATATAGTTTCCCACCTTCAGAGCGTCTCGTAGTACTCTCCGGTTGTATTTCCGTTCCCTAACCAAATCATGACCTCGCTAAAACATCGAAATTACTCATGGGGGCTCCCATTTTTCCCTATGGAAACCCGGATGTCACAGGTCACATGTCGGAATCAAGGGTTTTTGATACCGCTAAAGTGATCCGAATTCGCAGAGTCTACCACTGACTGATGATCAGAGCGGCGGCAACTCCTTCCTGGACTGTATAAGAGTTTTTCGGTCAGCAGACGAGCTACCCACACAGCTATACCACTCTCTACACATATGCAGTGTTTTTCTTATGCATCGTTGCATCATTTTGATAAGACAACTCATGCAGGATCGCTTTCGAAAAAGTATTGAGAAAGTATCAATGCCCCGATGAACTTTTTAAACTTATAATGTCATATGTCTCTGAACTTGCGGGAACATATTGAGAATGACCCCCTTAGGACACTTGTTGTTTCTGGTACTTCAAGAGCAAAATCGGGCACTTGCGAGGGTGGCCACAGAGAAGATGCACGACAACGGTTGGGTGCCACCACTCACAATTGATATATGTTACGAAGACAAAGGCGATCATATTTTATTTCATCCTTTATTATAATAGACGTATGTACATACATTCACAGGTAAAATGTAACGAAGATATTTTTATACATGTTTTAAGATAGTGTAAAAAGGTAATAGGAAGATTTTCCTATCAATTCAAATGATTCAATAGACATAATAACTTATCGTATATATACATTGCCCAACTGTTTTGGAACTCCATAAACCTACACAGAGCATGGTTTAATGTTCTTACAAAACGCAAATTATAGGACAAGCGATCTCAGATAAAATTAAGAAAAATTGTAAAATAATGTATTCATACGTATTGACAACAAATAGAAAGAATAAACAAACATTGTTTAACATTTCAAGAGGCTAATTTTGCGCTACATCGTGTGATGTCACAATGCACGACTTGTATACGAGTGAATCTTTTTTTTTTTAACAAAGTACAGTAATCAGGCTAAAAGTATACATTTGCAAATTCAGTCTCATTAATAGGAAAGCAGCATTATACCTGCTCTTAAACATATATTCGGCCATTAGGGTACCTCTGTATAAATTAGCATCATAAGTTTTATACAATTATCATACTGACAACAATTCAACAAAATTTATTTTCTTTTGAAAATGCGAGTATTTATTTCTTTTCCTCGAGTTTAAAACTTGCGTTTTCTTCTTCAGAATTTTCTTTCTTGTGCACCACATGACCGGTCACGTGTAGTGTTCCAGCGTCATCCATGTGGGATTCCAGTGACGTCACAGTATGCCCATCTGGCAAGCTTCGGACTGCCCGGTATTGTCGGGATCCAGAAAAATCCTGGCTGGAGTCTTCGTGGAGAGCTTGCACAATCAACTTGTCGCCGTCTGTCTTAATGCTGACGTCATTCTCATCGAATCCAATCAGTTGAAATGTTAAGGACAGCGGCTGAACATCACTGCTAGCGTGGGATGGCGGTACGACATCCATATGTATATCTGGGTTAGCAATCTCACCGTTAGGTTTCGCAAGCCCCATGTCAGCTTGTTTTTCACCTCCTGTGACCCCGCTTTCTGACGTCACACGTTGCATGTCTATGTTTTTATGCTCTTCCTCAAGCTCAACTTTAGAGATTTCTCTCTTCTTTTCAGTCTTTTCGTGGTCATCCTGGCCTACACGTTCGATCTCATTGTCCCTTGGAGGCCCCTCTCCCCCAGGTGTCGCTCTGTTTATTTCGGGTGAACTTCCAGCGTCTCCAACAGGAGATGACGTCACCGTATTCCCCACACGCTGTATCACCTTGTCTGCATCAACATCTTCACTTTTGTCTTTCTGTTTGCCTTGTGGAGTTCTAGTGGAGAGAGATTGGTCCATCTCCATGCTCTCTGTGTCCACTTCCGGTTTCTGCCTTTGACTTCCGGTTTTACCTGTGGACGTGGAAGGCTCCGGGGAACATGGCGGATATTCCTCTTCGTCGTGAGAGTTAACTGAATGATCTTTAATATCACGGTCTGCTACCAAGATTACCATACCCGGGTCTTTGAAATGTACTCGCAAAGATGACACGTCTACCCCTGGAGGCACATGGAAGTCACGTGTCATCGTCACAACTTCCCTGACATCATCATCATCCCCAACCGCAAACTCTTTCTCAGCGGCAATATGGATGATATTTTCATCAATGACTTTCACAGTCAGATCTTCACTGTTGAAGCCATGCATCGGTACCTTTTGCTTCCATTCTGGTCGCCTAGTGGTGGAGGTCATGCTATTTTTCCATCCGTCAAGCCATCTGCGACGTCCGCGTAGGACAGATGAACTCACACCAGCCCTACCAGGTGACATAGCAGCCATCTTCCTTCCCACGTGATCTGTTTCAGATCGGATTTCGGGACGTCGGTGGCAGATCATTTTGGGAAAACCAGGCATACTTGTAGTCTTTAAATCCTTTTTATTGCAACAATGCCTGGGTTTTGGTGACTCAACCCGTCTGCTGAGAAATGGTCTATTCTTCATTCCCAAACGACGCATGGGATGTTTTCTCATGTGTTTTACACCTGCATGTGACGTGCATTTCTTGTTCATTCCTCCTTCTTTTCCCTGGAGGGTCCTTTTTTTCACATACGTTCCCTCTTTTCTCATTTCCATTGGCCCTTTAAGCCCTGGCAGTCCTCTTTTGCCTCCAAAGACAGTGCGCCGGTGGCGACATCTGTCGGGTGACTCGGGAAACGGACTGTGAGGGGCTTCCCATCTGCGCATCCATGGAAAGCAAGGATGAAATCGAGCTCCGTCCCGAGAAACGTCGAGACCTAATTTGACTCTGTTCCATCGTCTGGTTATAGGATGACTTGGTAGAAACGGGTGTAGCTGTCGACGCAGCCACAAGGGTCTAAAATCGCCCCTTCCATCAATTCCGCCGCCGAATTGATGATGAAAATGTTGTCTATACATGGGTCGCATGGGTAGATTTATCAGCATTTTGTATCTTCACTTCCCTTTTCCAATAAAGTCGCTCTGTTTTGTTCCTAATTTCGGTTGTATCTTCGACGTTCTGTTCCTTTTCTTCAGTATACAGTCTCTAATCTTCTTTCGTTCCTCGTGTTCCTGTCGCGTTGAAATGTCTTCTGGCACAAGTAAATTGATCAAGTGATGCAGTTGTGAAAGAGACGTATTATATACACGCAGAGTGGAAACCAGTCAAAACCGGTTTAAACCTGACATAGCAAGAGTCATGTGACATTTCGTAACTCGTTGGTCCCATGATTGTATGTCGTAAGACTCTTCCAGAATGTTCCACGTTCTTTTCGGTTTAGCGGAACAAAGTAAACACCCGTGATAACAAATACGAATGCATTCACAAATGTTCGGCATTTTAGTACTGCATGATCAGTTACGCGGCCCGAGCATGAGTCAGCACGTCATTGGCATTGCCTGGCTGGCACACATTTAGGACAGACCTGTATCACTTATACATGCAGACCTACCTACTCAAAAAACAGAGAGGTTATCAATTTGAGCAATTCACCAGACTATTTACATTTATGTATGTACATCACATGCAATGCACAAATACGGTATGCGGGCACACTGAGTCACCTCACTCATGTGACGGCAATTAATAAATGTTCACGAAGCATGACGTGCACACAAGTGTAAAATTGAAATTATACAGGGGTTTACCTTGGTAAGATTGTTTGAATTCCAATATGTTAACGATTTAATTTGGACTTGTTGTCATGACTTATAATTTTTTTGACGATATATATATATATATATATATATTATATATATATATATATATATATATATATATATATATATATATATATATATAATTATTGCGTGCTCTATATAGGCATATAGCGATAAACACCGGTCTTTCTTTAATTTTAATTATTTATGTTTGTTCATTATTATAACATACGACATATATATATATATATATATATATATATATATATATATATATATATATATATATTGAGAGAGACGGAGGAGTGGGGGGAGGGAGGCATCTATAAGTAGTGATGATCGAGTATAATTAATAAGTTTAAATAGCCAAATTATTGAAAAATAATGACAATATATATGTTAAGGTCTTAGCACTCTAATGTCTATTTATAAATTAAAAAAGCTCTTGCTCTAGGACCTCATGAACATATATTCTCTATAATGTAGTACATGTAGTACATGTGCGCTTTGTGAGGTTTTCCAAAGCTGGTTGTCTTAATAAAGATGGAAGGCATGGTCTTAAATATATTTTAACTTATTATGTATATTTCTCTACCATAATTTATTGAACAAATCATCCCATATTCAACATATTGAGTTATAATAATGACTTAAACCGAATAATTTTATTCAAGAAGGATGAATGTTAACACAACCAAATACAGAAAGTAATATAAGGGGGGGGGGGAGGAATGTTACAACTATATCAGAGCATAAACCAACGTGCATGAAGATGTACTTTGAATCTGTCACAGGAAAGCTCGAATATATATAAATTTTCATTCAAATACTTCTAATTAAATAAAATATTTAAAAACATGATAAAATAAGCCAGTGTTAGAAAAAATTCCATACACCATAATGTAGAACTATGTAAACATGTTTTCAGTTAACTGGAGAGAAATATCCACCTTAAATTTTGCCCAGCTAGAATATATTAAAAGACAACGTTAACCCTGAACTGATGTTATACCTAATATATATAGTGGACCCCGGGATCCGGTACATTACATATGTAACTTTTTTAAGTGGCCCATCTCATTGCGTCCCTTTATGATTCATGCATTCGCCTATTGTTTCTTAATTAAATTTATATATATATTTATATATACATATATATTTAGGTACACTTACAATTATAAGTGATCAATTTGATGGTTTGGTGAGATTTCAGAAAGACCCCAGCTGCACATTCGATATGTTATTCGCAATTTGGTTATAGGACTCCTTTATTGAAAAACGATACAAGTTTTTTTTGTGTGCAAATTAGGCCGACCAGTCATCATATAGTGAAAACGTCAGTTTGATGTTGAATCTCTCCCCCCCCCTCTCTCTCTCTCTCTCTCTCTCTCTCTCTCTATATATATATATATATATATATATATATTAAATATATGCTCCCTGCATGGTAGAGCACCTTCATTCTGATGTATTGAACTTCTACATGAATTACACTGAAACATACATATATACATACTAGAGCCCTGCGCGGGCCGAAACCCGCCTCGCGGGCCCGCAATCGCCCCGTCCCGCGGACCCCCGCGGGCTAACTTTTTCAGGATTTTGTGGGGCGGTGCGGGCCAAAAAAATTCTCTGCGGGGCGGGACGAGTACGGGTTAAAGATGGGATAGGCGGGGCGGGGCGGGTTACATGATATTTTAGTGCGCGTTTCTTCGTGTCGAAAACATGCATGGTTAAATGGCTAGAAGATGATCATATTTACTCAGATGTTACGCACTGCAGGTCTTGTCATGTTCCTTCGGTTATTCAATATTCAAAATTACTATACAGCACTTGTGAAATATAAATTCCCTGGGTTTTGAGAAAGATTCATCTTTGCAGAGACCACTTTTCAGAATATTGCAAATGTACCTGGAAATATATAGCGTTGGATAATTATAGACTGTTCACCATTGTATAGGCCTATACTTGTGGCCAGTCTCAGATATTACGTAACATGGCTGAGGGTAGAGCACCAGGATTAGGCCTGTGATGTTATAATAATCACAGCATGAATGCATCTGGCTCTGTGCTAATCATGGATGAGCAAATAAGCACTGGCTAGTTTAGAGGACTGCATTAGCAAAGCAGAAGGGGTTAACGAGAGCACGGGGCTCATTTGATATCTATTCTTGTGTACACAACCATGATGTAGAGCTGACTTCCTATGTACCCTTCCCCTTCCAGCTAATTAGCTGATCATCGCTGGGCAGGATTAAGCTCTCTGTCAAATCAAGGAGTTTACAGGGATGGAGTATCAAGTGAGAGTCTGGCCGTGTCGGATGATGCTGTAAACTCCTTGGTCAAATTAAAGGTGTGGACTGTGGAGAGCTAGTGATGAGTAGTGTAACTCTAGGCATACAAACTCAATAAAAATTGATTGTTTTATGCTTAAGTTTTATTTTATGTTTCCGTATAGCAGCATATGCATGGTAAATATGTTTAAACTGTAATTATGTTGTAAGCGAAATATCTGAATATGTTTAATTTATAATTACTTTAAATATTTTAAAGAGACACAATGGCAAAATTTGATATAGTGTGTCCAAGTTTCTGCAGTGACATTTCCAGTGATATGGCTGTAAATAATTGTATTTTGGTGGGTGATAATTCTTTAAAATAAAAAATGCATGGTAATTCTATGACACTCGTCCTTACCTGTGAAAGAAACTGGAAAATGTCCTACCATCAACTAAATATGATAACGCTATCTACTCAGATGGTTATTCATATATTAATATCTGAAAATAAATCATATTTTTTTTAGTTGGCTACCTTTTTGGTTGTTCCTTATGTTTATTTGCGGGTTGAATGCTGCTGACTTTTGGTAAAAATGCGGGGCGGGGGGGGGGGGGGGGTGCGGGCTGAAAGCTATAGATATAAATATGCGGGGCGGATGCGGGATGATTTATTCTTTATAGGTGCGCGGCGGTGCGGGGCGGGTGTTTACATCTGCGGGACGGTTGCGGGCTGAAGGTTTGTTTTGCGGGGCGGGTGGGGGGCTCTAAAGTTGGAGTACTTCATAAAGACAAGATTTTCAGCTTATATACTGAAATGCATTTCGGAGTCCACATAACGGAACATGCATTGAATATAAGTCTTAAATATTTATGATTTGCCATTGAAACACTTATCCATTATATAACATTCATATTTACGAACAATTTTTCACAGATAAATGAATTTTTCTGCAGATAATTAAATGTTGTTTACAAGTTATTGAATAATTTTGAAAATGAATATGATTATAAATATGAGAACAGGCTTTAGATAAAACAAATAGGGTGAGAAAACTTTAGACAATACTTAATTCCTTGCAGAATCTTTATTAGTGGGCAGTTGGCAGGTCTAGTATTGAAACTGCCTCAATATTGCACCGATTGGTGCTGCAACTAAGTTAAGGTCGGTGTGGGCTCAGAATACCTGTACCCATGCAGACAGTTAAACTGAAACCTACTCTCCTGTTTGACTGTTGTGTCAGTAATTTACCATAATTATTTGCGATTTGATGACGTTCATGACTGTCATGTCAAAATGTTTGTATAATTACTATATTATATTGTAGGCTACGTTTGCTCTGTTTAAAGGAATACTTTAATTTAAAACACACGTTTTTGATCTTAAAGGTAAAACCAGTTACCTTCATTTTTTATTATATTCAGACTGCCATCCTTTAGAGAGCTGAGCTGTAAATGAATTACTCTCGCACACTTATCTATTCTATTTTACAAGGGGAATGGAAAAATAGTGGAATCGAATAACAATAGTACAGAAGAGCCCTCTGGCGGGAATGTTGATAACTCCGTCTCACACTGTACTGACATCTGTTGGCATATTTAACAGACTCAAGGTTCAAAGTTGAAGGTCGCCAGAGTTCAAAGTTCACTAATGAGAACTGCTGTCTTGGACTGTGTCCTCGGGGATTGTTCAGGGTGTCCGCCGGTTCTCCAGTTTTGACTTCTTGAGACCAATATAGTATAAACTTATACCGGTGGCTTGACAAGTTCTCAGGATGGGCGACCCTCTCAGATTCGACGGGAAAGTTGTCTTGGTAACTGGAGCCGGCGCAGGTATGAAATGATCAGAAACAGGGGCCTGTACTACTAAGGCTGTAGGCTGTACCGTGTACGTGTGTACATGTGTTTACATAAATTTTAATTTAATTAATTTCATATTCATTTTTATTGTTTATACAGTATTATAAAAAATATTAATAATAATTCATGGCTTACCTCGCTAGTCTTGCTTAGTAGTGTACCGCCTGAGTGAATTACTTTTTATTATAGTCCGTTTCACCACATGCTGTCCACCTGTTTTTTGTTGATGATTTTCCTAAATGTTTATATTTTTCATTAATTTCCAATAAACTAACATATGGAAGTGACAACCTAATTTGGCAGTTAAGAATTTTACAATAAATCCCCCGTTCATGTTTCACAACATTTTAGTCTCTTTATCATGATCTGGCAGATTTTGTGTGTCCCTCCATAAGTAGCCATCTTTGTTTTAGATGGTTATATTTTTTAGAGTGTTTACATGAGATCATCCAATCAGCAGCTGTCAGTAGAGGCTGTTTTTGCATGTGACCAATGACCTTGACCGCCATAAGTGGGTCTGATATGTTGTAAAATGTAGACTGATTTCTCATATTTTCAGAAAATTCTGTTACTCAAATATGGCATAAGGTAGGAATTTAGTTACCTAGTTGAAAATTAGGTTCTGTAATCCTCTTCTCTACAATATAACTGTTTCCCTTGAAATGTACCTAATAAAAATTTTCATAGCAAAAAACAGGTGGACATGAGGGGATGAAACGGACTATAATAAAAAATTATTTATTAAGATATTTATTGCCAATTGTAGCCAACTGTACCCGAAGTGCTACCCTGTCCTGTAGTGGTACATTTGTACTACTACAGGACACTGGACTGTACTTGACCTAGTTGTGGCTCTGTTGTCTGTATGTGTATACAACAGAGCCACAACTGGGGCTATGGACTGTACCAGTACAGGCCACTGTGCTACCCCTTATCTGGCCAATCATTGGGCTTCGATCATGCCTGACTGTAGTCCATCTCTGGACCCTTGTGTCCTGATGGACGGACACATACGGGGTATAAGAGGAGCAGGGCTACCAGGGCAATTAGTGTACAAAAAAAATTATGAGTACACAGTGGTCAGCTGTTTATCTGGTTTGTTATGACTGTAGTATTAAGATAACAACAACAATGGTTATTTCACTCCCTCTCTATTTCTGTCTCTCATTCGCTCTCCCTCTCTTTCTCTCTCTGTCATTCTTTCTCTTTCCCTATTTCTTTCTTTCCCTCCCTCTCTTTCTCTCTTTCCCATTCTCTCTCCCTCTCTCTGTCCATTTATTGTTCTCTTTTCCTCTCCCTCTCTACACTTTATGTATGATGTCATACATGACCTGTGTAAAAAAAAAAACAGTACAATTATTGTCCCTATACATCCCTTGTGTGCCTATGTACATTTATGGTTGCATTATAAAAGAGGTTATTGCTTTCTTGATTTGTACATTCACAAGAGATTCTTATCTGATACTTATCATACATAATGAAAATATTGAACTGGAATTAGTCCTAAAATTGCCATTTGATCTTTTTATATCTTTTAACTATTTATATCCAATTATTAAATATTTTTTTTGTATATAAAATTTTTATTTACATGTAACATTTTAGTGATAGAAAATCTGCTGTATAATATAGTGATTTGTGGGTAGGATCATCTCAGATGGATGCTGTTCAGACAGATGCCACTGTATTAACTGGACGCTGTTCATTTTGACGCTATGAAAATGGAAGCTGATCGTATTGATATATTAATATTTTTGATATTGTGCGAGTAAAAATGAATGCTGATCATACATAGACCTCTTCGTATTATTGACGCCATCGTCTGCATGCACATTTCAAAAAGACACCTAATTACAAGTCCTACAGTTCAGATATTTTCTTAAAGTTTCCAGAAAAGTGAGACCCTATTGAAATATAACAATGTTAAGTTTTAGATTATATTTTGTTTACTTGTTTTTCAGGAGAATGAGGCTCTTTTGTTTCAGTTACCAAACAAATTTTAAATTGTCTTGTAGTTTCAATGAAAGTAATATAAACTTTATTGTATTTTATAAATTAATATTATAATACAAAACATGAATAGATTTTTTTTTTCAAATACAATGCACCATGTAGAATACTATAATAACAAATTACAAAACATAAATTTTATCATGAAGATTGTTATAATTTTTATAAAGATCACTTTCATAAAAAATAGTATATTTTTGACGCAATATTTTTTTAGTAAACAAATACATAAACGTTGGATGCAGAATATAATTACAGGTATAATAATATGTATACACAATGTGTTAAATAACATTGTGATGATATGTCATATGATAAAATACAATATAATGTACTATTATAATATTTTGAAAATTCCTAAAATATATAAACCACTAAAAGTTATTGGTTGTTGGTTACTGCAACATGATAGACTTCCGAGTTTTATGCATTTTAAGCACTGTCTGTCACTTCCAGATGACCTCCAACACATTAAATATGCTTCAATTTTCATATAAATGAGAATATACATATGTGATATTTTCTGGTATGGCAAAGTTGGTCTATATCTTTCATTTCAACACAAAAAGTTGTCGATTTGTTTGTTATCTTTAATATTATATTAAAAATATTAACAGAGTCTGACTTCTGGTTTATCTATTGCCTGATTTGTGCACACAATAAAGGGGGTTCATGACTATTTTTATTGTTATCTTAATACTACAGTTATAACAAACCAGATAAACAGCTAACCACTGTGTACTTGTCATTTTTTTTGTACACTTATTTCCCTGGTAGCCCTGCTCCTCCTATGCCCCCAGTCAGGCATTAAGCCTAGTGATTGGCCAGATTAGGGGTAGCTGAGCACAGTGGCCTCTACTGGTACAGCCCAGTGTCCTGTAGTTGTACAAATGTACTACTAAAAGACAGGGTAGCACTTTGTGACAACCCGTCTCAGTAGGCAATCCCATAATTGGGCTGGTAAGCCTACTTGAGTCGTGATACAAGTAATATTGGGGAATGTATCGCAGTTGTCTTGCATCAGGTTGCATTCATATTGTGGTAAACGGCCCATAATCTCAATATTATGCTGAGAATGATGAATTTACACAATAGTATACATGTGAGCTCACAACCCAAACTGAAACAACGTCTCCATGGATACGGGTCATTTCCTGTATCGCTTGCAAGCTGCCTGCATCCTGTAACCCAAGTGAGCCATGCTTGTGTTCATGCTGCCTAAATTCAACAAACATGCCGAGGGGTTTACCAGTGTGCTGAGTTATAACAGATATTTTCTTGCTCATGTTTGGTATTATTAGAAAGTACACAAAAAATGCTAACGATTGGTCTAGTTTGTGTTGACTGACAGTGTACCTGTAGGCCATGAAGCGTTGTCAGAAATGACGAAAATATTTGCATCTTAATCAGGCCTTGTAATGCCTTCCTCAGACTTAGATTTAAAGACACTCAGGCACCAATAATCTGGTCGTAATACCAGAGGGTCGATATGACGCTATGCATATTGGTGCATGCATGGACTATATTAAATAAATTGCATGGACTATATTTGATAATTGATTTTTTACATTCCTATTTTGTCAGTTTTAATTTGATGTTGTGAACTATCTTAAATAAAACCTCTCGAGTATGAAATTTACTTTTATGACTTTTATGAACCTTTAAGTGATCACTTCTTGATTTTTTAGCCTTGCCAGTTGAGTACCATATACAAAAAGCTGAGGTTCCAAAAATTAGGCTTTTTCATGATTTCTTGATGCAACAGGCAGTGCCATCATCAGGCCACAGACTCACCAGATTACCCTTTAATCAACAATGGGGTGTTTGGAGGAAATCAACTTAAAATACAGTGACTGATTGTATGAATTATGCATTACTTTATTTTATATACCTCATTTTAACCCCTTGAGAAGTTTGGTTAATTTTATGGAAGCAGGTCTTATCAGAAGGCTATGGTTTCAAGGGGTTTCAGGATTTTGGGGAGGGGAGGGTCCAACCCCCGGAAAACTTATAAGTAAACCTATAAAACAGTCCTCAGGACTGGAAAGGGGGTTCCTAGCAGTTAAAATTAGTTTGAAACTCTCAAAGAAAGGTGGTTGTGGCCCAAAGCCCCCCCCCCCCCCCCAATGGCAATATGCAAATCAGTTTGTGATCATTATGCCATACATCAAACATAGTAAGAAATCTAACCAAATAATGTACTGCATGTTGATCGATGTGTCTACATAATATTTTGTTTTACATTTGGTTCAGTGCCAGTGTATTATTTGCAACAAACCATGCACCGGTACTTTGGGACCCAGTCTGGTTTTACCTGGGTACCAGTGAGGAAACTGCAAATGATTGGATACCATACCTATTATTAGATAAAGTCTAGTCTAATAAAAGATTGTTTTATTGGGTCTTTGTTATTTCTGTGTGTGTGTTAGCTTTAAAGAGGTGTCTCATAAAGTTTTTGAACCAGCAATATTGCATTAGGCAAATATTTGTGCTTGAATTTCTAGCAAAGATCACAGACTGTTTATGTTTCTGATTTTCAATACAGCACTTATAGTATCCTATGTTCTTAACTTGTTTTTGTCATGTGTTAGTCTGTGTAGTACTCAGTGTCATGGTTCGCAAGCTTATTTTACAGGTGAACCCGGGTCATAAGGCCAGCCCTAATACCAATGAATGGCAACACATCATTTGAATAAAAAATATGTGATGGTGATTCAGATTACTTTTAAAATTTAAAGGATTTGATCCTGGTGTGTTACTCTAACTATCCACATGTCCATTCAAAATGATTTAAAGATGTCAGTTAGAGGTTTGTTTTGAAAACCATTGCTCATCAATCTGTATTATTTTTCAGGTCTTGGACGTGCCTATGCTTTGGCATTTGCGGAACGTGGTGCTTCAGTAGTTGGTAAGTCATGTGACTATATCAGGAGGTTGATTTGAATTTTGTGTGTTAAGTTCATGTAATTAATTCCATTGTGAACCATTTTGATATAGTTTCCTAACCAAAAGCAGTATCTTTATAGTGAGGCTTTTTTTATTTTAAAGAAAATATTATTAGGACGAAAATGAGGAAGCATTAGTTTTGCGGTTAAATTAAGATATAACAGGCTCATGCTGGAAAATTAATAGGATTCTGTGAGTCAGGCAGTGATTTGTCATGTGACCCATGTATATAAACTACTGTCATATATCCTCAGCTGCCTGTACGTGAACAAATCAAAGGAATGGTTTCATGATGTTAATTTGAAAGGTTTGCACAGTCATGAGTTTGTGGTTTTAGATTAAGCTCAATGACACAAGTTCTTTAACATGGTAGTAGAGTTTACATTTAAACATTTTTTTCGATAGTGAATGACCTTGGTGGTGACATCAAGGGTGGAGGAGCAAGTTCACGACCTGCTGACAAGGTTGTTGATGAAATCCGAGCCAAGGGAGGGAAAGCTGTCGCAAACTACAGTAAGATGTAATATGATATGATAGAGTACAAAAACAGGCAAAAGTTGGATGTTTTCAACTGAATTGCTAAAAGATTTCCCTGGTTTTTAATCTCTGGGTTTGGTAAAATATGTTTTACCCAGGTCAAATGTGAACCCTGTTGTAGCCATATCCTAACCTGAATAGTCTGGGAACACAGAGTCAGAGTGTGAGTCCTTGATAAAGTGGACCAAAGGGTCACTGGGGACTCTCACTGTGGATTCAGTGGCACCCTGTCTCCCTGGGCCTTGGACTAATTACACCCTCTCCCACTTGAACAATCGTATAGATTGGTCTCCTACTCCTAATTCTTGGCATTTTATAAATATGAAAAATGTTGCAGGATTGTCATCATTTGTAGAGACACTGATTGTTATACCTGATTGTAGCACATCTTTTTTTTTGTCACAATTTTCCTTTCAGTTCAAGTTAAATCATACTTTGTTTTGAGTGTAAATGTAAATATGTCTATACTATCTATCTGTATATATTTTCTCCACACATTTGTTTTTCAGATTCTGTTGAAGAAGGAGAGAAAGTTGTACAGACAGCCTTGGACAATTTTGGCAGGATAGGTAAGTGTTTCTAATTGAGGTTGTATTGAATTAATTATTAAGTCATTTTGATACTATTGGTGCTGCTAGTATACAGACTGTATGCTTATACTTCCACTGTATGTGACAATGTTGTATTTGAATGAGATAATCATAAATGATGTTATAATAAGGAAAATACTTAAAAGAATGTTAAATGTAAGTCAGCCCAAGAGGATAAAGCACCTGTAATAAACTTCATAAAATTTAACATACAAGATATCGACCAAAAATCTTAATAATGATGCATATCTTGGGTATAATTTTGATGCATACATATGTGGATATATGTATAACTAAAGCTGCAAATGTTGATCATTATGGAACAGAAAGTCAGCCCTCATCACATTTGGACTGCCTTGAATCAAGTATCTTAAAAATGAACACAAGCATACAATAGCCAAAAATAAATTTGTTTCGCCTCTAGACTTGATCCTACCAAATCCTATGTAGAAAGAGACTAACATCACATCCACTTACGCTCTTTACACAGCCCTTTACCTATATGCCTACTACCTATATCCTAAGCGCTGTTTCTTATGACCTTGTATCCTGAATTGCTACACCAGAGGGGAGCACTGTATTTTTGTCCAATCAGATGAGACCTTGTGCTTGACACAGTGGAAGACACAGGGAAGCGAGGAATACAAGGAGCCAATGTTGTTCATTTCACTTTGAGTGACAGCTCACCGCCCAGGTAACAGTCTGAACAGGCCATAGGCTCAGAGAGAATGGCCCCAGACATGGTTTGCTTAGGGCCTTGGGCACATAGGATGCCCCGTCGGTGAGCTGTAATTCAAATGCAACATAACAACAAAGGCTGAGTGCACACCTCACTGGCTGGTTTCAGTTCTGCAGACAACAGATACATGGCTATGCTAACACAGTCATAATGTCATAATCGAATCGGTCGATGATGCGAGAATGCAGAGGGAGCAATTAAAATTCGACCATAAACTGTCATCAAGCAGCGCTTGAAGCGCAGCTATGGGCGGAGCCAGGATGCCTGTTGAGTGTTTGTTTATGGGCATCTGGTTGGCTGCTTGTCACATCATACGCACGTTTTTTTTCTGTGGACAACAAACCGCCATCTTGTGTCTAAATGTATCATAAACGGTCAAAGCAGGCAGCATGAAAATCAGTTGTTTCTTTAGAAGCGCAAGATTTCTGCTGCCTCGGGAGCTTACACATCCACTAAGCAAGCAGTCTTTTTAAGTCAGCTTGATCTTACTTTGCACCCAGTTTAATATTTCTAGACCTTAGCTATTTATAAAACCTTACGTTTTCATCTCTAACTCCTCTTATTTTCTCCTAAACTTTGGGCCTAATATTAAATAGATAACAGTTAAACACTCACTTAGCTATCATCCTTATCATTGCTGAAGGAGCACCTAGGGCAGGGGTCCCTGACTTCCTTAAAAAAAAGTATACAGACTGTATGCTTACTTCCACTGTATGTGAAAATGTTGTATTTGAATGAGATTTCATTAATGATGTTATAACAATGAAAATACTTAACAGAATGTTTGATTTAATTCAGCCCAAGGGGGAAAAGCTCCAGTAATAAACTGCATAAAATTTAACATACAAGATATCGGCCAAAAAACTTAATAATGATGCATATCTTGGGTATCATTTAGATGCACACATATATGTGGATATATGTATAACTAAAGCTGTAAATGTTGATCATCATCAACTTTTTACTTCCTTGAAACAAGTAACTCAGGGCTTGTATATATATGGCAAGATAAGGTCAGTATATATGCTTCAAGAAATAGGCCAGTACTGATATTACCTTCCTGATAAAGAGATATGTTGATATCGGTGAAGTTCATTACCCTTCATATCTGTTTTTATGTAGATATATGAGGACTGATGATGTATGTGTTCAGGTAAACATATTTACAAAGATGTGGGTGCTTCAGAAAGCATGATTATCAATGTTTCACACGACTATATTCCATTCCATCAACCAGTGTCCACCTGGATTTTGGAGATAATTTTCATAAAGAGTTTATATTTTTTTTAATTGTTTCTTAGAAATCAACATATAGATTTGACTGCCTAATTCGGCAATTACAAATTTTACAATAAATCTCCAGTCTGTGTTTCACAACTTTTTTGACTCTCTACAGTGATCTGACAGATCAGATGTCTCCCTGCATGAGTAGCCATCTTTGCTTTATCTGGTTATATTTTTTAGAGTGTTTACATGAAGATTCATCCAATCAGCAGGCTGTTTTTGCATGCAACCAATGACCTTGACTGTCATAAGTGGGGTTGATATGTTGTAAAATGTAGACTGATTTGTCATAATTTAAAAAAAATGTTTCTTAATTAAGGTGTACAGTAGTAAGTTATTTACTTTGTGAAAAATAGGCCCTTTTATATTCTACCCTACATCAATATTTTTTCCCTTGAAATATAACTAACAAAATTGTCATAAAAAAAATATTTTGGACACAGGTTGATGGAAGACACTACCAGTATATTGTTTGTTCTACTGTGGGGCACCCATTAATATCTTTGAACCCTTTTCTTAAATTGATAGATCAGTTCCAAAAGGTAAGCTGCAATGGAGGAATGAGGCATAGTTAACTAGATTGATAACAAAACCATGTCTTGCATAATATTTTAGTAATTCATAAGTATCAATATCTTAGAATACCCTATTTTGCACAACATAATAAACCAATTGATGAAGGTGAAGGTCACAGATCACATGCTCAACCAACTACATTTTAAAGCTGTAGATTGGTTGTTTAATGTCATAAATATTCTAAAAAATGCAACTGTCAAAGTGAGGCTACCAGCCAATTACAGAATCCATGTGCTTTTCATAAGGTTAATAAGGTTACAGAATAATATGAATATTTGTTTTTGTTATGAAGTTTTACATTGCATATTAAGCCTTTTGTCCCTCATTAGTTTTAGCTTCAAACAGTGTGATAATATTTCAAGTTAAAGAGAATAATCACCAAATTTTAATTGGCCCCTACTGGTGGAACAGACTATATAATATAATGTATTATAATTACCAATGAGGGAAACAGTATATTATTTGTGCATATTTTGATCTTTTTTTTTCAGATATTGTGGTGAACAATGCTGGCATTCTCAGAGATAAATCATTTGCCAGGATCAGTGATCAGGATTGGGGTAAATCTGACATAACATTAAAGACTAAATAAAACGTAGGCCTTGTAAAACATTCAACATTTAAAAGAACAGGGTACTGAATTAAACAATACTCTGTAAAAGGAACAATCAGTATCAGTAGTTTTCATAACAGAAGCTGCTTATGAAGTTTTATTGTTATAATAATACTTTATCAGCATCAAGATTTATTAATTTTGTTCTACAGATTCATGTATTTTTTGTGCACAGTACACAGTCTGTTACTACTCAAGTCCATTTTGAATAGTGTGTCTCATCAAATATAATTTCAATAAAAAAATTAAGTAATTCAAGAAATTTTTTTTTTAAATCTTGCCCTTTTCAGAAAGTTGCATAAGAACTGTAGAAAAGTCTGCTTAATTTTTCAACAAAATGGAAGTGTGATAAAAAGTTTCCAAGATTAAGATTGAAAATAAAAGTTTTCAGAAAACCTGAGAAATATGTGAGATGTAAGTTATATGTTTGAAATCATAAGTTCTTAGCCAGATCATTCATATTTCTTGAAGTGAATTGTTTTGTTATGTCTGATGGTTTTCTGAATCATGACTTTCAGACATTGTCCATCGAGTACATTTACGAGGTTCCTTTCTGGTTACTCGAGCAGCTTGGCCACACATGAAGAAACAAAAATATGGCCGGTAAGTTGTAGACACTTTAACATTTATCAAGAGCTTTCAATTTGTAGAAAATTTGGATGCTCTGGCTAATATTTTCAAAAGTCACACATAATTTTTATTTTGAGGGTCCCAAGGTGGAGTGGTTTGTAAAAATTTAACATATTATTTTTAGTATTATGTGCCATTATTCTATCATTTTATGGTTATTAGGGCCCCGCTTGACAAGCAGTGTCCTATAATGATCACTGTGTCAGGCTGTCCTTCCTTCTTTCCGTCCATCCATCCATCCTTCTGTCAGAAACACTTTCTTTTGCGTGTGATAACTCAACCACAACATACTGCAGCTTTCCAAAATTCATAGGGATGATTGGTACCTATGAGGACTCCAGACCTATCCAATTACAGAAATGTTGGAATTCTCTGATTCTCTTTCGCATGCAAGAACTCAACAACAACATACAGCAGCTTTGCCAAATTCACAGGGATGATTGGCACCTAAGAGGGCTCCAGACCTTTTGAATTACAGACCTGTTGGAATTCCAGTATGGCCGCCACAGCCGGATCGCTGATTTTCTTTCACGCGCAATAACTCAACAACAACATCCTGCAGCTTTCCCAATTTCACAGGGATCATTCTTGCCTATGAGGGCTCTAGACCTATTGAATTACAGACTTGCTCTAAGCAAATATGGCTAACAGACTACATTGGGTGATTTTCTATTGCAGACATAATTTTCTGACATATCTTCTTTAATATCATTTGATCCAGTAGGATTTTTACCCTCATGCATATTGATAAAAACCATTTTTTGTGTGTCATATTTTTCAAAATTATCTTAATTTTTCTCTGATATGTAAACTAGTCAAGGACTAGTAGAAATGTGGGGCCCTCTAAGGACCATTGTCCGACCACATCTAGTTTATTGTGTCATTTAAATTCTTGCTGATAAACATCTTTTGACTATTGCTGCCAAGGCTAAATAGACTTAGTATTTTTTTCATTGTACTTGTGCCATTGGTTTGTCTGTCAGCAACTTTGCTCAACAAGTTTTGAACAGGTTTTAATAAATTTTGTGAAGGGAACAATCCAATAAAGTTTACTGGAAACCTGGATCACCATATTTTTAAAAAAGGATGATACACTATTCTGAGATTTTTATTTGTTTATTTCAACTTCGGGAGAGACTGTCAGTTAACTGTGTTACATGGTTTGCTGGGCTTAGATCATATATTTCCTGCGATTTAATTGTACACACCAAAGTTTGAGATGGACCTTGTTAATATTCCTGATCTAGTCATCTTGTCTCTTACTGCCTTTTGTTTTCAAGAATCTTGAACAAAATGTCCATAGACGGAGTTATTATGGATTATTTTAAATATAAATCTAGCAAATAATGATAGTTCATTATCGCTAAGTAATTAAATTAATCGAGAATCACCCGCAGCTGTTATACATAATATAAAGTAAGTATATAAATGACAGAGTGGGAATGTTTGTCTAGTCTAGCATTTATCTTAAGGTAACAGCTTTTGAATGACTATAAATGATATTTGAGTGTTTGTAATTCTTAAAGAACAGATACAAAATAGATTAATGCAATCGCCAAATGATCTCTGGAAGCCTCCCCCTGAAGCCTGCAACAGAGTAATAATGGTGAATTGTCATCAGTCTTGTGAAAAAGGTCAAGGTCAAAAATAAATATGTCACCTAGGACACTTATATTGTGCCCAAATTTCAGCTTTTGAAATTCAGTCACAGTGGAGATCTTTTGCAAACATAAAATGGTAGTAAAAAAATAAAAAGAAAAAAATGTGGAAATTATTTGTTTTGCATTTGGGGTGACCTTTGTTACCTTTCCACTGACCACAGTGTTTTACCTAAATAAGGATATAGAAATAAGTCCATCAACCACTGTAGGAACGCCCCCCCCCCCCCACCTCCTATGGGGAGGCTCAATAAATGTTAACCTAAACTGTCTGCAGAGTGTATAAATCACATTATGGGCAGTTTTTCCATGAACATTATGTCTTGTGGAATCTGTTATGGACTTTTTCCCGTCAATTGCTATGTCATTCAAGAATATGTGATGTTCATAAGCTAATATCAATGATAACCTGATTTTTACTGAATGTACTCACACACATATTTCATGTTACAGGATTATTGTGATCACATCAACTGCTGGTATCTATGGTAATTTTGGCCAGGCCAACTACAGTGCAGGTAAGATACTCAGGACTTTCATACATTGAGATTTATGTCATTAGTTCATTGATATAGTCAAGTCCAGACCAGGGTTGGGGCTAGGTACAAGTGAAAGTACCTAGGTACAGGTATAGGTACTTGTGAATTGGCCAGGTACAGGTACAGGTACTTTAGAAAGTACCTTGGTACAGGTACAGGTACTTGTGAATTGGGCAGATACAGGTACAGGATACCTAGGTACAGGTACATTTATTTTAGGACACAAATAGCAGCATTAATTCATGTTTATGCAAGTTAACATGCCTTTTTTCTATCAAACAATATTGAAGTCATTTGCTAAAGTGTATTTTGTTAGAAATAACTATCTGTATGGCACCATACATTCACAGACATGATATGCAAGTGTATTAAAAGTACATTACGTGCACCAAGTAGAGTATGACACTATACATTCACAAACGTGATATTCAAGTCTCATGAAAGTCCAGCTGATTATTTTACACTATAGGTAACCAAATTTAATACTGAAAGAGAAAAAAACTAAAAAAAATGAAAATATGAAAATGTACCTGTATTACCTTGTACCAGGTACAGGTACTTGAGTTCCAGGTACAGGTACAGGTACAAGGTACTTCCTACTCATGACTGGCAAGTACAGGTACAGGTATAGGTACTCTGAAATGTGTAATTCAGTACAGGTAAAGGTACTTTAGTTCCAGGTACAGGTACAGGTACAAGGTATTTCCTACTCATGACTGGCAGGTACAGGTACAGGTACTCTGAAATGCGTACCTCGGTACAGGTACAAGTACCTGGCCCTAACCCTGGTCCAGACAATCTGAATCCAAGTCCTAGTCCAGGCCACTCAAGTCTGAGTCTCAGTATGAGACCTTTGGGTTCATTTCCAAGCCCACCTTCTTTGATTCCAAGTAGTTTGGAACTCAAGTCCAACTCCAGTCCAATACGGTTCTTTTTATTTATAGAAATTTAAAAAGGATATTTTAGATAATCATGAAAATTTTATGTTAGTTTACAAGTGCCCTTTATTTGAATGTTTAAATTTGTTTACCCCCTGATGCAAAGCTAAAATTTGTTTTGTATAGTCTTATTTTTTGTTTTATTTTGTTGCTATTCATCAATGTGCACAATCTTTATGTTTTTTTTTCTTCTGGACTGGAGATGGACTCTTCCTGATTTCTCAGGTTCTTACCTCAGATTCAGGGTACAAGTCAGAGTTCAGGACCCTCAAGACTGAGTCTGAGTCCGTTAAAAAGTCTGGGCGCGAGTCCTACATCCCTGTATTAGTTGTTATCCAGTTAGAATTGATCATTATGGGAATAGACTGTCTTGATGATATCCCTTAAGCCTCGGTCACAACCTGGATATGGTCGCCATACGGCGAGTGTTTTGGGCTATTCTTTGCAGTAGACGAACAGCAACCATGCTTTTTTCAAAGGCCACAGGGACTCCGCAGTGACCTTAACTGACATACGCGCAACCACTTAAGTTGATAGGGCGGCTGTGCATCAGGCAAGCCACCTACAGTCTCCGTACGGGCACCGTACAGTAGATGTATGGATGTTGTAGGATACCTGTGCCATTTTTAAGGCCTACTTGGCTACCAGAGAGACGTACGGCGGATCTGCGGCTGTCATAAGGGGTCTCTTCGGCTTCCACAAGGTAAGCTTGCGACGTCCGCAGGGTTAGCTTACTTTACCGTGCAAAGGCCATGAGAATGAGGATGACACAGTGCTGTTCCTACACGTCCGCCGCATAAGTATTCCTGCGGTTTCAAAAACCAAACAGTGATCTACAGTGTGTGGTGGCCGCAGCGAGTTGTGACTGAGGCTTTAATAAACTGCATGAAATATCTAGAAGATCATTGGATGAACAGTTTTGCATGAGCCTGCACCAGAATTCACTTGCCAACCAGCCAGCGATTATGGGATGTTATACTGAATGTCACTAATTATTTAAGCTAGCCAAAACTAAAGGTTGGCAACACTTTTGTTTATGTTTTCCATCAATGAATCAACTTTTATCATATCCAATACAATTAAATCTTGGAAATCAGTATTATTAGTCCCTGCTAAAATCTGTTCAATTGCTTGAAAATAGAAATTGTTTTGAAGCAAGTGTTTTTTTTTATTTTTTATTGTTTGGATTTCAGATAAATGATCAAATTTTCAGTTCTTTTGAATTTCGGATAAACAATTTTCAGATGAACATTTTATTGTAGCTCAGTCAGTGACAGTTCAAAACATGATAATAAATGAACTGGCAGAGCTGAGAAAGCTGATGTTTATTTTGTGTTATTGACAGCTAAGCTTGGTCTCCTGGGCATGAGTAACACTCTGGCTGTTGAGGGGAAGAAATACAACATTTTCAGCAACACTGTAGCTCCAACAGCAGGCTCCAGACTGACAGAAACAGTCCTGCCTCCAGGTAAGTCAAGGCTGACAGCAAACATGAATAACAGTAGTGGTAGGAATTGGTTGTAAAAATCATATTTCGTTATTTAACGAAATAAAATGACTATTGATGGATTATTAAGTGATTATTATATGTACCTTCTATATTTTGGTGAAATCTACTGTATTGAATTATTTCTAAATTATTGACAAAATATTTTAAGTCTATACATTAAGTTTGAATGTCAGGATACATTGTTCACACTTGTTCACTGCACAAGGTTCAGTTTTAATAATGTTCAGTACTTTGTGTTCTGTCTTTCTCCTATCTCTTACAGGATTAAAATATATTTTCTGGATGATATGTCTTCTTTGCATGTGCATATACAATAGTTTGTGATTGATTATGCAAAATGCAACCAATTTAAATGATTATGAAAGAAAATGCCCAATCATCAATATAAACTATCAATTGGTCAAACACCACTATACAGATTTAAGAGTGTTAGGTGTAACAGTTTCTTATAAAATTTAATCACCTTTTACTGCACCTATTACTGCATACAGCACTCTTTGCAAATATTAAGGTTGGCAGATGTCACAGTGTTTGATTATACCGACTGTTTGGATTAAAGAAACAGCTGGAAGTCATTTAATACCTGTTAAATTAATCTGCAAGTCTACATATATTTTTATAATCTACAACTAAAGCAGATTACAGTGGAACCATTCCATGTGGGCATCCTCAAAAATTATGCACCTCTTCACTAATTATCTTCACTAATTATGTTGTCGCCATGACCTCAATAAAGTGAGCACTTCTATAATATGGGCAGTCCAGCTCAGTCCCAAGGGTGCCCACATTATTGAGGTTTCACAGTATGTACTTAACAGTATAAGTAACATTCACTGTAAATTAAAATTTGTCTAAAGTCTAAAGAACCTTATGTTAATTAATAAAGATGATGTGTCAGTCCATCAGTAAATTGAGTAGTATCAGACTCCAGGTTTGGTACTGATTTTATACCATGATAAATATTAATTTCATACCCTACTCATAAAACGTTAAACTTCATTTATTTTACATGGATTATACAACTCGTTATGATAACTAATACAAGGCACTGTCCATGGGTCAGATTGTTGCATTTGATATTCTGGGAAAAAAATCACCGACCCTGGATTGGCCTTTACAACCCACTGTCATAGCCAGGCTGGGGATTTAACTCAGGTCACTAGCGGAGAAGGCTCAGCGTTTTACCACATGATTGTCGTGATAAGTTCTGTATTTCTTACAGACATGGTGGAGGCACTAAAGCCTGAGCTTGTAGCTCCCCTGGTTGTGTACCTGTGTCATGACTCCTGTGAAGAAAATGGAGGATTGTTTGAATGTGGAGCAGGTTGGGCAGCCAAGTGTAAGTAATCTCAGGGTTGTCAAGTCTTTTTCCTACTTTTTCCTGTCTCACTCCTATATTTTCTACCTTTTTTGTCTCATTCATACATTTCCTATTTTTTATCTCATTCCTATATTTCCTACTATTTTGGTCTCACACCTATATTTCCTACTTTATTTTAATCACTCCTATATTTCCTACTTATGTTGTCTCATTCCTATAATTCCTACTTTTTTGTCTCACTCCTATATTTCTTACTTTTTTTGGTCTCACTCCTATATTTCCTACTTTTTCTTTAAAAATTCCTACGTTTTCATACTTTTTAGTTTTGCTCTTTAAGGTACAGTGTCAAAATGCTGTGAATCATTGTGAATTGTCCCTTTCTTATTATAAAATAAAAAAATGGGCAATTTTGAGCACAACATGATCTCAAAACTGCAGGTAGAAAACTGAGGACCACACACAGATTGTTTAAATATTTTCTCAAATAATATCATTGTGAATTTCACATTTGTTTATAAAAAAATAGCAAAAATAATGTTGTGACATGTGATTCAGTCCTACTTCTGACCTACTTTCTCCTTCTGTTTGCCTACTGTTGTCATGATTTTAATACATCCATGTATGATGGGACATACATATATGATGGTATACCCGCGGTCTGTTTGTATGTCTCACTGTCCGTCCATCTGTCTGTCCATTAACTTTTATCGCTGTGATAACTTGCAAGAACTTTGATGTATTTTCATGAAACTTACCATAACTACTTACCAACAGATTATCTTTCCCAAATCTGATTTATAGGCAAAATCCTCATATATATATAATGAATTCACAGGTCACCAGTCTAGTTTGTTGTGTCACTGTGATAACTTACAGTATATGATGGATTTTGATGAAACACTACAGAACAATGCACCAATATAATACAACACCAACTATGATTTCCAGCAAAATCTATGAGGTCACCAGACTTTGGTGGTGCTATGATGACTAACCAAAATTAAGATGGATTTTCATGAAACTCATAAATAACCAACACATTTTCTCACCTGAATTAAATGATCGGCAAAATTCAGCCATATTTAATGAAGTCATAGGTCACATGACTTACAATGGGTTTTTATGCACCTCTACAATGTTTTCTGCTTTTCTGTTTTTTCAAAAGATGTGCTGACACCCTGTAATCTGTACAAGTAAAATGTAAGACAATGTCTATTATAATCACTTCCATTTTTTCTTTAAACCCTGCATGCTCTGTAGTAGTGAAGTAGGCAGGATCAACATTTTTTTTTTACTTTTGTAATGACGTAAAATCTACCTAGCTAATACCAAAGTAATATACTGGTTTAAAAATAATAATTATAAGATAAACTTTTTTTCAAGGTTTTCAGTTTTTAGCTCAGCTGACTGAAAGTCATCTGAGCTATAGCGATCACTCTTTGTCCGTCGTCCGTCTGTCCGTCTGTCCGTCTGTCCGTCTGTCCGTCCGTTAACCAGGCACAAATCGTAACCGCTGGACCTAGAACCTTGTAACTTGGGATTCTGAGAGGTCCATAAAAAATCTCCTTGGAAACCAGAAATTAGGTCTCTGTTACCCATATCCTTCGAGCTATGGGGCCCCAAAGTACCCCCCAGAAAAGTCAAAAATTTCATACAAAAACTTCAATATCTCATTAACTACTTGACTGATGGTCATGATTTTTGGCATACATATTGATCATGAGATGTTACATCACTTCCTGCAGACTGGTGGCGCCACCTGTATTTTTCGATTTTTTACGAATTTTTTTCTCTATTTTTGAGACCTTTAAAAATGTGAACATCTGTTAACAAGGCACAAATCATAAAGACTGGACTTAGAATCTTAATTCTTGACACACTGAGAGGTCCATGAAAAATCTCTTTGGAAACCAGAAATTAGGTCTCTGTTACCCATATCCTTTGAGCTATCGGGCCCCAAAGTACCCCCCAGAATAGTAAAAAATTTCATACAAAAACTTCAATATCTCAATTACTACATCACTGATGGTCTTCATTTTTGGCATACATATTGATCATGAGATGTTTGATCAGTTCCTGCAGACTGGTGGCGCCACCTGTACTGTTTGATTTTTTACGATTTTTTCCTCTATTTTTGAGACCTTTGAGGATGCTGTCATCTGTTAGCGTGGCACAAATCGTAACGACTGGACCTAGAATCTTTATTTTCGACACACTGAGAGACCTATGAAAAGTCTCCATGGAAACCAGAAATTAGGTCTCTGTTACCCATATCCTTCGAGCTATGGGGCCCAAAATTACCCCCCAGAATAGTCAAAAATTTCATACAAAAACTTAAATATCTCATTAACTACATCACTGATGGTCATGATTTTCGACATACATATTGATCATGAGATGTTTCATCAGTTTGTGCAGACTGGTGGCGCCACCTGTATTTTTCAATGTTCACGAATTGTTTTCTCCATTTTTGAGACCTTTAAGGATGTAGTTATCTGTCAACAGGGTACAAATCGTAACGACTGGACCTAGAATCTTCGTTCTTGACACACAGGGAGACCCATGATAAGTCTCCATGGAAACCTGAAATTTGGTCTCTGTTACCCATATCCTTTGAGCTATCTGGCCCCAAAGTACCCCCCAGAATAGTAAAAAATTTCATACAAAAACTTCAATATCTCAATAACTACATCACTGATGGTCTTCATTTTTGGCATACATATTGATCATGAGATGTTCGATCAGTTCCTGCAGACTGGTGGCGCCACCTGTACTGTTTGATTTTTTACGATTTTTTCCTCTATTTTTGAGACCTTTGAGGATGCTGTCATCTGTTAGCGTGGCACAAATCGTAACGACTGGACCTAGAATCTTCATTTTCGACAGACTGAGAGACCTATGCAAAATCTCCATGGAAACCAGAAATTAGGTCTCTGTTACCCATATCCTTGGAGCTATGGGGCCCAAAATTACCCCCCAGAATAGTCAAAAATTTCATACAAAAACTTCAATATCTCATTAACTACATCACTGATGGTCATGATTTTCAACATACATATTGATCATGAGATGTTTCATCAGTTTGTGTAGACTGGTGGCGCCACCTGTATTTTTCAATGTTCACGAATTGTTTTTTCCATTTTTGAGACCTTTAAGGATGTAGTTATCTGTCAACAGGGTACAAATCGTAACGACTGGGCCTAGAATCTTCGTTCTTGACACACAGGGAGACCCATGATAAGTCTCCATGGAAACCTGAAATTTGGTCTCTGTTACCCATATCCTTTGAGCTATGGCACTCCAAAGTACAGCTCAGAATAATGGAAAATTTGATACAAAAGCTAAAGTATCTGAACAACTAATGCAGAGATAACCATAATTGTTTGCATGGATATTGATCATGGAGTGTTTCATAAGTTTCTGCAGACTGGTGGCACCACCTGTATTTGTATCCGCCAAAACAGAGTTTTGCGGATACTATGTTTTCAGCTGCACGCCGCCGCCGCCGCCGCCGCGGCCACGTAGGTGTCCGGAGAACTCCTCCGTAACCACTGGGCGGAATTTTCCGAAACCCGGGATTATGTTCGGGTCACATGTGAACTGCTGCGCCCCGATTTTTTTTTTACCTCTGACCTTTCCTTTGCGCTCTGCGTCCGTTTGTGCGTCTGTTTCCACACATAAACCCACATATCTCGGGAACCGTTTGACCGATCAGGAAAATTTTTTTGCACAAATGTAGCCCTTGGAGAGCTTTATAACATACACCAAAAATGGTGGCGCCACCTGCAACCATGTTTGCACAGTGTCCATCTGTTCGTCTGCCTTGGGTTAAAATCACTCATATCTCTGCAGTGACTTGACTAATTCACCTGAAATTGGGCATGCGTAAACATCCTGGATAGCTTTTCTGATTTTATGACAGGTGGCGCAACCTACATTCACGTTTACGCTGCAGACATCCAAGCTCATATCTCGGGAACCGTTTGACCGATCAGGAAAATTCTTTTGCACAAATGTAGCCCTTGGAGAGCTTTATAACATACACCAAAAATGGTGGCGCCACCTGCAACCATGTTTGCACAGTGTCCATCTGTTCGTCTGCCTTGGGTTAAAATCACTCATATCTCTGCAGTGACTTGACTAATTCACCTGAAATTGGGCATGCGTATACATCCTGGATAGCTTTTCTGATTTTATGACAGGTGGCACCACCTACATTCACGTTTACGCTGCAGACATCCAAGCTCATATCTCGGGAACCGTTTGACCGATCAGGAAAATTCTTTTGCACAAATGTAGCCCTTGGAGAGCTTTATAACATACACCAAAAATGGTGGCGCTACCTGCAACCATGTTTGCACAGTGTCCATCTGTTTGTCTGCCTTGGGTTAAAATCACTCATATCTCTGCAGTGACTTGACTAATTCACCTGAAATTTGGCATGCGTATACATCCTGGATAGCTTTTCTGATTTTTATGACAGGTGGCGCCACCTACTTTCACGTTTACGCTGCAGACATCCAAGCTCATATCTCAGGAACCGTTTGACCGATCAGGAAAATTTTTTTGCACAAATGTAGCCCTTGGAGAGCTTTATAACATACACCGAAAATGGTGGCACCACCTGCAACCATGTTTGCACAGTGTCCATCTGTTCGTCTGCCTTGGGTTAAAATCACTCATATCTCTGCAGTGGTTTGACTAATTCACCTGAAATTCGGCATGCTTATTCATCCTGGATAGCTTTTCTGATTTTATGACAGGTGGCGCCACCTACAATCAAGTTTACGCTGCAGACATCCAAGCTCATATCTAGGGAACCGTTTGACCGATTGGGCCAAAATTTTGCATGTGTATAAATCTCACATAGCTCTTTATCATATGCAAAACTGGTGGCGCCACCTGCAGCCATGTTTGCACAGCTCCCATCTGTTTGTCTGCCATGGGATAAAATCACTCATATCTCGGCAGTGGTTTGACATATCTGCCTAAAATTTTGCAAGTTTATACATCCCCGACAGCTCTCGTGATTTTATGACAGGTGGCGCCACCTGCATTCTAGTTTATGCAGCAGATATCCAAGCTCATATCTTTGGAACCGTTTGACCGATTGGGCCAAAGTTTTGCATGTGTATAGAGCTTTCTGGATTTTTTCGTAGGTAGCGCAACCTACATACACAATTTGGCTGCAGACATCCATGCTAATATGCAACACTTCACCCGTTCCACTCTGATTTAGGCGGATACAAGTAGTCGCTTGTCGACTACCCGTATTCTAGTTGTTCGTTTTTTTTTACGAAATTTTTCTGTATTTTTGAGACCTTTAAAGATATGACCATCTGTTAACAGGGCACAAATCATAAAAACTGGACCAAGAATCTTCATTCTTGACTCACAGGGAGACCCATGAAAAGTCTCCATGGAAACTTGAAATTAGGTCTCTGTTACCCATATTCTTTAAGCTGTATGGGTCCAAAATCCCCCCCCCCCAGAATAATGGAAAATTTTATACAAAAACTGCAGTATTTCAATAACTACAACACTGATTGTCATGATTTTCGGCATACATATTGATCATGAGCTGTTCCATCAGTTTCTGCAGACTGGGTGTGCCACCTCTATTTTTTTTTCAAATTTTTACGAATTTTTTTTTTTTTTGAGACCTTTAAAGATGTGGTTATCTGTCAACAGGGTACAAATCGCAACAACTGGACCTAGAATCTTCATTCTTGTCATGCAAGGAGGCCCATGAAAGGTGCCTGTGGAAACTTGAAATTAGGTCTCTGTTACCCATATCCTTCAAGCTATAGGACTCCGAAGTATCCCTCAGAATAATGGACAATTTGATACAAAAACTGAAGTATCTGAACAACTAATGCAGAGATCACCATGATTTTTTGCATGGATATTGACCATTAAGTGTTTTTATTAGTTTCTGCAGACTGGTGGAGCCACCTGTATTTTTGTATCCGCCAAAATGAAGTTTTGCGGATACTATGTTTTTGACAGAGTTTTGACAGGCGCCACCTGTCATAAAATCAAGAAAGCTGTCCACGATGTATAAACCTGCAAAATTTTAGGCAGTTATGTCGAACCACTACAGAGAAATGAGTGATTTTAGGCCACGGCAGACTAACAGACAGACCCTGTGCAAACATTGTTACAGGTGGCGCCACCATTTTTTGTGTATGTTACAGAGCTATCAAAGGGCTACATTTGTATAAATTTTATTTCCTGATCGGTCAAACGGTTCCCGAGATATAAGCTTGGATGTCTGCAGCGTAAACTTGATTGTAGGTGGCGCCACCTGTCATAAAATCAAGAAAGCTATCCTGGATGTATACACATGACGAATTTCAGGTGAATTAGTCAATTAACTGCAGAGATATGAGTGATTTTAACCCAAGGCAGATGAACAGATGGACACTGTGCAAACATGGTTACAGGTGGCGCCACCATTTTTTGTGTATGTTATAAGCAATCCAAGGGCTACATTTGTATCAATTTGATTTCCTGATCGGTCAAACGGTTCCCGAGATATGAGGGTTTATGAGTGGAAACAGACCCACAAATGGACACTGGATAGAGAGAAAAGGTCAGAGGTCAATGCAAATTGGTTAGGCACCAGTTCACATGTGACCCGATAATAGGTGTAAGTTTGGGAAAAATCGGTCCATTAGTCTCCGAGGAGCTCTCTGGAAACGAACGCTGTCAAAAAAATTGTGCATGTGTTTAGATCTCACATAGGTCTTTATCATACACAAAACTGGAGGGGTTACCTGCAAAGATTTTTGCACAGTGTTTGTCTGTTTGTCTGCCATGGGCAAAAATCGCTCATATACATGTAGTGGTTTGACTTTTCTGCCTAAAATTTTGCAGGTGTATACAACTTGGACAGCTTTCTGGATTTGTGGTAGGTGGCACAACCTACATACACATTTAGGCTGAAGACATCCATGCTAATATGCAACATACCTCACTCTATTTCCCCTTGCCACTCAATCCATGCCTCACTATCCGATTTTGGCAGATACATGTAGTCACTTGTCGGTTACCTGTATTCTATTTTTAAAATTTAACACATTTTTCTCTATTTTGAGATATATAAATACAGACTAAATCTTGGCCTGTTGGTTAATCTGTTTGATGCTTCAGTTGAATGGGTATATACTACCATTCTGATGATAAAATTTCCTTTTGCGAATCTCTTCCCAGTCAGCTGAGCGTCATGACCCATGGGTCACTTGTTTATATTAATCAGTTTAAGGCTGTGAGCTCTGTTTGTATGATGTCATTGCCAAATCATGGATAATAATATGGTGTTTAAATGGGCAACGTATCTTAGACTTTATCATTTGATCGGTTTACAAGACTTAGACTCAAATATGTGTTACCATGGCAACACTTCAAGAAACATTTTTTTTTTCTCTACTTCAGAAATGGGTTTATAAATCATTTTCATGAATGATCCTTTTGCTGGAATAACATAAACTTGAATGTTAATTCATTACAATTTTATGAGAATGTAAATCTATTATGATTTTATATTTTACAGTGTGCTGTAATACACTATTTATATATTTGTCATAAACAAGTTATATAGACAACAGTGATGCAAGGCTCTAGTCTTGGAATCCACATAGCATTATGACAGCACCACATGTTTTATCTATCTCTTATCCACAGTGAGGTGGCAGAAGACTGAGGGAGCTGTATTCGTTAGACCAGGAGATAAAATAACCCCAGAAGCAGGTTGGTACAACAAAATAAGCGATAAAATAATGAATATGCATAAGGCTCATGAATATTTTCCTTATAAGGATCAGGATACTGTCTAATTTTAAGATTTAGAAAAATAAAATAAAAGAAAAGTCCATTTACTGAAAGGAATTTTGCATATGGACAGCATATTATAACACATCATTCTTAATTCATATTTTAAAAGTCAACATTTATAAATGTGTATCATTTCATGTTTCAGAGACATATTAATGGGTAATTTGACATATTTTATTGAGGTAGCAATTTTTACAATAAATTTTAGGTCAACACAATCATAGAAAGTGTGGGAGAATGCTTAAATATCAAATTATGTTAATTCTTGGAATGTAGCTATGTGACAAATATCAACAGAAATTGATATTATTCTGTAAAATCATTGAAACACTTCTTGATTGTTTACATACAATCTTTTTATTGTACTGGGTTACTTTTTGCTGTTTGCTCATGGCAGTATATTTGGATTAATTGAATATCTCCCTGTATAACACAGCAGCATCATCTGGCAGAATAATTCAAAGTCAATAGCAGAGAAGGTACTGGATGTCTGTCACTGAACAGGCTTTCCATATAAAAGATTTTAATAATATTGATGGCAACTTGTACAGGGCCAGACATTAAACTTTGCAAGTACTTGGCAATTAATATCTAGCTTTTATTTGTGTTACCTGATTCTTTGTGATTCTAAGTGTCAGACGATCTTCATTTCTTCAATATACTAAATTTTCATATTTTTTCTATAATAATTAATACTAAGTAATTAAGTTTCATTAAACGTTAGTAAGTTTTTACCTTCTTTAGCTGCAAAGATAAGATTACATTATAGTTAATTATTCCATTCATGTGATTCCACAAACGATGATGTTGTCTGCCCAGCTGTCATGAGCTGGGAATTCCTCACAGTCCTTAGGGCCCAAAAAATTGTTCCCTGCTCTTCCACCTCAAAACTCAGGACCATCTTATACACAGGTCTGGCTTGTACACAAGACTTTACAGTATATAACTTTTTACTTGTTTTACATAAATTAGTGATCTCAGCCACTAACACAAATGTTCAAATTTCTCTCAGCATCTGTACAGATAAATATTCTGGTAAATTAAAATAAAGAGGAAATATCAATATACCAGTAATTTTATTTCTCCAGGAAGAAAATGGCTAACTGAAGATTAGTTGAGATTCATGACCTTTTTTTGGTTTATGTTGGACTCTTCTGCCCTATTGGACATGAAGGAGGGGACTTCTGGTAGCCCTACTGGCATTTTCTGGAACTTTTACTTGCCCAGGGTTAAGCAGTGAACTGTTATTGTCAGGCTCTGTTGTAGTGTTATGCATATTCGTATGGTTTATCTGACTTGCCTATATTTCAGTTCGTGATAACTGGGAGAAGATTACAGATTTCACAGAACACACTTATCCGGCATCTATTCAAGGTAAAATTACAGATTTCATAGGCCCCACTTATCCGACATATATACAAGGTAACCTTACAGATTGCACTGACCACACTTATCAGACTTGTATACAATGTAAATCTAATTCAAAACGTAAATTTGGTAAGATAATTTAATACTTCCTTCATAGTTGATGGCATTTCAGCCAAACATTTCCAAGATAGTATAAATTCTCAATATGTACAAACATTTTATCCTTTATAGATAATATATTTTGAAACTGACTCAGTAATCAATGTTATGTACTTCTGATAACCTGTGTATTGCGTTGGTAAGAATCAACTTTACTTTTAATTAATCAACAGAATCCACTATGCACCTTTACAAGACCCTACAGAGTGCTCCAGAAGAGGCCCCTCCAAAGCGCTCCTCAAAAGCCATTGATCCTGTGAGTGATGTTTATTCATTAAAGCCAGCTATACGCCTTCCTTATCTGTAATATTTAATGATTTTTGGCTTACTCTGCATGCATATTAATGAACGGTAGGTAATTCCTGTTAAAAATTGTTCTTGTAATGTCTCTGTTTTGAAAGTATGTGCATGTTTATCTACAAGCTGTTAGTATGGTACACACAACAATGTTGACAAACAGAAAAAAAAAACTAAAAAAGGAATCTAAGATGATTGGTTGCATATGTGCAGAAGGTGAAGGTACCTTGTTGCATAATGGTCTTTGCAAAATTCAGGTTCGTCTTACTTGCCACCAGATGGGATGATTATTTTGATGGGCCCCCCACATGTTATAAACTTGTTGATATAAACAAAATAAACAGCCACTGTGTGGTGTGATTGGTGTTTTCTGGCCTATTTTTATGAAAGGTTCAACGGAACTATCTTTAGTTTATAGGCTTCACTTATCAGGATAGGCCACGTTTAGCCTAGTCCCCCCCTCCCTCCACCACCCACCTACAATGAAATGAGGTAAAGGCTTATTGAAGATAAGATAATAAGATTCAGGTCTTGGGGTGAAGTTAATGTTGGGCCCACTTCCCCAATCAGGCAAGTGTCTGCTTCTTTACTTGTTTCAGGCAAGCAGTTAACCATTACTGTTGAGCCCTGAGTACCAGAATTCTCATTAATCATAATATTTCTTTGTATTTTAATTCAGGATTTGGCTATTGGAGCTAAAGGAGAACCAATTAAGTTCACTTACACTGACAGGGACACAAGGCTGTATGCCCTTGGTGGTAGGTTGTTGGTTTTATGTCATTTACCCTGTGTTTACCAACCCTTTCAACCCCTGTGGGATGACATTTATATGTTGTAGAGTTAAAGGATAACTTGATTTAAAAAGAAAACTAACATTGAGTGTACAAGACATGCAGGGTTAAAATATAATTTGAAACATTGGAACCTTTGCATGCGGTCACAACTATTGAGTCACAAGTACAGGGCCCTGACCATAATGCCATTAATGAAAGTGCAGTCATATTATTTTTTAAAATTTAACCACCAGATCTATTGAAAAGAATGCTTAGATGTAGCAATGTTCAATTTTTAGGTCAGATGACTATAAGTTATCTGAGCTATAGTAATGGTCATTTGTCCATTGTCTGTCCGGACAACTGATTGCAGGCCATCTGTCCAGACAGATGTCTCAAAATTCTCCTACCAAACCATCAACTTAGTCACTGCGACTTCGTTCCTTTGAAATATTTAGAAAAATCCAACATTTCATATTAAATACCTAATGTTACCCCTCGATACTGCACACAATGAAAAATGCTGGAGTTGTTTTGTTCACATTGGCATATCTCTCTCTCTCTCCCATGCACCCCCTTCCAAAATACAGTGTTTATAAACAAGATTAATCTAATAATTTCATATTTTTCAGTATTGTTTATAAATTTTGTAATTTTCTAAAACAGAATCAATTTTCCAAACTTTATTCCCATGCTCTACATATTGCAGATTTATAATTATTAATTGAATTTATAAAATAATTACAGTGGAGGGATGTTCATCCAAATACTGTCTATCAGTAAAACCTGTAATCTGTTATTAAAACTTGAGAACCCAAATTATGACTGTTTATCCAAATGTTTTATAAATGTAAAATAGGCCATCTGAAAATAATAATAATTGCATTGGAATAACAGATCTTCACATGTGGATTGATTGCTAGTCTTGACTTATTGGTGAATGCTTCACTCGTTGCAGAGCTGCTGGTGTGACAACACCTAATCACCCAGGTGTTGCACATGCACAAGCAGCCAACCTTTGCCAGCACTTTGAGCAGTTGTAGGTGTAAAAATCGATCACATGCCAAGTCCCCTTGATAAACCTGTGTCATGCACTGTCAAGTTGTTCACACCTGTAAACTGTCCAGCAATGAGAGCAAGTATTTATGAGCTGAAAATGTAGGACTCATCTTGTACTCATCTGAGCAGTTTAACAGTGTTTTCTGTAAAAGCTATACCATGACACGCAAGTTCATTCATAATTTATGACACACGCACCACTTACATTAAAATATAGAAACTGGGTACGCAAAGATACATGGAAGAAATGGGCCCAAAGGGCCATGATATTTATTGGTTCAAAAAATTAGGAACTTGAAAACACCAAAGAAAATTTTTTGATTTATGAAAATGTAAATGATTTCCCTAGGTATGGTTGGGTCAAACCGCCTATTAATACAACTGAGTCCATTTGGACAACTGAGTCCACACATGATACAACTTTTTTCAAATTAACATAACGTTACATTAAGTCCAAGAAGCACATTTAGTATAACTGTCCACATTTGAGGGTGGTTAAACTCTTATGGCAGATATCCACACGTTTGGTGAGAGATAAATAATCTTAATAAAGTAACTGATAATATAATAATTACATGAATGAATATTTAATTTGTTTCCTTCCATGTAAGTAAACAGTATTTATAAAAATTGACTTGGTCTGAACACATTTAATTCTTTTAAATCTAAAAGTGCAGCTAACCAAAGTTTGTGACAACATGCCACGATTTAGTTGTAATACTGGGCTGTTGACATCAATGTCATTATTTGATTTTCTAAAAAAAAGTACATCTGATGTTCCTTTATCTGAATAAATTTTTAGTCCCCCGAGATGTTCAGATGAACGATGCTCTGCTGTATATGATAAAATATTAGATTCTTACACTAGTACTGATTGACACATTTTAAGGTCTAATAATGGCATTAAGACACCTAGTTATTAACAATCCTGTTTTTTTATGGGTAGAATAAAATGCAAGTGTGCTGCAAGCTTTATTTAAGCTGTTCAATCCTATAAATTATACATTAAACCATGAGAGGAGGTAGCCATGATTAATCCATGATTAAAATATTTTGAATATGTTATTTCTTGAATTTTTAATTACATTTAAATGAAGTTCTTTAGGATATAATAATGAAATATAACTCGCAATATGGTGTATATTTGTTGCTTTTCTTTCATATCTCTTAACGCTCGTAACCATAACACAAAAACAATCAGGAATTTTGGGAAAACTTTCCTGGAATTTAATTTTCAGCTCTTTTGACCATATGTGTAACATTTATACATCATTTGTTTATCAAAAATATCCTTTCATATAACTCTTAGGTCCATCACTTGTTTCCCTTGTTGCACGATTAAATGGTTTCAGGCCACAATTTGCATATATTACAGAGTTAAATTTATACTTAACAGATTTAGTTTATGCTCATTTGAAAATGTAGAATTGTAATTGTTAAGAGCATTTTATTTCAGCTATTAAATTAAACATATATTATAATACTTTAGCTCATCTCCACTTTCTTCCTTATTCTGTATTTTTCAGAGTTTCATATTTTCCCAATGGGTATTTTAAACACACATTGCTGTGATTTAGTTAAATTAAGGATAGTCTTACAAATATTTTATCATGTGAGGCTCCTTGATCTTTGACGTAGTCCATAAAAGTGCACAGTATTTGTTTTACATTGAAATATTAAGTAACTGGTTATCACCAAATAGCAGGATCATTTTACTCTTAGCTTTTGTAATATTAATATTAAAATATTAATAAGTACATTTGCTTTTCCGAAAATTTTACAAAGTTCAGCGGGGTGCCATGACCCATGGGTCCCTTGCTTATATATGTAAAGTGGTACCGGTAAATAAAAAAATATGCAGTGGTTATAACTTTGTTAATGTTTTGTGTTTCAAAATGTATAGTGACATTCATTATGTTTGACTTTCAGTGGGTGTGTCTACATCACAGCCAGACCACCTCAAGTTCCTGTATGAACATCACGAGGATTTCTGTACCTTACCGACCTACGGTGTTATTGTCGCGTTTCCAGCCAATGGGACTGTAATGACAGGCAATGTTCCCGGACTGCAGGTCGACCCAACACAGGTGGGTATAATGCAGAATGAAATATGAAAAGCGCTGGCTTGCAGAAGGCCGATATGAACTCAATATCCAACAGTCGACAGATTCATAATATCTTTATTTTTTCAATAAATTTTAATAAAAAAAAATGTATATTTATTTGACAGCCATGCATGTTATCAACACAGACACTAATCACTCTATTTTCATCAAATACTAGTTTATTAAGTGTAAACTCTACAAGATACCCCAGAACTTTTGTACCTACGAGGTCTTGCTTTGACAGTTAGTTGACAGTTTCATGTGGTGGGTCACAGACAATAGTAATGTAATATGCCATGTGATGCTTGTCGATTTCATTCCAGGGCGTGGCATCACTGAGTTCACCTGGAGCTGACATGGGCCAAATTTATTAGATGTGGTGAGCTCTGTATCCAATTGAAAGCATGTGTGAACAGTTATATTAGTGATAAGGCATATCAGGGCTGACTATCATTTTGAGGCAGCTGAATATTTGCAGTGCATTTATAAGTAAGATAATAGCATTCAACAGATGTTGGTATTAGGTGAATTAATTTGGTAGAAATTGGCAATGTTATATATCCACTTCTATGGACATGAATAAAGATATGGAGCTGGGTACAGATGGAACTAGAATTTGATAAAACAGAAAGGCATGTTTCCATTTTTATGTCTGGGGCTACGCTCCTGAGGCAGCGGAAATCTTGCACTTCTAAAGAAGCAACTGATTTTCACGCTGCCAGCTTTGACCGTTTATGATATATTTAGACACCAGATGACGGTTCGTTGTCCGCTGAAATAAACGTGCGTATGATGTGACAAGCAGCCAGTCAGATGCCAATAAACAAACACTCGACAGGCATCCTGGCTCCGCCCATTGCTGTGCTTCAAGTGCCGCTTGATGAGTTTCCGGTCAAATTTAAATTGCTCCCTCTGCATTCTCGCATCATCGACCAATTCGATTATGACATTATGACTGTGTTAGCGTAGCCATGTATCTGTTGTCTGCAGAACTGAAACAAGCCAGCGAGATGAGCATGCAGCCTTTGCTGTTATGTTTCTTTTGAATTACAGCTCACCGGCCGAGCATCCTATGCGCCCAAGCAAACCACATCAGGGGCAATTCTCTCTGAGCCTGTGGCCTGTTCAGACGGTTACGAGGGGTGATGAGCTGTCACTCAAAACGAAATAAACATGATTGGCTCCGTGTATTCGTCGCTTGGCTTTGTCTTCCAGCACAAGGTCTCATCTGATTGGACAAAAATACAGTGCTCCCCTCTGGTGTAGCAATTCAGGATATGAGGTCATAACAAACAGCGCCTTACGATATAGGTAGTAGCCCTATAGGTAAAGCGCTGTGTAAAGAGCGTAGTCTGGGGCATTCTTTTATTGATGCCATTTTGCCTAAACAGGGTCTTATCATGTCTCTAAAGTTGCTTATAAAAGGTGCATGGTATCTGGTATTAAATAATGATGGACATTTGGTATGGAGTTTGTGATATCAAAACCAGCTAGATCACGCTGCATTCGTAGGACAAATACATGGTCACTAGGTTCAGACCACAAGCAGTATGCAGATCCAGTTCTCCATTGATATTTCTGTTTTACAGCGTGTCTGTTTATTAGAAGACTGACTATGACCTTGAATAGGTCCATTTTTGCCATGTACCAGAAACTGGTGGTGCCGACTTTTATCCTTTTCTGGATTTTGCGCCTTTTAATACCCCATAATTGCCACTTGACAGTACTGTGAGAATTATAAGTCAAAATCTAATGGACAGATTTCTTTCACATTATGCATATGCATAGACATGGGTTATGGTATGAGGTATATTTAAATTGGGGTCATTACCCTGACTATTTTCATATTTGGTGAAAATCACACAAAATCTTAAATATCTCAATAAGGGTTCATGGATTGGTTGAAAAAATCAAATTGACCAAAGATCTTGGAAAGCTTTGTCTACTGAAGAGACAGGTGGCACCACCTTTTCTCCTTTTCCTGTTTCTGTGCCTTTCAATACCCGCAACATTTCCACTTGATAGTACTGTGAGCTTTATTAGTCAAACCTATGCATATACATAGATATTGGTTATGCGATAAGGTATATAAAATTGGGATCATAACCTTTCCTATGATAGTGGCCTTGATCTTGAATATTTCCATATTTGATGAAAAATATTGTTTCTCAAGTGAATGGATGTATCTATGTGAAAATCAAAAATCAATGATGTCAGATGATAAGTTGTTGAGAGAGTTTGAAAACCTATGACCTTGACCTTGACCTTCACCTTCAAGGTCAAATCTGCCGAAACATAGGATCCTGTCTTATTTCTTGACCTGTGACACACAGGTTGTTTCGATCAAGATCTCAGACGTGTTCGAAGACTGGTGACCTTCAGCTTGGTCTTCAAGGTCAAATTTGCGAATATGTAGCATTTTTGTTTTCCCCCAAACTTTGAAATACTGCTCTGTTTCCATCAAATATCACACCAAAAAATATTTCCACCAGTAACTCTGATTTTTTTTCATGACTAGTGACTGTGACCTTGGATTGAAGGTCAAACCTGAAGAAACCCTGTGGCTTGTCAAGGGTCATTTTTTTGAGAGTGGTATGCATTAATTGTCTGGGAAATCTCCCATCCTAAGAAATTTCTGGTAAATAATGATGATATTGAAACTTAAGCCATACAACTACGATACCGCTTATGAACAAAAGTGGAAATGCAGTGAAACCTGTGTTATTGGACTGGCCAAAAGTGGTCTTAATTCACAAGTGGTCTAATTAGACAGGTCTTTCTTTCACCAAAGGGTGGTCTTAAAAGAAAAGTGGTCTTATAAGACAGGTGGTCTTTCAGACAGGTATCACTGTATACAAAATATATCAGTATCTACGTTTTTATCCATACCCATGTGTGTGGCTTTTGTATTATTTTAAAAATGTTTCCATGTGCATGTATATGCATATTTGTGTATATGCATGAAGAAGGTGTTTCCAGGTATATGTGAAAACTGGCAGACTACTATATTTTGCACAGTGGATCCTGTGGTGTTTTTCAAGCATATTCTAATAAGGACATATGGAAACACCCCAGCTACAAAATCGTATTAGTGATTTTTCATGCATATAGGCATATACATGCATAAGGAAACACCCCTTTAGTGGCAACATGCCAAATGTATCTGTAGCTGTTGTCTTAATCAGTACTCATACATGTATTTATCTTAAGACCACATTTCTTGAAATTCAGCTTAAAGTTCTACACAGATATATTCCATCCTGCATAGATTCTTCATGGAGAGCAGTATTTGGAGCTGTACAAACGGATGCCTGTCAGCGGTACCTTGACTTCCCAGGCCACAGTGGCAGACATCTTGGACAAGGGCTCAGGAGCCGTCATTTTACTGAATGGTGAGTTGTCCATATTATAACTGTTCACTAAAAAAAGTCATGTCTTTTACATCATGTAAATCTAAAAGTGAGGTCGAAGCCTACATACCTGTGCCAAGATCCTAACAAAACTCTTATCTTCTCTTTAGAGTGTCATACTTGACCAACATGGTCACAACCTCTCAGGTATAATTACCTCACAGGCTCAGTCACACCGTTGCCACAATGACCTGGAACCTTCACCGGTCATAGAAAACGGGCAGTCATTATGACTGACTGAGACATTTTTGCTTAAAAAGAGCTCCAGTCTCATTAGAATAAGACTATATTATGAACTTAAGTCCCTCAAACAGTTAAGTCCATCACTGCAGTAGGAATTGGATCACAAAACACCAAATTAACCAAATTATCATCAACAGGCATCCCATAATTCAACAGAACTGACCAATACTGATTCAAGCTGTGCTTTACATTTGTAAGTATAAATTAATGAATAAACATTTTAAAGGACTGTATAATTGTTTCCCTGTGAGGACCAGAGAATGTTAGTCATTAATAAATTTGGGTGAGTGCTACTTTATGCTCTGATTACTGGTGAATATTCATGGACTGAAAACTTCATAAATTCAATTTTGGTATAATGTAATAGGTAAAATTAATAGTTTGCATATATAACCACATGTGGCACTGATCAAAATGATTTGAATACCTAGGCATACTTGAGGAATGGGTTTCCCTCATGATTATTTCAACAGTACCAGAATCTTTGAACCTAAGCACTGAAATGTTTTTCATTTTCACCAGTTGAGACAACAGATGAGCAAGGGGAGAAGGTGTGCTTCAATCAGAATACCATATTTATACAACGTGCTGGTGGCTTCGGTGGTAAGAGGACATCAGATAAGGCCATTCCAACAGCTAATGTCCCAAAGAGGGCGCCAGATGCATCTGTGACAGAGAAGACAAGCGTCGACCAGGTAATCTGATTCAGAACGAACAGTCGTAAAATCATGGAATGTGCTTAGACTGGCCAAGTAGATATGTCTTGAAATAACATTCCTCAGCTGATGAATTAGTCATATTATTGCTGTGAGATATGAGGAGAAAAAATCTGCATTACTCATGCATTTACCAGCACAGGGTGGCAGAAATACTGAATGGTGTTATAGGTACTAACTGGGTGAAGTCAAAGTAATAGAGCATTAATTGACTAAATATATATAACATTATTGAAAATTTTTTTGACAAAAATAAATGTAAAATATTTAATCCAGAATATTTCAACAAATACCTATTAACATTGATTTTAAGTTCTAAGATGACAGGGTAATTAAGAATTGAAATGAATAGACTGTAATGTGAATCTGCTTTTTGTTTTTCAAGGCTGCCCTGTACCGTCTTTCTGGAGACAGTAACCCTCTTCACATTGACCCGTCATTTGCTGCCATGGGAGGTAGACATTTTAAGTTGAACATACCAGTAGTATTATGAAGCAGAGTGGCTGATACTTAAGTTTGTAACAGGAGTTAGTTATAAAAATAGTGTAATGATCATGAAATACAAACTTTGACAATGTCTGTTGGATACTGCATGGTTGAAACTGCTGTAAAAGCATTTCATCTTTGAAGTGTTTGAAGGGAATGTTTGTAAAAAATTTAATGTTTGTAATACATTCATAATGATTAATTCTCCTCTTATAAAAAATGTAATGTTTGTAATACATTCATAATGATTGATTCTCCTCTTATAACTGGGTGTTTGTTATATTCCATCTTAAAGCTCAGTTCATTCTTTGCAGGTTTCTCTGAGCCCATCCTTCATGGCCTGTGTTCATTTGGGTATGCTGTCCGACATGTTTTGAAGACTTACTGTGACAATGATGTTTCCAAGTTTAAGGCAGTTAAAGTGAGGACTAACACTAGAAAATACATAACATTTTTTTTTAAATATCAATTCCAGTTCATTTTGGAAAATATCAATTCAAATTCCATTCACAATAAATAAGTTACTATTTTATGAAAACAAGATTGTCAATGGGAAGGGGGGGGGGGGGGGGTGTTGATTTACAAAAATCAGCATATGAGATTCAACAGCATTTTAGCAATTAATCATATTTCTTATTACACTGTAAAGAGGAATTTGTGTTTGATTTTATTCCAACAAGTCACAGCTGCTGATCTGCAAAATGAATTGCTCGGAGCATGTTTGAAAAAAAAAGTGAGATATTGAACATCTGTCCAATTTGTGTCAGTTCACCAGAGCCTTCAATCATGATTCAGTTCCCATTCATGTCATTTTCATATCTATTAATGTCTAAATCATGCAATTTTCCATTTGATTCTTATTCATTTACAGTTAAAATTCATTTGTTACCCAAAGTTTGATAACAGCTGTTTTTAGCTCAGCTGACTATAAGTCATCTGAGCTATAGTCGTGGTCCATTGTCCGTCGTCCGTCCGTCTGTCCGTCCGTCCGTCCGTCCGTCCGTCCGTCCGTCCGTAGATGTGGCACGTTTTGAAACCGTAAGACCTAGGAATCCAAAATTCAGCATAATGTTAGATGTCCCCAAGATCTCCTACCAAGCCGAAAACTGGGTCTTTGCGACTTCATTCCTTTGAGAAATTAAGGAAAAACCTCAATTTTTTATTAAAAACCTATTTTCATACTTTAGGACTGCCTAATATCAAAACCACTCATCTGTTTTTCCTCATATTTCCTATAAATAATCCTCTATATAATTCCTATGTACATGCCAGAAATTAGGTCTGTATTATTTAATTTAAAAAAGTTATGGGCCCAAACATAATGCATTTTGTAAATAATCAGGAAAGAAATTTTATCACTTAACACAAAACTTGTTAAAGCTAAGCACTTTTTTTCCAGTAATATTACTTTTATGAATCAAAATTAAATTGTATACCCAAAATTAGATCAAAATCTTTTAAATTTTTAAAAATATTAGCAAAAATAAAAAATTGGTACCTTAAATTTTGCCCAACTTTGACCATGGCACGTTTTTTTGCTGTAACTGCTGTGGATTTAATTTTCACAGCATGTTTTTGTTAGCATTTCAACTGTTAACACAAAAAATTTAAAACCAGTTGATCAAAAACTGTAGATTTTATTCAAGTTTTCAAGCACTATGTCACATATTGCTAGTGTTATGCAGTTTGCTAGAGCTCAGCTCCCCAGCTTCAGCTCTAAGTTCCTTAAATTTGGCATACAGTTAGATTTCTCCAAAATCCCCTACCATGCCAAGAATTTGGTCACTAGGACTTAATTCCTTCGAGATATCAATGAAAAACTTCATTTTTTCATTAAAAACCCAATGTTACACTTTAAGACTGCCTAATATCAAAACCACTGATCTGACTTTAATCATATATAATATACATATTTTTCTATACATTCACTATGCACATGCCAGAAATGATGTCAGTATTGTGTATTTTTTTTAAGTTATGGGCCCAAACATAATGCACTTTGTAAAAAATCAAGAAATATATTTACTCCCTTAACAAGGGCATTGCTGAAGCTAGAGATTTTTTTTGTCAGGGATGTAACATTATTTAATCAAGATTCAATTGAATACCCAAAATTAGTTCTGAATTTTTCAAATTTTATAAGTTATTAGTATAAATATAAAATTAGTACCTTAAATTTTGCCCAACTGTGACCAAGGCACGTTTGTTTCCCGTGAGCACTGTTGATATAATTTTCATATCATGCACACATAAGGATTTCAGCTTTTTAGTTTAGAAAGCTGAAAGAAATTTGCCAAATATTGTAGCTTTTATTAATGTTTTTTATGAGACCCTGTCAGACTTTGGCTCTCTCCAGCCCCTCTTGAGTCACCTGTATGTTGACCTTGTTGACCTTTCATCAAATTATGCACGCTTGAGGGGAGAATCCAGGCAGCTTATGGCCAGCCACAGTTGATCCAGGTGTTCAACCCAACTCATCTAGTAGTTTTAACCAACAACATAACAATAAACAATAAATTAATAAATTTTTATTGGTTTTTAATAACAAATTAAAGAAAAATAGAAAAGGAATTTGTTAGTTTATAATAACAGGAAATTAACTTGCGGTTACTGATGATATAAGAATCTTGTATCGATGGGTAGAATGTCACATATTCCAAATAACACCATGCAGTCACCTATGGCATTTTTCAGTTCATTTTTAATGATAAAGAAGTAAATCATATTATTCATTACTAATCATTAAGGATTATATGAAGGAAATTAATGATAGAATAAGACGCAGTTGATAATATTAATCTAGATTCCTACTGTGTCAAGTGTGTACATTGATGTGAAATTAGTCCAAAATGAATTTTTTACAGTTATTTTTTAATATAAATAAAAGCCATAAAACCAGGTACTTATGATCATTATTTAAATGTGTGAAATTTGTATATTCTGGATTCTCAACATCATTGTTTGGTGAAAACTGAATAAATACCAGACATGGTGCAAATACTTTGTAATTGTATTTAAATACAAATATGATTATGTACTCCATTATAAAATTTCTTGCATAAAGAATGGGAATTCAGGTAAAAATGAAAGTATATGAATACTCGTGCAAATACTTTCAAAATGTATTCATGAATGCATTCATGAATATATTCTTTAATATTATTTTAATAATCATATCAGTTATATTTCATTTTAAAAAATCATATGATTCTCTTATTATTTTTAATAAAAATTATATTTGGGACAATATTTTTAATTTTTTAAATAAATAGTTAAACTCTTATATTATATGTTCTGCTTATAAGTTATATGGCCAAGTCAAATCTGTGTGACATTAGTACTCCATTTGTTAATAAAATAAATGAAATCAATCCTCTTCCCTGTCTCCAAAGGTACTATCAAATTCATACATAAGCTAAACATCAACAACTCATAATACAGCTTATATTTATTACCACACAAAACCAGCATGTGCCTCATTTCTAAATAATATTTTTTTATCATATATAACAGCTGAGCGTCGTGACCCATAGGTCCCTTGTTTTTCCATTTCATTAGCGAACCTGTGAGCTTTTGCAATGGTGTGGCGTCGTCCGGCGTCCGTCGTCTGTACGTTAACCCATACTATCTTGAAAACAGCAAGAATTAGCATCACGAAATTTTATGCATAAAATTAGTCATCTAAAAAACTCTGTCGGATTTTGCTTATTTTTTGGCTAACTGCATTTTCTTAGATTTTATAGGGTAAAAGCTAAAAAAATTTTAAAAATCTTCTTCTCCGAATCTGTTCAGCCAAATTGTCCAATATTTTACAGAAATGATTCCTGGAACAATCTCTCTCAAGTTTGTTTGAATGGTTTAAGTTCGGTGATTTTTGGCCGAGTTACAGGAAGTTGAACTTGGTCATCTGTCCAAAAAAGCATACTAAAATTACAATCTCAGAAATGGCTTGAGCTATCATCGCCAAATTTTATGCCAGTGTTGGTCACATGAGTCATATCTGAAATTGAGGAATTGGTGGCGCCACCTGCATTGGCCTTTTTTGTACGGGGGTCATCAGTGCCAGTATCATACTGACAGCTACAAATAACTTCTTCTCTGAAACGATATGGCCAAATTGGTTAATATCGCACAGAAATGATCCTAGGGTAGTGCTTTCTGAAGTTTGTTCAAATGGTCTCAGTTCAGTGACATTTGGCTAAGTTATGGGAAGCTGAATTTAGTCATATGCCATAACAGCCCATTTTAGCTAAGTGGTTACGAAAATCTTCTTCTCAAAAACCACTGGGCCAAATTCTTAAATCTCACACATTAATTATCCTTAGATGTTGATAATTCAAGTTTGTTCAAATGGTTATCAGTTCAGTGACTTTTGGCTGAGTTATGGGAAGCTGAATTTAGTCATATGCCATAACAGCCCATGTTAGCTAAGTGGCTACAAAAATCTTCTTCTCAAAAACAACTTGGCCAAATTCTTAAATCTCACACATCAATTATCCTTAGATGTTGATAATTCAAGTTTGTTCAAATGGTCTCAGTTCAGTGACTTTTGGCTGAGTTATGGGAAGCTGAATTTAGTCATATGCCATAACAGCCCATGTTAGCTAAGTGGCTACAAAAATCTTCTTCTCAGAAACCACTGGGCCCAATTCTTAAATTTCACACATTAATTATCCTTAGATGTTGATGATTCAAGTTTGTTCAAATGGTTTTGGTTCAATGATTTTTGGCTGAGTTATGGGAAGCTGAACTTTGCCATTTTTCTGTTATTTTCCCATATTAGTTATAAACCTACAAAATGTTTTTCGACTGATGATTCTGAGGCCCGTTTGTTTAATATTTTGCAAGAACAATTCCCTGAATAATTCTTATCATAATTGTCTTTTATGGTTCCAAAGAATGAATTTTGGCTGAATTATAAAGATTGAATTGAGTCAATTTACCATATATATTAACTGTGTGAAGCAGATACATCTAGCCTAGCACCAGTTTATTAGCATCCATTACATCATGCCTCTAGACATTTAGATTTCAGGTTATCTATGGAAAATATTGACAAGAATGTTTTTTAAAAGCTTTTAAAATATGTAGATTTATGATATTACATTTAATCTGTACACTAACTCATAATTTCTCAGGAATAGCAGGAGCTACTTTCCCCAAAATTTATGCAATTATCTGTCACATATCAAATGTTGATGGATTCAGCTTATTTTTGCTATCTGCATTTACTTAGATATTACAGGGAAAAAGCTGAAAAAACTTTAAAAGTCTTCTTCTTGTAAACGGTCCAGCCAAATTGTTCAATATTGAACAGAAATGATCCCAGAGGCGAGCCCTCTAAAGTTTGTTCAAATGGTTTGTGTTGGATAAATATTAGCGGAGTTACATAACAGGCCAAGACTGTGTATGTTTCTTGAATAGGTTGAGAAACTGCCAACTGTTTCAGATTTGTCAACAGATCAAGAGTTTATTCAGTGCAGCCAAATATAGGTCAAGAGTTCAATCAGTGCAGCCAAGCACAAGGCATGTGATCACCTCATGGGTAGCATGTGATCATCTCATGGGTAGCATGTGATCACCTCATGAGTATCATGTGATCACCTCATGGGTGTCATGCCACTCAGGGCTGCATATGGAGCCAATCTGTGAGCTTATGCAATTGTGTGCCTACTATTTCAGATTTGGCAATAGGCAAAAGGTCAGCCTGGATTTATTTATAGCTTTAGCAGACTGCCAACTGTGTCAGATTATGCAACAGGTCAAGAGTTCACTCAGTGCAGCCAGGTATAGGTCAAAAGTTCACTCAGTCTAGCCAGGTGCAGGTCAAGAGTTCACTCAGTGCAGTAGCCTTAGCCAGTAATTTGTCAAAGTACAGTTTGGGCAACAGCCTTTCTCACCTAAGCCTGGTCAGCCCCGTGCATCAGACTTAAGGTAAGTTTGATGTATTGGCCTGATATTCTGACCTGTCTATGTGTCTTTAATGGCTTTCTTGTTCACAAGACAGGTGTCACCTTCTACAATGACTTTTGCAAAGTGTATGTGCCTGCTTAATTCTATGGAGAAATTTGATATATCAGCCTGAAATTGGGCATATTTATACATGTCAAATAGCTTTGTCGTATACAAGACTGGTGGTGCCACCTACAATAATTTTTTCGTTGTGTGCACCCATGCCAGAATTTCAGCAGTGATGTTTGTGTATTGTTTCTTGTTCAAAATGTTTAGTACTTGCATTGTTCATATATATGAAAAGTGGTGGTTCAGCATTGAAGCATTATACCTGGTGTATATCCATATGCACAGGTTCGCATTAGGCCTGTAGGCCTTGTTATTTGTCTGCCAGAATGATTGAGTTGTGTGCATAATGTATTTTGTGGTTTCTCATATTACATTATTCTTAGGAACATAATCCAATTATATAATTGCAGCTGTTTAATAATTGGGAGTTTGTTATGTGGACTTTATTTCACATTTGCATATTTTGCTTTTGTAGGTCCGTTTCTCCAAACCTGTGCTGCCAGGCCAGTCTCTGACCACAGAAATGTGGAAGGAGGGCAACCGCATCTACATGAGGGTCAAGGTCAGTAAAGACTGTCAAGGTCATATACAAACTGTATTTAATTAAATACAGTCCAACCTCTTTCATTCGCCAACCTTGGGACTGGGGGATTTTTTGGCGGTAAACAAGGTTGATTGTTGATCTGGGGTCAAAATGAGATGGGCAGGGTAACTTAAATGGGGCCATGCATTTATAAGGCTCATCTTTAACTAGTAATATTAATAAAAAAACATTTTAAACTTGTGTGCAAATTTATAAGAAAAATTTACAAATAACTACAGAAACATACATAGTGTACAGATTATTTACAATGATATACATGTATAACATATCTGGTCAAAATATAAAATTCTCTGTGGTCCTCCTTGTGCCATTTCACTTTATCCGAGTCTGCCCCCAAATAATGGAGCATTGTTTACCAGCTTGAGAGTGACTAGCTGTTATTCTTTGGTTCATCCTGTGAAATGCGTCAATATCTGACCGTTCCCTGTAGTTGAAGCTCTTGAAATATCATGATATTGTCTTCATGGCCCGGCAGAATTTTGGAGGATGTGGGCAAAGGTAAGGGAACTATTTCCTCAGGTTCACAGGTCAGACTGGCTGTATCATCCCTGTTTCCATGACATCTTGATCGCTCAAAGGCTGTGCCATTCCAGTGTTCTGGTCGGCATTGCTTAGAAGACACACATGCACTGTGGTCAATCCCGAGGTTATCTGTAACTCATTGCAGGAGCGGAAGGATCATGTTTGCTTCTGGCCTGTCTTGCTGATCTGTTTCATTTGGCTGGCCACCCCTGGGTATATGTCATTAAATGACACTTAACCAAACACCTCTAGGTGTAAAATCAACACAGGTCACTCTGCTAATGACAGCTGTCCCCATACAATCAAGGGTGTTAAGTCATTAAATAATTAGTAGCACTGGGTACTTGATCCATATGCAGTGAGGCATGACATCTTGTAAACACACAGGGCCAGGTCAGCTGAGCCTGAGCGATAACACACTGGCTTGATGAAATATTTCTGATTTGTCTTAAGTTGGAATCAGGATGTTAGCTTATGATCAAGGGAATGTGGTACATTAGGGTAAAAACACCTGGCAGATTGTGGATAGAGAGGTTGGCAAATAAATAAGGTAAATTATTAGTAAGGAAATTGGGACTTTGTCATTTTTTTGCGGTAGGCGAGGTTGACGGATGAACAAGGGGCAAATGAAAGAGGCAAGACTGTAATCATATTTTCTTATAACTACCTAATCATATTATTGAATAATCACCACAAAAATCTTATACATTTATGAAGAATATTGTATCAGTGAGGCATATATACCCTCATGTGAAATAATGAAAGCAAGGGACAAAAATCTTTATGAATATTATCATTTTGTTACAGGATAGTTTAGTAGTTACTAGTGGTCTGCCAATTACTTGATTACATCCATGATTGGTCATTTCTGTCATAATTGATTATTTCAGATGCATCTTTTCATATTCAGTCACAATTGATTATGTACCAGTATGCATATGCAAAGATGCAATATTATTAAAAAAAATAAGTAGCAAAGACATTAAAACTGAGAGGTGGACAAATGTCAACATCCTGGTCATTACCTTGACCTCGCAGCATGACTATAAACATGAGTATTGTAGTTGGTGCCAGTTTAAATTCAACCACCTGACTGCTGTATGTTACCATACAAACCATTGGACACCTTACAGTGTGTATGATTGGTATTATAACATGATTGATCAGTCTTTGTGTGAAGACTGACATTTATTGTAGCAGGAAATGAAAGGTAAAACACTGATCGAAAAATAATCAGTCTTCACTCGTTAGTATCAATTAATCATCATATATGATTATAAAACCAATTCCCACCATTAATAGTTACACACTAGACATATAAAACTGAAAGTCTTGCCAAGACCATACTCTATGCTATGACCTGTGGCCAAGGTCTTTACCCTAGTGGTTGTCCAGGGGTTTAATTTTGGTAAAATTTAACAATCTTCAAGTGTTTGTTATGGCTGCTTGTGTTGTTTGTTACTCAGGGGGCTGAGAAAGGTTACAAGAATGAACAGGCCCTAAAGACCAGGAAGGCAAAGTGTAAAGTTGGATTAGACAGATATTGTTATTGATACCAGACTATGAACCCATCACTTTGAACTAAAATCTTTTGTCTTCTTACCATCAAGGGCCTGGCCACTGTGCTATCAGATGCCTTGCTTCATTGGTCGGCTCTTGTGTCTAACAAAATTGAACCAAACTAATGTCTGGGGTACTCTTGCTTAATCCGGCTCCCCAAACACATTTGTTGATGTTTTCAGATCAAGCATTTAGCATTGCCCCATGGGCATTAACCCTTATGATCCTCTCTTCTCCCCTCCATACCAGAAGAGATTTACTAAACCAGGATGACAGGTTTGGTTTTAACAGAAAAGTACTCCAGGCCTTAGGTTCAAGTAAACTTAATATATATATAGCTTGTCCATTCACAAAAATGTTTATGTCTCTGTCATGCCTGTCTGTTGCTGGTCTCCTCTGTGTATGTCTGTTTTCTTATTTTATAAAAGGTAGCAGAGACAGGGGCTGTGTGTCTGACCGGAGCTTACGTTGACCTTCATGCAGCCTCTGACACAGCTCCGGCAACTACTGATGCTGTGCAGGCAGTAAGTACCTTAATTATATCTTGGCCCAAAATGAAAAATATCTAAACAATTTATATAAGAAAAATTGGTCAGCCACTAGTTAGTTTTCAAGATTAATAATTCAGATGATTCTAGAACTGAGTTTTTAAAATATATGACCTTGCCTCTGAAAGCCAGGTATGCAGTTTAGCTAATGGCTGTAAGTGATTCATTGTGTGTTCATGTTTAATAAATGTGTGCATTCCTTGTGAATCTGAATTGATAAGCCTATGGTACATATTGTTATGTCCTAGCCTGCAAAAGTCAGGAAACAATGTTCAGCATTTTACGAGATAAGTTTAATGTCGATCTTCCAACACGGCGTACCCTACATAATACAAGGAATATGTAATTTCAACTCTCAACCATAGGTGGCAGCACCAGCTATACTTCACCTGTCATGTAATTGTATTAATTTTACTCCACTATAGAATCAATAGTAATATACTGGGCTCAGCATGTGCAGAGTTGATGTGCTCACCCAAAGGACAAGTCAAAGCAACTGGTTCTTAAAGGAAAAAACAGCCATCGTTAAAATTCAATTTGCTGTTTATTCAGTTATATGCTAACAAATGTCATACCTGACCAGTTCTGTTGATTTATACATTTCCAGTTAATTTTTAGTCAATTTCATGCATAAGAAGTTTGTTAATTGTCAGATTCAAGTGTATTTTATTCAGTTACTCATCAGTTAATATGCTGAAACTAATTCCAGGAAAATCCTCTTGTTATTTTATATTTTATATGTGTAGATTTAAATGAAATTTTAGGAAACAACACAAAAAGTCTACTGATTTTTATCACATAAGAGTATATGTAAATATATCATTTAGTTGCATTTTGTCTTATTGGTAGGAAAGGTGATTGGTTGAGCTAAGCCCTCGTACAATAGTGATAGTGGTGTGTCGATTAATCAGTTAAATCCATAATTGGTCTTTTCTTTCAAAATCAATTTTAAAAATGGATTGCATTTTAGCATAATCAATTAAAAATGATTATGTATGCACATGCAAATTCTTCAGTCCTATCAGAGATATACAAACATCATCAACCCACAAAACCTTGCACAGCCAACAATTTTCTGACGGCAAGTTGACCTTGGATGCAGGTGGACTTTTAGTTTAATGATGCATTTAATGTACCTAAAATATTGACCCAAGTTAAATAGTCTGACATGGGTCAGTATTTTAGGTACTGGTATACAGCAGATTTCAAGGTATTACAGAAAGTACATAAAATAGTGAATTAATAATCAATAATCAATCATCTTTTTTCTTATTTTCAATCATTGATTATCCTTTTAAAACCAGATTCCAATTCCTACCACTAAATACTGTAGTTGGATTCATACTTATAGGGTTAAAATTTCATTATTTCAACTTTTTAGTGTTTCACGGGGGTTCCATTTTTATGATCTCACCATAGTAAAATCATATTCAAAGTTATCTGTCATCATATAAATTAACTATATCAAGTAATATTTGCGCAAAGTCTCGATAATTGGACAGGAACCCAATCGAACATTGAAATGAGTAAAATAAATTGTTCATTGAAGGCAGATAATTTGAAAGATCTGATATAATTTAAGATAGCAGTCTTTGAACGTACAAGATCTTTTTTATTAATATTAAATACTTGCCTTCAACAATGGGACCACTTATTCATGAAGGTTTTATTTTTCGTAATATTCCCCTTTTCATGAACAGATTTTAAACCCTTGCAAAAAAAGGCAACCACAGTATATCCCTATGAATGTGGTATTTTAATTCTAATTGAAAATGTTGTACGCCTCAGTCTTCTCCCTGTGGTTTTATTTTTTATTTTTTTATTTTTCTAGGGAAACCAGAGTGATGTGGTATTTGCTGAGATCGAGAGACGGGTAAAAGAAAAGCCTTCCCTGGCTGACCAGGTCAACGCTGTGTTTGCTTACAACCTTACATGTCCAGATGGTCTCTCAAAATGGAGTAAGTCATTAGATTATGAAAATAAAGTCCCATGCTATATCAAGGTTCCCATAAGTGGCAACAAAGTGTTTTCATTTTTCTGGATGGGGGATTGCTTGATATTGTAGTTGGTTTCATATTCCGGGGGGTAACATTTTTGAGATTTGCCCTTTCCAAGTGTTTTGCTAGGGTTCTCTTATCATGATCTCTGATCTCACCATAAGTAAAGTGGCCTACACAGTGTATTTTATAAAATGAATTTTTTAGTATAATCTTGAAAGAGTTTAATCTCTTGTTCATTATTGAAAGACAATATAACACATTATATTATTCACAATATATATATATGTATATTTATATCTTTATATATATTTATATATTTGGTAATATAGGAGATTGATTATTTTAAATTAAATATTTGTCTTTTGAATTATGACACATGGGCATAGATGATATACATGGCGTGGTATATAGGGTACAGTATATAAATGAAATTTTTACAGGTGTTGATGACTCCTCTCTCATTGATGAAGGTTTTATTTTCACAATCATTTCCCTTTTGTGATTTTTCTGAATTAAAACTTCGCACCCATAAATAATTGTCTTTTGAATTATGACACATGGGCATAGATGATACACATGGCTTGGTATATAGGGTACAGTATATAAATGAAATGTTTAAGTTTAAGTACCAGAGTTTAACTTTTGAATAAAGGATTGTATTTGTAAACTCTTTAGATATGTCTCCCAATCTCGAGTTAGCACTCATATAATCATACACCATTAATGCTAATTATCAGTTGAGTAATCAGACTTCTTTTCAATTTTGGTAAATAACAAAAAAGCCTTAAGTTTTATTTAAAAAATTTAATTTTAGTAACTGTCCAAATTATATCATACATGGCACTGTTTTCTGGTAACTTGTAACATGTTTCAAGAGAACTTCCCCCTCCTTTTTCATAGCTGTGGACTTGAGAAAGGGCAAGGTCCGAGTGTACCGAGGGGAGCCGGAGGGGGTCAAGGCCGCATGTACCATCAGTATGGCTGAAGGCGACTTCATGAAGCTCATTGCTGGTGAACTTAACCCACAACAGGTACAGAGCCTGTCTTAATTTTTTTCTCCCCACATTCCTCCGTGCATGTCTTTAATTTTTTAATTAAATAAATATCCATTTGTGGACAGAAGTCTATGTAAAAGTCAAAATTGAAAGAAAAAACGCATCCTGACCATGTTTGATACACTATAAATATAATTATAGGCTTTGAATATTTCTGTTCTCACTATCGTTAATTGTTTGTTCCATTTTTGCATTGAGTTTTCTGCTAAAGTAAAACATTCTCCACTATTATTTTATATGCAAATTTGGATACTTCCTCATGCCTCTTATCTTCTCTTAATTACTCATAGCTTCTATTCTGTTTTCAGAATTGACCTATACAATCCATTCCTTTGGTATACCTACCTACCTACCTGTCCTCTTTAATGCCTGCAGTGGCATTTGAGGCCATGCAGCCAACCCCTCCATCTCTCTCCATCTTTAGCAATCCTTTCAGTCTCCTTCCACGTTCTTCATCCCATCTCTTCTCTTCTGCCTCTACTGTTCTTCTCAAATTTATCTTTGGTCTACCCCTTCGATCGCCTCTTCCCTAGTGGTGCCCAGGTTAAAGCTACTTTAGTGTCACTGTAGTCGTCTTCTCTAATAACGTGCCCTAGCCACTTCCAACATCTAAGCTTGATATATTCTGTTACTGAGTTCAATTTTACTGAGTTCAGAGTTTTTGTAAAGTTCCTGGTTTGTAATTTTCATTGGCCAGTACACCTTAAGTATTCTTCTTAGACATTTCCTTTGAAAAGCATCCAATCTTTTCTTATCTGCCTCACTCATTCTTCATGTCTCTGAACTGTATAGCAATACTGATAGTACATTGCTTTTGAAAATGCTTAATTTTGTGTCAGTCTTGTATCTGGTAGATTTCCACAGTTTATTCAGTTTCACATGTATTTCTTGCCAAGTTCACTGTCCTCTGAATGTCTTCCCTGGATCCTCGTTCCTTGTTTATTTCTGCTCCAAGATAAGTGAAACTATTTACATCCTTAATTTTCTGTCCTCCTATTGATATATGATCTTGTTTCTTGTTGTTGACTCTTAGTACTTTTGTTTTCTCAGTATTCATTACTGAACCTACTATCCTAGCTAATTTGGTAAAGCATTTCTTAATTGTAAATATTCAAGAAAATCCAGATACATTCCTTATCTTGTGTTTAGTTCATCATATGTTATATCCTATGGATTTACATGAAACTCATTATACATATTTACCAGAAGGCTCTCACACCTGATTTACATTCTCATCAAAATTCACACATATTTAATAAGTTCAGAGGTCACCACACTTTGGAGGCACCTTGGTGACTTGCAAAAATTCCTGTGGATTTACATGAAACTCATTATACATATTGACCAAATGTTTCTCACCTGAATTACATTCTCATCAAAATTCACCTAATTTAATGAGGTCAGAGGTCACCAGATACACAACAGGTGTATTATGCATGTTAGCCGTGCTCTTGCCAATATGACTATAAGATTGTTATAGGATCAACTCCTCCTGATCAAGGAATATCTTCTGAGTCACTATTGAAAATATTTAGAGAATGGAGGATTTATGAAGAAAAAAAAAATTAACAATAAATTTCAGATCATTTAAACAACCCATTTAAAAGAGGGCCTATCAATAATAATTGATATATCAATAATAATGCCCACCCCTACACAGTATATGTATTTTGTAAAATAAAATGATATTTTCTCATGGTCTCACATCAAATCTAGTATTAGCACCATTTGGCCCCTTTGACATCAGAGTCTACAGCCAGTGTACTAGTGTTAGAGTGCTTTTACATCCTTCAGCGAAAGGTGCACTGTAAGGCTTTATGAGGATGCATATATTTTCGTCATTTTTAGCTCAGATGACTATAAGTCATCTAAGCTATTACGGGCATCAACTTTGTCCATCATCTGTTATGTTAACAGGGCACATGGACCTACAAATCCAAAATTTGGCATACAGTAAGATGTCCCCAAAATCTCCTAAAAAATGGGACTTTGTTCCTTTGAGATATTAAGGAAAAACCTAAATTTTTCAATTAAAGACTGCTCAAATCTAAACCACTGATCTGTTTTGGATCATATTAATACCGCTATTCATATGCCTCTTTACATTTCCTATGTACATACCAGAAATTATGTCAGTTTTGCTTAATCCATGATTCTTTCAAGATTATGAAAAGTATGAGTAATTAAGAACTTTGATAGATTATGGGAATGCATTAAACAAGACACGGCATATCTGCGAGTAACTATCAGTCAATTTTGAAAGTATATTCTCCATAAAATTATGATTTAAATAACCTATTCAAAAACTCATGTGACAGCCTCATAAAAAAATTATCTTTCATTGTTATGTCTTCGCCTAGAACATGGACATCCAACCACAGCAGGACCCCCGCACCCAACCCCCTCTTGGGCGGATACCCTGCTTTAATGAACAAATCATCCGGTCCCGTTACTGTCCACTATAGAGGGGTTTCACTGTACAATATATACTTATTAGATTTAGTTTATACTCATTTGAAAATGTACATTTCTAATTTTTTAACATCATTTTATTTCAATTAATAAATTAAATGTGTATTATTATACTACAGCTTATCTCCACTTTCTTTCTCATTCTATATTTTACCGGGTTTCATATATTCCCTGTTGGTATTTTAAACACATATTACTTTCACATAGTTGAAATACAGATAGTTTAACAAATGATTGATCATGAGAGGCTCCTGCATCGTTGATGTAGTCTATAAAAGGTATATAAGTACATTTTGCATTTGCTAAAATATTACAAAGTTCAGCTGAGTGCCGTGACCCATGGGTCTCTTATTTACAATAACTGATAGCCTACAAATACACTGTTTTTTTTTATTTTGACCACATGAATACAAGCATGGCTTGCACGGGTTGCTGGAAAAGAGCCAACTTTTACTTGAAACAGGAAATGATTCAGAACCATAGAGATGGATTTTCAGTTTGAGTTGTGATTTCACATGTATTCTTTTGCTTTCATTTCATCATTTGTAGCTTATTGTTAAGATTTACCAAGATAATAATGCAGCATTATGGGTAAATGTTGCAGTTCATTCTAACATATGGGAAGTAACCCTAATTAAGCTTACCAACCCAATATAAATGTCTACTGAGTCATGTAGCATATAATTGTTGTACAATACTAGTTCATCATATAGGATATGCATGACATTATCTCTTAATCAAGATCACACATCTGGTTAAAAAAAACACATACAAAATCACCAATGGGAACAGGAAGGTTTTAAGATTCAGTAGCTTTAAAGCACTTATAATCACATTATGAACACATGTCATTTATAACCATAAACCAGTGTTTAAATACAGGTCTCCATTGAACAAGGAAATTTTTCATTCTTTGATAGAACATTCCCTGTTCTGATGTGCTGGTAAGCATTTGGATTAATAAGGAACATTTATGGAAGGTTATATTTTATTTAAACAAGAAAAAGGTAAAATGCTAGGCAAGTTAATAACATATCAGTTTAATTATTGAAGTGATGAAAGTGAAATTTGTTCATAATAATATTTTAATTGGTTCATTTTTTCTTTCCAGGCTTTCTTCCAGGGGAAGTTGAAGATCAAAGGAAACATCATGCTGAGCCAGAAAATGTCCAAGCTGTTTGAAGAAAATTCCAAAATCTAATCATTCCACTATAGATGTATTTTTTTAAGTATTTGATCATCATATTAAGACACAAGCAGTTCAAATTGACAATGGTAGCTCGACAAATTCCATGGCAATGTCAGAAGACCTGTGTGGGAAAATGAACTCTTGTAGCCATGATATCGATGTATGGTATAACTGTAGACTTCATTTTTCATGATATATTGTTTATTTGTTTAATAGAATTAATATATATATATATATATATATATATATATATATATGTCTATTATGTATACATAGGAACCTGTCTGTAAAACTGCCTGTGTTTATCAATAACCCTGAAGAGAACTAGATGCATTCATATTTGTTATAACTGACTTGTCTAATAAGACCACCTGTGAAATAAAACCACTTGTGGTCAGTCCAAGATATATATATATATATATATATATATATATATATATATATATATATATATATATATATATATATATATATATATATATATATGTAAAACCTTTTTATATGGTTTATTAACAGTTACTGGTAAAGCATCACTCCAGTAAAAATTCTTCTGACAATGTTCATCATATCATTGTGAACGTGTAAATATTAGATATTTGTTGATTATTTCTGACATTATTGTCAGAATGAATGACTGAGTACGTGCAGGTATGTGAATTTTTACACAATAAAGTGAATGATTTCTATTCAGTCAGCTCTTGTTTTATCTTATTTTCAGCATATATATAATAATATGTCAATGAACCCTGTTTGTGCAGTTGTAAATAAAAAATGTACAGTTGTACTTCTAGATTTGTGCAGTTCTGAAATCTAAAGTTTTTCTTCTGGTCATAATCAGAAAATAAGGAAATAATTGATTGTTCAAAGATATGCACAATGTATAACAGGCTCTCTTAGGTGTTTGCAAACATTGTTTTATCTTAAATAAGTATAACTTGTCATATCTTCATTCATAATTCATGTATAATATTTATATAAATTTCATCACTGAAAATATGACATATATATCTCATAAATGAAAATATGACAGAGCATCAATGTCAGTTTATTTTTTATAACAATGAAGATGTAATCCGATATATCCTGTTTACATACTATAGGTCAAGATCGTTCAATTTTGGATAACTTGACTAAACTTTCTGTTAAGAGTGACCGCCAATACGTTTCGTAAAATCACTAAAATTCCCTTAAATGTAATACAAAGTATACCCATTGTAGATAAAGCTATTAATTACTTCATATGAATGATTAATAACCCCAAAAGCTAGTATATAATGTCTGTGGATTAGATTACTCTGTCATTCGGGGTATGAAGTCCACATGTCAAGTTATAGGTTTCATTTTGGGCTGACTGGAGAATGACTAATAACATGTTTCTTCACTTGTACTCGTTTCTTAAGTTTCCTGCTCACTTATTGATTTAAATCCCGCAAACGGCAAAACTGCTAAACATTGATTTCATACATTTGACGTGTTTTCAGCGTTAAAATGCAATCAAGCTTGAAATTTGTGCAGTTCTGTTAAGAAGCGTATTTTTCATAACACAAAGCATTTTGTTTTAGACCTAATAACCCATGGAAAGGGGAGTCATTCTTGAAAGTAAAATTAAAGGTAAGGTATGTGCGTATTTAATGTCTGTAATACAGTCTCCTGCTTTGTTCTCCATCGCAGAAACCATCGCACGGCTGACATGTTCAATTTTAAAGTGAAGAAATAACTTCAGTATGGGCTTGATATGAGCCTGAACTATGAAAATTGCCACTTGGTTTTGCACGTCTGAAAGCGATTACCTAATTATTCCCCGAACACGCATGCATATCCACAAAGTAAAAGAGACGCTAGCAGGATAAGTGACTAATGACACGATGTACATAAGACGCATATTTTAAATCATAAAAAGGTTTATAGGTTGGAGAGTTTCAAAGGAGTGTTGTACTGACTTACTGGGCCCAGGGGCTCATGCACCCTTCCGCCAGGGGTCGTTTCAAATCGAAGCGAATCTCTTCTGTTTGAGCACTGTGTGACGGCCGGGACTACTTGTCTCAACTTTTTACACTTCACATGCGCATGCTTTTAAAATATTACTTCTTCCGTATTTAGTCCTTACCACAAAAACACCCATGTTTATGTAATTAACCTTGAAACAATACTTCTCCAACACATTTGAACGGACTATATTGTCCTCTTCACTACTTTCATACCTACGCCGCTTGTAAGACCCGGTGCATTGTGGAGGTCAGAGTTTGACTCAAACAATCCCTAAACTGCAGAGTCGAACTCTTGTGAGTCCCGAGTCTTCACAGTTAGGGGCACATATGACGATGTTAAGGCGGCCCCAGGGCATTTGCTAAAGTTTTGTCCCGATCGATTACATATAAGCGTTCTCTATTATAATTGGATCCGGCTTAATTCACTTCTTTAGCTGTTCCTCTTAACTTTATTTGTGTGTAGACAAAATCTCTAAAAGAGTTCGTGATGGATTTCATTAATTCATTAATAAATAACAATTTTCGAGGGAGTATGGGTGATTGGCCAAGGAGTAACATTTTTGCTTGGATCGGTAAATTTTAGCGACGGTTCGCAAATGTGTTGGAGATATGCGCTGAATGGATACTACTTAGCCAATTTGATAAACTCATAATATATAGTTAATATGATCGGGTTAGTGTACATTGTGCAGGGGTGAATTTAGATGTCCCCCCCCCCCATCTTTCAACCTTAATTATGAAAACAGAACAATATTTCACACTTATACCGAAAAAGCGACAGTTTTCCTCCAACTACACTACTCCAGGCAATAGGTATATATGTGGAAAGTCTACAGACATTCCTGGCATACTTTTTCACCTGGGCCAAGGAGTGGCCCCCCTTTCTGAACTCACGAACCAACCCCTGTAACGCAGAACCGGAGCTAGATTTACAACAGGTCTCTTATCGAAACAGCAATATATCTGACAGGCTGTTCTTATCCTTTGCGTTAATGTAAATGAAGGTCAATCGGGCACTTTTAGACGAAGCGGTCTTCTTGGGTGATCATAAAGGTAAGGGTCTGTTTATAGCATACGTGACCATTTCCACACATATTTAATATCAAAAACTGATTGAAACATACAGCAAAAGCAGGAAATGAAAATTGGGATCAGTAAAGACACTGTTTATTGCATTGTATGTGTAAAAACCCGCATATGCAACGCATTTTCCTACCGGAAAGGCTCTGACAGCTACACTACCAGAAACTTTGCTTCATCAAGCAATTCACATGAATTTGCAGCAGAGTTGTTCGATAAAGCGAGGCCACTAAAAACATAGCAGTCAGAGCCTTTAAGGTGACACAGTGATATTTCAATAAATTGGATTTCGATGAGAACAACATATCAACCAAAAGTTAAATTCAATAATTATTTGGAGAGATAAAAAGTGTCTCGTTGTGTCCAGCTCTTTTAAGTCGGATATTCCGCTTGTATAGAAAACGATCGGTTTGTATGAGTGATAGACAACTGCTAGAGATGAATCACTCAATACCAGAAACAAAACCTGTTCGCATAGAACCGTTGATATGTCCAAGCAGGGACGTAGGAAAGATCTAGAGAAAGGGATAACGGATTGGTTGGTACATTCGCAAGCGCATCCTCACAGTATCAAGTCTATGTCAAGTAGAATTCACAGACCTTGATGAATAATTAATAAACCATCATGTAAGTATTCGGAACGAAATGACAACTGCAAATCAAATCCAACTAAACAAAATGTACACAACAAACTGTTCACATGCCGTCTGAACAAGAGCACGTCCACCAGAAACAAGAGAGGTTTATATTGGTTATCCTCGATACCCTCCCGAATATTCAAAACGTTTTATCTAGACTTGATAGGATGAAGATGCGCGAGTAGTTAGGCAAATTGTGCACTAATGCATAACAGACAATGACAAAATAGTATCAGATCATCGGAAACAGAGATTGACATATTTGATTAAAACTTTAGACATCATGTAATTTATCACATATAAGATACCAAGAATTACACACATTCAATCAGCGTCTGTCGTAATGTGTGTGTGACCCCGTCACTCATTCAACATGCCGAGACAGAACAGATAAATTTAATAAATTCAAATTATCTGCTTGGTTTTGACTCCTTGAAGCAAACTGTCGACTTTTTTTATTCATTCATTGATATGTCAATTTAAATTAAGCTTTCTCTTTTAAGGTAGTATCCCTGGCAAAAAAGTCTCAGTTTAAAATCAACCTAAACGGTGTTTCATATGCTAATTAGACCTAATCAAGTATTCCTTTGTGTTTATTTCCCTGTTAACTGTTTCTGAATTAAAATTTTCAAAATGAAGGAAATTCCATATGAAATTAAACGCGAATTTTATAAATGTTATCAGAAGGAACAGTACACCAGGTTTAAAATGATCAATAGTTTATGGGTCTTATATTAATGTTAAATTACACTTGAACTGCTTTTGATTGAAGTTCTTTTTTATCCAGGAATGCTACCTTAAGTTAAAATGTCCAAGAAAAATAGAAAGAATAGATTTTAACTTGGTCTCTTTATATTGTGTATATAACGTTAGTTATGTTGTCTCATGTTTCGACATCGTCAGCTGAATGCTGCAGCAAATTTTGGCGAGGCAGTAGAACATCAAAGTGCGCGCCCGCTGGTATGCGTTCTCAGAGGCATGCATGAACATCTTCAAGGCCAAGCCGTATTGCGATTGCCCAATGTAGAATAAGCCAGCGAAGAAGTATAATTCACCATTGAGTAAGTCCTTTAGATCTCCTTCCCAAAGGCCGTCTCTTAGAGGGACCAAAGATGGAAGATCTACAACTTTCCTGCCCAGATGAGCCTGGCATTGAGCGAGTAAATAATAAGCAAATACTGGTACGTGGTAATCCTTCTCCGTGTCGCTAGAGATTTCCAATCTCAACTGCGAATCTAGTGTGTCTTTTACATACGCGCTGTAGCAGAGTGTCAAACAGCATTGGTCTATGCCTGACGGAAATTCAGTTGTACATATCTCATACAGAATATGATACGCTTCTTGATATCGCTTCATCTGTACTAGGTAGTTTGCGTACTTCACCCGGACATTCTACGGGCACGGGATTGCTGCCACGGCCATTTTGTAATACCGCTCTGTATCATCCAATAACTTGGACCTGGCTAATGTGTCCTTCTCTTCTAAGGCAAGCTGATGGCAGAACCCTGCCGTTTCAGCAAACAGTATCGCCACAACTGCGGTGAGTTTATCACCACCACTGGAAAGAGTCTCTTGGTGACAGTCCTGAGAAATTTTGGCGTACATGGATTTCAGGATGAAAGTATCGTTGATACCTTGGAGTGATGCCTCTTTTGTCTCTATGGTGACTCGAGGTTCGATTTTATTCACCTCCGAGCTCCATATCCAGAGGGTTTTCCCGATTTCAAGCAGGAGGTTATGACGATAATCAACGGCATGGAATACAGCTAATCCCGTCAAACACGGAATCAACGCTTCCCGTATGACGATGACTGGTCCCTCCTCGTCCGCCTTATTCTTACAAATCAACGCGTTTGTCACAGTTTCCATGCTCCATTCTATTAAGAAGTTGTGACACACAACGGAAAATGTCGACGATATTTGGTTCATCGCTCTCAAAGGATCCTGGCGAACACTGCTGACTTTGGATAACCATTCTCCAACCACCTCTTTTGGTACGTGGTCAATCAAATTTGCATTTTGGATGAAGTAATGTGGCAAGTAATGTGAGGAAAGATACAAAATAATCTTGTCAAGAAGATGTAGACAAATACTTCCCAGCTGATTGGTGCACCATGCATTTACCGGTATCTCCTCCATACACCAGTAGAACGATGTCTTCATGTAATATGTCGGGAATGAAGTTGATCCATCTGAAAACTGGTGTTTCAACACAGCTTTGAGGGCTCGGTATAACGTTCTCTGAGTACTCGTCATCGTCAGGGCAAGTGACTTTTCAGCCGCAGAGAAGGAGTAGCGGTACTCAATATCTGGCTTGCTGCTCAACGGATGAGCTTTGTGGACCAAGTGGCATCCTTTACGGACCAGCCCCTGGACCATATCTGGAGTTGGCCATCCCGATCGCCTCGTTCTCGTTATCCAATCAGCTGCGTCTTCAGGCCATGCTACCTCATGGCATGGTACCATATCTCGTTCATCTGTGCCATGGCTTAACTTTACGGAGGGGCATGGGACCGCTGGTTCGTCATTATCAATAACCTCAATACCTTGGTCTTCGGAAAAATATGAAGTTGGTCAGCTTTACAGTATTGTTCATAACAGTTTTTATAAGGGTATAGTTTACGGTTGCGTTCATATACAGCCCATCATCTATCCTTATGTACGGTATGTCTTCTTTTATCAGCTCCTCCTCTTCACAGCAGAAACACAGGCAACAGTAGCCAGGGCGCAAAGATTTGTGTATTTCATATCCTTGTATCTGAATTCTTTTATCAAAACTACTGCTTACTGAAAACATGACGTCAGTGTCCGACTGCTCCACGAATTTATCGTCCGATGTTTGAAGCATCTTTGGGATATCCAGATATTCTCCTTTACTTCCTGACACTATTCTTCGTGGCCATGGAAACGGATCAGTGGGGTGAACTGCCGAGTCATCAAAGGGATCTGGACCGTGCAGTTCTTCTGTTCCGAGAACAGGAAAGAAATACCGGACTGCCAGAGATAAATATATCAGAGGGACGCCGGATACAGGATCTCTTCGTAGCCTTATTGACTGAGTGTACATTTTGCCTGCCAAAAACACAGAATATGGCATAAATAGCGTAAATACAAGAAAACGAATGGGGAGATACCGGGAGATCCATTTGAGTAATGTGTATAAATATTACGAAGTTAGGACCAGTTACAACAGATGTTTTTGCAATAGCTAAGCGATAATAGAAACCTCGCTCGACGTCCGCAACAGCAATGGCAGGGAATTAGCTATGGAGTGTACGACCTTGGATATTAGGTCAAGGTAAAAATAAATATCAGATGCAAATCTGTCACATATGACTAATATTGTGTCTAATGGTCATCTCCTTTATTATAAATATAGTATAAGGAAGAAAACGTAGGGAAATGTAAATATAAAATGTGACCTGCATAATTAAGTTGGAGAATTTGATCAAATTTTTTTATAAGAAAGTAAACCCGAATATAATATGTAATGTTGTTATGTGACAGAGAATGTAATATTTATTTATTTAACTATTCATTTGACATAAAGTAAATTTAGAATTATGTGTTTTTGAATCACCGGTACTTGACACACATTGAGGGTCAAAGAGAATCTCAGCATTGTTCCTATTGTTACATCCTTCCTTTAAGACGTTATAAGGATAAATGATAATGATAACAATAGGTACAGATAATGGTAAATTGATACACCTTATTAATTGTAACATACAAAAATATTTAAGTTTGGCAAAAAAAAATAAAAGGTATGGTTCTCAGGCTTCACCCGCGTCAATTTTAACCCCCGCAACCCCATTAATTTTCGTCTTTCTTGAAGATAAAATAATACAATTTTGATCAGATTTCCCTTTTTTAGCCACAAGATTTTCTTTTTTTTTATACTTTTCCCTGATCAAGTGACATTTTTACATACAAAAAGTTAAATAATAATAGATCGTCCGCCCGCACTGATTTTTTTGAAAAAAAAAGTGCCTGAAAACCATATCTTTTTTGGCCATAACACTTTAGAAAACAAAACAAAAAATTGAATCCCATTACAAGTTTCATATATTATTAAAAGTTACATTAAATAAAAAAAAGTTCACGCACATGAAAACTCTGTCATTTTCTCCGCAGCATCTTCTTCTCCAGCAGTCTGTAGGTACTGCAGCAGATCCACCTGTTCTTTTTCAGCTCCATAGAAGGGCTCATCTTCCGCCTTCTGTATTTCAATCTCCCCGAGAAATTCCTCGAACCTTAGAATTTTGGTAGAAAGGGTTTCCTCACGGCCACCGTTGTTTCTTTCCTGTTCCCTTATAATCTCATAAATGTCCTCAGTAAGAAACTCTTGAACTGCCTGTAAGATCTCCGTTCCCATATCATCTTGTTTCCTTAAATTTAGTTCGGGTACTGCATTGAGGTCGGCCAGGAGAGATTGGGGTTCCCAGGGCGCATGCGTATTCATCTTTCCGGTTCCGGAAATATTTTAATACGATACCTTGCCTCCCAAGTTCTCTACAAGAAAACAAATACAAAAATGCATTGCATGAATTCATTTTGAAACATGTAAGTGCCACCTGAAAATATTTAATCTTGCGTAGGATTGAGTGTTTTTTTATCGTACCACGAAATAATGTCTGTGAACAATTAATATCTCTTGCGGACGACTTACTATGTAGGAAGTGGATAAACAATCGGCAGGGGAAACTGACCTTGAATGTATGCTCTTATTTAGTGTGATGCTTAGTAATGTCCATTATTTTGAAAATGATCTAACAATAAAGTGCTGATTTACCAAATTAGATATTTTGCTGGTCTATATATAAAAATCAGCATTTTTTGCATCATCTCACAACACATTAGGCTCAACAGCTTTAATAAGGTATGGTGTAAGATTGATTACCTTTGATCAAGCAATTAGCTGATCCTTGGACCATTTATTTGACATATCCTGAGTTGTTTGTTTCACACTAATTATTTGTGTGCTCATAAGCACACTAGTGTATAAACTGTCCTTGCACACACATTCACATTTTTAGTATATTTTTATCACAAAATCTATAAACTACCCTGTAAATGTAACATTTTTTTATCACAGAATCTATATAAAACTACCCTGTAGATATCCAAAATATGCACTTATAATACCTACTCAACATACTTATTACATGTATACAGACCAGTAAAAATATGCCAGCACTATTTTGTCAGCTCATTGTCAAAATAATAATGGAAAGCACAGAGTATCACACTTAAATACAGCATGAATTCATTTGCTGACAGTTTATCTTGTGAAATAGACTGCCGGCACCCTGCTGGCTGTTTAGCCACTTCCTACTATGTAAATACCTGACCGGAAAGATGGCCATGTTACAAGTCTCTCCGCTGAATTTATATGCTGAGACAATCTGTCGTGCGCATGACTTAATATACTTTTTTCTGATGGCACCATAAAGACAAGAAATACTCAAATTACTTGAAATATTGCATATAAGATGTCTAACGCATTCATATATATTACCTACGGGTTAAAATCCTTTCACACGAGAACAAAGTTATACATAAGACCAAGTCGCTGGTCCATCAGTCAGTATTTTAAAACTCACAACACTCATGTACAAGCAGGCGACCTAATAGGGTCACTGTGAGCAGGTAAGCGAAGTGACCTCATGTACGAGCGGGTGAAATTTGTCCCCTGAGCACTTAACACATAACGAGGCCCTCAAGCAGAAACCTTGTGCAAATAAGTGTTCATTTACTAGGGTATGTCTGGGATACTGGTGTATATTTAGGTATCAATGCATGCATGGCTTAAATAGGGCCGTCGCACGAGGAGGATGTTATGAATACTGAATATAAAGCAGTTAAAATCTGATATGAGTATCACGCAGACATATATATATATATATATATATATATATATATATATATATTAATCTGCATTCAACCCATCAGAGGTATTTTGAATGTCCACTCCCCCCCCCCCCTCCCCCCCAAAAAAATACTTATATGCAACATACTTACAAATAAAAATATCTCGCCAGATCTTCGTAACGAGATGAGTACCCGGTAAAAATCATCTAGACCATAATGATTTATAAACTCATGGCAAAAATAAGTTAAAGGGGGTATATTTTTCATAATCCTTTTGTATATACAGTATATAAGTGCATCAATGTGAATGATCATGAGTTTGTATTAACAACTCGATAATCTGTGAAGGTATGAATGCGGGACGGGTCTGGGAGTGGGAAGTCTTGGGTGTTCTCCCGGGGGGGGGGGGGGTGCGATATATATGGTGCGAGCGAGGTGATTTTTACTGATCGAGAAACAATACTTTGCATTTTCTCAGCTTGCAAAGAAACTGAAAAAAACCTTGCTTCAAAGAGTGAACTGGTGTACATGAATTAGCAACATTATCAAGAGCCTGGTCTTCATTTACAAACAAGGCCTACAGGCCTAGTGCGAACCTGTGCATTGGGAAATACACCAGGTGTAATGCTTCAATGCTGGACCATTACTTCTCATGTATATGAACGATGCAAGTACTAAACATTTTGAATAAGAAACAATTACACAAATATCACTGCTGAAATTCTGGCATGGTTGCACACAACAGAAAAATGATTGTAGCTGGCACCACCAGTCTTGCATACAACCAAGCTATCAGAGATATATACATATGCCCAATTTCAGGCCGATATATCAAATTCCCCTGTAGAAATAAGCAGGCACATACACTGTGCAAAAGTCATTGTAGGTGGCGACACCTGTCTTGTGAACGAGAAAGCCATCAAAAACACAAAGACAGGTCAAAATATCAGGCCAATACATCAAACTTACCTTGAGTCTGATGCATTGGGCTGACCAGGCTTAGGTGAGAAAGGCAGTTGCCCTGAGTGAACTGTGACAAATTTGCTAGCCGGCTCAGGCTACTGCACTAAGTGAACTCATGACCTGCACCTGGCTAGACTGAGTGAACTTTCGACCTGTACTTGGCTGCACTCAGTGAACTCTTGACCTGTTTCATAATCTGACACAGTTGGTAGTCTACATGCAGCCCTGAGGGGCATGGCACCCATGAGGTGATCACATGGTGGCTATGAGGTGTTCAAATGTGAACCATGAGGTGATCACATGCATTGTGCTTGGCTGCACTGACTGAACTCTTGACCTATATCTGGCTGCACTGACTGAACTCTTGACCTATATTTGGCTGCACTGAATGAACTCTTGATCTGTTGCCAAATCTGAAACAGTTGGCAGTTTCTCAACCTATTTAAAGATATAAACACAATCTTGGCCTGTTGGTAAATCTGTACACACATACTGAAAGACTTTGGCTAAAATGCTTTTTTTTTCAAGCTGATATATTCATAAACTTTTTATCAAAATAACTAAAATAACAAAAGATGCAGTTCTTTCATTGTTAAAGGTCCAATAATTCTGCCGAAATTCATTCAAGTAAACTTGAACAAAGGATACCTAAGAATAATTTTTGTACAATGTTACAGAAGATATAATTGAAACAATAATTTTGTAGAAGAACAGTTTTGCAGTCCTCAGTTTGAAATAGACATGATAATGGCCATAAGACCAACTTAAGCTTTTTTGATATTATTGAAAGAACCATGTCCTAGGATAATTCTTTTGAATAAATTGAGCGATTCAACTTGACAGTTTCATCATAAACATTTTAATCTGAAAGAGGATAAAATTATGAGGCTTTTGCCCATAAAAAAACAGGTCAATGTAGGTGGCACCACAAAATCTACAACTTCAAATATGAGTCATGTGACCAACATTTGCACAATACTTGGTAATGCTAGCTTCTTTCATTTCTGAGATTACTATGTCAGTATGCTTACTTGGCCAAATGACTGTTCAAATTCATTTAACTCCACTAAAATTCATCAAATGCAAACCATTTGAACAAACTTGAGAGGGCTTGCCTCTGGGATCATTTTTGTCAAATATTGAACCATTTGGCTGGACCGTTTACAAGAAGAAGTCTTTTAATGTTTTTCAGCTTTTCCCCTATAAAATCTAAGTAAATGCAGATAGCAAAAAAATAAGCTGAATCCCACAAGATTTTATATGAGACAGATTATTTCATAAAATCTGGGGATCGTAGCTCCTGCTATTCCTAAGAAATTATGGGTTAATATACAGATGACCAATGACCCCCGTACAAAAAAAAGGTCAATGCAGGTGGCGCCACCAATACCTGAATTTCATATATGACTCATGTGAAAAACACTGGCATAAAATTTGGTGACGATAGCTCTGGCCATTTCTGAGATTGTCATTTTAGTATGTTTTTTTGGAAAGATGACTAGGTTCAACTTACTGTAATTCGGCCAAAATTCATTGAACTTGAACCATTTGAACAAACTTAAAAGAGATAGCAGAAAAGATTATTTCTGTGAAGTATTGAACAAATTGGCTTGACCGTTTCGTCGGAGAAGATTTTTAAAGGCTTTTTTAGCTTTTTTTCTATAAAATCTGAAAAAATGCAGATTTTTTTCAGATGGCTATTTTTTTGCATTAAATTTCATGATGCTAGCTCTAGTCGTTTTTGAAATAGCATGGGTTAACATATACCTGTGATTGTAAACATTATATCTAAAATCATAAATCTACATTTTTTTTAAGTTTTTTAAAAGACATTCTTTTCAATATTAACCATAGATAACCTGATATCTATATGTCTGGAGGCATTATGCAATTGATGCTGATAAACTCATTCCAGGCTAGATGTATCTGCTTCACACAGCTTACATATATGGTAAAATGACTCAATTCAATCTTTATAATTCAGCCAAAATTCATTCTTTGGAACCATAAAAGACAATTATTATAAGAATTATTCAGGGGATTATTCTTGTAAAATATTAAACAAATTGGTCTCAGTGGCGTCAGTCAAAAAACGTTTTGCAGGTTTATAACTCATATGGGAAAATAAAGCAAAATGGCGAAGTTAAGCTTCCCATAACTCAGCTAAAATTCACTAAACCAAAACTATTTGAACAAAATTGATTTATCAACATCTAAGGATAATTAATGTGTGAGATTTAAGAATTTGGCCCATTGGTTTTTGAGAAGAAGATCTTTGTAGCCACACAGTTAAAATGGGCTGTTATGGCATATGACTAAATTCAGCTTCCTATAACTCGGCCAAAAGTCACTGAACTGAGACCATTTGAATAAACTTCAGAAAGGACTACTCTAGGATCATTTCTGTGCGATATTAAACAATTTGGCCTTATGGATTCAGAGAAGAAGTTTTTTTGTAGCTGTCAGTATGATAGGGCCCTGATGACCCCTGTACAAAAGAGGCCGATGCAGGTGGCGCCACCAATACCTCAATTTCAGATATAACTCAGGTGTCCAATATTCACATAAAATTTGATGATGATAGCTCCAGCCGTTTCTAAGATTGTAATTTTAATATGCTTTTTTAGACAAATGACTAAGTTCAACTAGCTATAACTCGGCCAAAAATCACCGAACTTAAACCATTCGAACAAACTTGAGAGAGATTGTTCCAGGGATCATTTCTGTGAAACATTGGACAATTTGGCTGAACAGTTTCGGAGAAGAAGGTTTTAAAAGCTTTTTTAGCTTTTTCCCTATAAAATCTAAGAAACTGCAGTTAGCCAAAAAATAAGCCAAATCCGATGGAGTTTTTTAGATCCCTTATCTTTTGCATAAAATTTCGTGATGGTAACTCTTGCCGTTTTCAAGATAGTATGGGTAATGTACAGACGACGGACGACAGACGACGGACGACGGACGCCGGAAGACGCCACACCATCGCATAAGCTCACAGGTTCGCTAAAAAAGATCCACCAAAAAAAAAAAAAGGATCGTTTAATCCGTAGAACACACAATATGTTTGTATTGCTTTTGTTTTTTATCTGTATACAGCATATAAACAGTCCGTTCGTTTGTTTGTAATCATATCCTTCCTTGAAAAACAATATGTGCAAGATAAGTAACTAAAAATTTATTTACTTTTAAATTGCTTAGAGACGAGGAAACACAAGAAAGAAAATAAATCTCTGTACATATGTATGATAAATCGTGTTAATATTAACTTATTTTTTTAGATGGATTGTAAAAAACGTTAATATAAATAATCAAGGCACTCTCCATGGCTCAGATGACGGCATCCGTTAGCCTGTAGGGGTGGAGGAAACCGGAAAACCCGGAGAAAAGCCCCGGCCTTGGACGGGCAACTGCAACCCACTTTCATGGCCACAACGGGGATCGAACTCGGGTCGTCAGCGGAGAAAGCCGAGCGTTCGTTTTGTCATTCGACTGTCCAGGCCCCGAAAAATTAAAGAAATTCCTACATTTCCTTGTTGAATTTTAAAGATATTTGGTGAAGAATCATATGTGTAAATAAGAGCATTTGGTCAATTTAAATTGTAACGTTTGTCGGATTATTGGTTGCAAGCAAGAATTCTAATGAAATAAATCACTGAATCATCATGAACTTTCTGAAATTGATGTTCATTTAGCATCCTTATATGCCCGCACAACTGGACGTGTATCTCAAATCACTTGGTTTATTCTTTAATGGAGATAATTTGTTGTTGTCTCATAAAAGACTATTGCAATTGATAAACGTAATATTTACTCGGGGTGCCCCCTTTTAGGAGACTATAAATATCCTGTTATGTAGGTCACACGGGCCAGCTGTGAAAAGGAGAGGCTGAGGCAGTTATGCAAATTTGCTGATATTGGCTCCCGTGTTTGGTACTCTATGATTATATATACAGACAATTGAGAAATACGATGGTATTGTGACCAAACAGTCAATTTATAAGCTTACGTACTTTTTATAATTAGGTACTTTGTACACATATTTATATGTCACAGCTTTCTCGCGATATTTTTATAGCCATTTGGTACAATAAATATATGCATTGTACAGCATATATACCGGCAGAAGGCTGACGGTTGTCGCTTCAAAGTAACACGCATGATGTCCAAACATGTTATGATCCATCCACATGTGACCCATTCACTCATTGTGATCATAAAAATAACAGCATCCATAATATAATAACCTTTGATTACTAAATATTTATAAGTATTGGGATGCATTTTCGAAAACCTAACACATCTGAAAACGCATGGCAATATTCAGATGCAAATTATGTTCAAAATTTTATGGACTATTCCTTCTCTTGTTTCAAATCTTCCTCTCCACAGGTCTATCTTTAATCTTCTCTTTATACATCTTGTATTTGTTAGCAAAGCTTAAAAAAACATTCCGACAAACGGGATAAATTTAACATTATGTCTTACGGGTAATTTCGTAAGGGTTATCACTATATGTGTGTGCGTGTGTGTGTATTCACGTACCTTTTGGTTTGGAGAACGGGGCAACTTCAATTATGTCAATTATAGATTGCATCAAGTTTAACCACGACACGTGAGTATGGGGAATTCCCGATTTCGTCAGAAATGTTTAATGCTGCCAGTTAAGTAGGTCCAGATGAGTCAACAAGCTTGCCGATTTCTGCTCTAGAGCTCCAGTCATCGTATTTATACTAGGCTAAGGCAGAGAAATTTTCAGAAGTGCTGCCTTTTGGTAATAATCAACACAGGTTTCTCCATTACACGGAATCGATTCCATGTATACTTAAAAAATCGGATTAAAACCTCTAGGCTGGATTTAACTCAAAAGCCTAGAAAACACCGAAATGTCGGGAGTGCGCGGCTGTTGGCAATAGCTCACTTCTGGGTGTCGCTGTGTTTCACGTGTACTTGTATTCCTTTATTAACCTAAAGTTGGGTGAATTGTGAAATATAGTTTGAGGACCTGGATCAGAATAAAATTCTCTCTCTAGTAAACATTGATATACAAGGCAAGTTTTTGTCAGCGGTGGGTGTGTGGACTGATCAGATATTATGTGTGTAGGTATTACAAGGCTATAAACATGACTTGTAGCAGTATTTACATTTTCTAACCATTTACACGTTGTATTGAGGACAGGCGGCCTTTGGTCTACATTTCACAATTGTAAACATTATATATTTTTACACAGAGACCTACAGCTTTACAATATAACAGTCCCTAAAGGTAGTACCAAGTACATCTGAGAAACAGGGGCAAAATATTTTGCGCGGACTCCTTATACGTTTGTATTTGTAAATTTTACAAAATGGAAGATTGCTCAAGTATAGCTGTACTATCGTGACATTTGGCGTGCTTATTGATATTGCCAAAATTAATTGAATGAATAGACTCCTGACGACCCTTAAAATGACATTAATGATTAAAATGATGAAAAATTAAGAGCTCCGAGAGTTATTTGCGGTTATGCTCTAGTAACCTCTACATAGGAAACCGAAAATTAGTACCCTACAGGGGCGCAATTTCTATTGCCAAGGGGCGGGGGGGGGGATGTGGGGGGGGGGGGGGTGTTGTTGTAACCATGTAAACATAATATATTCTCTTTTTATTCTTCGTGTCTATGTTATTTTTCCATTAAAAAATCCGATATATAAAACCTGCAGGGCGGGGACTTCAACACCCAACCCTACCCCGTTACACACAAAGGCTATTGTAACTACAAGCACTCGTTATCAATAGTCATTATACATGTAAACAATGGATAAAATAAGGGGGCGTAATGATGTTAACCTAGCATATGCTCTTTTATTCTGTGGTTACTTGGTTACGCCCCTTAATTTATATCACCAATTGTTTATATGTAAATGACCAATGATAACGACGAGTGCTTGCTCTTGTATAACAGGGCATATCACATCTACCCCTCTCCCCCCCCCCCCATTATTCTCTCATTTTCTCACTTTGGAGTACTAATTAGATAATTATAATAATGTAAACAGTGATGAATCCAGATCCCCTGTTCGGGGGAGGAGGGCACAAGTGTGTAATTATTTTTTCGAATCCGAGTTAATGTACTGGCTGAGAGGGTTGGGCGTGGGAGGGGTTCTGGAAATTTTTGAGATTTTTAGATTTTGATATTTTAGCGTAATTGAAGCGATTTATGAATAAATTACCAGGGAATACGATCGCTTCATAAATAACAAGAACTAAACATGCTTTTATTAACAATTCCAATATATAAAACGTGCATTTTTTTTATTTGAACCTTTAAAGGCTAAGTATCACAGTGTCGTGTCATTTTGCCATTGCATTCATTTCCGAAACACTGCAGTTCATCGATATTTGAGAAAATTTGCGACACTGTGACACATTTTTGTTAACTTCTTGTAAAATTTACTAAATTCAAAGTTATACTAATTTAATATCATGGTATGACCTCCCTAGTTGAAACGTGCGTGTGTGTGTGTGTGTGGGGGGGGGCATGTCCTTATTTGCGCCCATGGTGTCCTATATTTAAGTGCTTTTTGATATGTTAGAGTATCCTGAGCGGACTTTGCCATGGGCCACCAGAGGTAAAGCTATAGGCACTCCTGTTCGTGTAAAATTATTGAAGGATAAGATAAGATATGCCAAGTTCATTGTGTTGATTCGCTCCATTATTATATTGCTTTTATTTTCATTTCTCATTTTATTTAATATCAATTTGCCCATTCAATTATAATTGTATCACAGTAAACGCCTTTCCAGAATAGAATATCTTTAAAACCAAAATCTGTGTTAAATATGTCTTAACTGCCCGGCCTAAATTGATAGCTGAACAATATTCAGTATATAATGTACACAGACAGATGAATGGTTGTTGCTGCCGCTTAAAGCAACAGAAATATTCCTCGATTTGCATATTACGTGTAGTTGTGGTCTGAGTTCTTGCTGAATTCGCAGGACTTGAGGTGAATGTGACAGCACAGCACTCAGTGAAGGTATGTAAATTCTAGAACTCGGAACCCAATGTCCGGTATCCATACATATTTATGGTATATTCATACATATTTATTCTAAAAGTGCCCTTGTCTAGTTGTTATTATGATTTTTTATAGACTGCAACATTACATATATGCTCATAATAATAATTAATCATGTTAATCTTGTTAAAATCTTTACACATCTTAACGGAATGTATGAGTTCTCATATTTTAAATTTGAGAAATACATCAGCTGGGATAAACGCGCAGCTGTCGAATTAACTGCATCATGACACCGGATTTTCATAAAACCTCACCGGCGCGGTTATACGTTTAGCAAGGCCAATGTACAAAAGGCCAAGAAAACAAATTCAGTAGCGCGGTTCGATTGACATAATGTATTATGAAAAAAGAACCCATTGTTCATGTTACTTCTAGGTATTGCTTCCGCCTTAGGTTGAAGATGCAATTATTTGTCAACATTATTTTTGTCTTAATTAGTATTCCTCAATTTCAATCAATTTTCCATAACTGTTCCCCAGTGTAATTTTCTTTCATTGCAAATGCACTGATTATTTTTCAATACATCCCTTGTTAAACAGTGGAATGATGGTTTTCTAAAAATGCAGTCTTTTCTGAATTAAAAATAAAATTAAATATATTGCGTATGCACCATGTTATGCCAATGGATTAAAATTGTAATGGCCTATATCCTCGCAGTCTTTAAATAGCCTGTCTTGTGTGACACAGGTTGATACACGACAGACATAGAACAAATACCTGTTGATAGCACGTGAAGTTATACGCTTAACAGTGCCCAGCCCTGTCGAACGACTAGACGCATAACACATTGACGGTATGTTTGTGGTTTTTTTTTTCTCGATGGAATATGTAACGTACATGTGCTGTAGTGTTTGGGCAAAACCCTTCATCCCAAAGCGGAGACCACGAACGATATAAATAGACTCTTTGTCGTCCATGCCCCATTGGTATTAAGCGTTCATGACAAAAAATATGAATTGACACAGACGTCTTGTTACCAGTATAGTTTTTGCCTACTTGCCAGACGTAAAAGATTCAATGAAATATTTGCCTTTGGTCGGGAAATATTGTAGCTAAATATGTTGAATGTTAAACAAGCATACCCTGACAAATGCTCGACTGACAAAACTGGGTACATAACGGCATTGGGGTTTCCTAAAACCACAGATCGAAGCGTGGTTATACATTGAACAATGGCAGACAAGAGGACCTAGAAAAACTAATTAAGCGGTGTTGATGCATGCTATGAAGGCTTTTCTTAGATTTAAGAGAGTGAAGTTAGGTGAGTATATAAACCTGAGATTAAAGGTGAATTTTGATTTAGTTGTCTCTTAGACAGAAAGAGATGTTTTCACAATTTGAATTTTGCATAATTTAAACGGGCACCCGAATCGGTCGTTTCCCTTCAATTATCAGCACTCAAAACACTTTTAAAATAATCCCCGGTGTAGCGATTTCAGATATCCCAAGATTTAGATTACCCCCCCCCCCCCCCGCCAAATTTGAAATTGATTTTAGACTAACTCTGAGAGGATTTCATATAACCCCCTACTATTTCAGAGAACCCCTTCAAAACAGTTATTTTTTTATCTTTATTTACCTCATATAATTTCTCTTCTTGGTTTCCCAACATAGTTTAAATCTCTTTATGCTTGCATGTAATGTTTCATGCGGCAAAGTGTACGAATATAATCAACAATAAAATTAACATTTTGCGAAAATTTTATTTCCTAAGATTGATTTCATTGCTTTAATCTCGTATATCTCACGTGGTGATTGGAAGTATATATCAAGAGCGAAGAGCATACGAATTTATCATTAAGTTTAATCATCGAGGGTTAATCTGAACCCTGCGGGGTAACCTGTAATTAGGCTCAGAGTAGTACCCCGAGGCTTATCTGAAATTGATTTCAAATTACCATGGAAGGGTAGGGTGTAAGCTGAAAAGGGGATTATCTTTATAACGCGGCCGCCGCAAAACTGGTGCAAGTCATATCATCCCAATTAACATAGATTTCTGAAACGTGTTTTCTCAAAGAAATTATCCCATATCCTAAAATCTATTGTTTTATATCTTAGAGACTATACATGATGTGAACAGTTTGTATACAGATTAAAGTACCAATTGTTGTAAAAACCCATATACGAGCTTTGCAAACACATGTGGACAGAGAATTCCTTCCTTGTAAGATATTTCATCCTCCATTTTCGTGAACAAGAAAAACTTTCAATCAAATGTAATTATACCAGGTAATGTGGATACAACTTAGTACGCAGGCAATAGTTATAAAGTTTCCTTATTCAACATTTGCAAAGTTATAATAAACCGGTTAACTTTCGTAAGGGGCCATTTTGTTTCCCAACATGCAAATATTGATTCCTGTTAGTCAGAGTGAGTTATATGACATTAGTCTTTCTCCAAATACATCACTCATCCGAACACCTAAAATTCAAAATCTGTCCCATTTTTATAACTTATGTTAAATTGACTAATTACCTGGTTAACATATGTTGAATAATACACAACGGTAAATTAATAATAATCTGCTATTAATCTTCATTTTACCTCTGTTTGGATAAATCAAAGTCCATTGGCCATAAAGCTGACCGTTATTAGCTTGCCTAGATTAACTTTGTTGATACATATCCATATCGGGCAAACCGATGCCTAAAGATCACATCATGAGATGTCGTACAAAGTTCAGATCTAGAAAGGTGAGATGCCTCTGTGAGAAAACAGAACCAACATATACGAAGACTGTATCTAAAATTATGCATATCTCTTTAATTTCAGGTGTCTGACCAAGCAAGATGGACCATCAGGTGCCAAGAGATCCTGAGTCCGGCGCGCCTTATTGCTTTCTCTCGACGGCCGTGCGATTCTTCTTTCCTAAACCTGGAAGTTATAGTGATGTTGGTGGTTTTGAAAGGAAATTTCTCTCAAAAAGTGATCCCAGGCGTCCTTGGGGACATTTCTTACTGTCTGGAAGTACGCCAGAAATATTAGAAATTCCATATCTTGGAAAGGTTGATAGAGAAAATCGTCAGACATTTCCATACCCGGAAAAAAGCTAAAAAGGATGATTTTCAAAGATCTGACCTAGACCTCATGGTAACGTCTGACGTTCCATTTAAGGAAAATGTTGTCATTGAAACGTCAAGCTTGCACCCAACACTTAATCGCGGGTACTGTTACCTAAGATTCGTTGGAAATGAACAAACGCTGGCAGAATTTCGACGTGTTGCCGGAGTGAAAGTAGTAAGCTGGCGTGGCAGTCGTTACTTCTTAAGAAGCATCACTCAGGAGAAGTACCAAGAAGTGATGCATGCTTTAAAAAGTATGCTTGGCCCTAACGTTGAAGACATAAGCACAAAGGATTCCCCAGCGATAACTATCTCTACCGGCCTGTTTGAGCAAGAGGTAGTGCTTTGTTTCCAGTGTCCTTGGCCAGAAGAAGCTGCCAGCTGGTTAGACAGGACACGAAAAAGCGATTGGCCATCAAAAGGAATGAGGGAAGAAATAATTAGTAAGGGGTGTCACGTGGTCAGAAAGGCTCATCCCAACAGCTAAAATCCCGAACATGAGTGGCGATTTTCTTTTTCTGGCGCCGAGAAGACACTTGCTCTTTCACTGACATTTGCACAGAGAATTTGTTTCAGGGTGTTCAAGGCTTTGGTGAAATATCACATTAAACTGAGCCCAGTTCCTAAAACACACAAGCTGGTGACCTACTTTCTCAAGACCACATTGTTCTGGGTGTGTGAAGAAACGGAAGAATCCGTTTGGGGGACTGACAATCTCGGGAGACTCCTGCTGGTCTTACTTGACAAACTACAGAACTTTTTAACCAACTATCAAATTCCACATTTCTTTATCAAGAATACAAACCTGATTGACAATGTCCCACAAAACGTGATCAAAGGTTGGCAGGTAGCTGTTTCTACCATCCGCCTGCGCCCTCTAGCGGCAATGAAGGAGTTCCTACTTGAATATTATGTACCAGGACAGGCTGGGCTGCTGAGGTGGCCCATGGATATGGTTGTTGAGCATTTTCTAGGAAAAGAAACTAAATGCTCAAGAGAGGAGGCGCTAGCGGCTGTCAGGTTATCGGTCATTGAGCTCTGTTTATTCAACGCTGTAGAGTACAGGCACAGTCAGGTTATTGAATATTCGAAGGTGTGCAAAGCATTAGAAAATGAAGACCCCATCACTTTAGAACACAGCATGCATCACGAAAATGCTGATCTGTCCACCCGGGTGGAGATGTTTATGGCTGCTTTTCCAAACCTGCTTGTTGACATTAATCCACGGTTGATCACTGTTGATTTGGCCTACCTGGCGCATATGTACAAGATATCTCTGGATCATGCGAAGTACTTTCTTCAACTTGGTGTAGAACATATGAATCCACTCATGCCGCCAGTGTTTGTCACAGAGCTCGCAGGTATGTTGCACCAAACAGCAATTCAGGCAAGGCAGACCAGGTCGGATGAAGTAGAGGAAACGCTACTGCGTAAGGTTGAGGCCATGTATTAAGAGGCGATGCTACAAACTAGATGCTGGTTTGTAGGCATCAAATACGCACATTATCTTGTACGCAGGGGGCGCTATCAGGAGGCATTCCCTATTTTGAAAGCTTTCCTAGATCACCCAGAATCCCCTGCTATTAATTTGACCTATCACAGCGTTTCTTACAGCAGACACGTTGCTGATACTGTTGATAGCGCCATCTGTCTGGAACTCACTGGCGAGGAAGAGAAGTTATACTGGGTTCCGGTTCTTGCATATTATCTTTTGCTCGTGTGTTGTCCGGAACTGAACCGAGCAGTGCCGATTTTTAATGACTTTGTCCCATTATTTGGGTCACGTGTTACCATGAGGGTACAGCTGAAGTACATCATCGGCCTGTTTTACATAAGACAAGGGGACTATTTGACCGCTCTGCAGATATTCATGCAGGTTGGCGGGTATGGCGTACGAATGGTGAACATGGCAATTTACTGTGTCGCCTGCATATATTGTAAGATATTAAATTCAGTTGAATTCAAGTTATTGATGGAATTCTCTTATTAAACGAATCGTCTAAATCAAAAACTTCAGGAGCAGATATCCGCATCTCAAGATAAAAATAGAATTATTCTAGAAGCTGGTTGACCTGTCTGGTTAGTGTTCTTGTTAACGGAAAAGCCAGTCTCGCACGGACAAAAACAGCGTATAGGCACATAGTTTAGACGAAGGTGATGCTCGAAAAGGAATGACACAGGGAAAGTTCAAAGGAGCAAACTTACGCATAAAGAACAGAAATACATATTGATTTAATTATCGAATATGAATTATCCTGATGCATAAAGTACCTCAACGATACACCGTGTCAGCTCCATAGAGGATGCAAAGAAACATACAGGATGAAACTTTTAGTGCTATGTAGGTTTTTGGTTCTAAAGGTATTTTTTCGAGATGTATTTCAAATATTTCCCCCTGAGATTCTCGTACATAGACGTATTGATAAATTATGTTATTTTGACAAAACGTTTGAACAGATATCTTATTTCAGTTATACGATAATTCCTGTGTTTGCGGAGTCCCTTTTTCACTGTAAGGACAAACCTCCAGTTGATATTCCAAGGTTGTGGTATAAATTTATTTTTATTTGTGTCTGCGTATTTTCTTTTTGAATGAAACATTGGCATTTCTTTTCAGAATATATCATAATGTATACAGAAAAGTTAAAGATGGTCAGAGATGCCAGTCGAATGTATGAATGAATGAACAGATTATCATCACATATCATATTACTAAAATTCAAAATGAGTGAATGTGTCCTTCGTAACTCTTGTAGGTTTGTTAATGAGAGGTAGGTACCCGGAATAATACATACATTGTAAGAAATGAGCAGTATGTGTATGGTTATCTCCATGAAGTAGATTTATATTGAAATCCCCTATTATAAATATGATGCAATTTAGCTGATATTGGCTCCCTTTATTTTTTGCTTATACATACAGACATTTGAGAAATGTGATGGTATTCTGACAAAACAGTCAAATATATAAGCGTACATACTTTTTATTATTAGGTATTTTGTATATGTATTTATACGTGTTTATACTAGTTTCTTCCGATATTTAACACAGAGCAATTTGGTAGACACGCAAACACGCATGCACATAAATAATTCATAGTAAATATGCTATAATATACATGAGTAAACTCTAAAGAAAAACAACTCTGTAAATTCATTACAGTCTGTTTCACGGGATGCGACCCGATCATCAGGTGAATGTTGTTAGAATGAAGCTACTGAGCGTGGTTTTCGAAGAGTTATACTGCTCTGGCCTAGTCTGTAGGCCATAGAGCACTTTACAAAGGAGGGTAACTCTACCTTATATATATATATATATATATATATATATATATATATATATTTGAACAGTAGGCTTATGGTCGTCGCTCGTATGTAACATACATGATGTCCCAACAATTACCGATCTATCCACATGTGACCCAGTCACCCTTTGTGATAATAAAGATAACAGTATCCATAATATAACAGACTTTGATTACTAAATATGAGTAGGTAAAGTGATGCAATTTCGAAGACCAAACGCATCCACAAACATATGCAAATTATGTTCAAAAGTTTCCTCGTTTCAAATCCTCCACTTCACAGATATATCTTTATCCTTCTCTTTATAGATCTCCTGTTGTTAGCAAAGAAAAACAATTAGGGCCCAAAAAAAGTATGGTTCTCAGGCACGGCCCGCATCAATTTAATCCCCCGCATCAAAGATTTTTATTTTGAATTTCAATAGAAACTTACGAATTTTGAGCTCCAGCCGCTTGGACATTTCTCTCGAGAAGAAAAATTCATACAATTTTGATTAAATTTCCTTTGTAATGTAGTGCTTTTAATTGTTTAGCAAATTAAATCTCATATAAACATGCTTTTCAATCATCATTTGATATTTTTATCGAAACAAACAAAAAAAAAATGCATGGATTTCTGGAAAAAAGTGCCTGAGAACCAAATCTAATTTTTTTTGGCATAAACATTCCGACAAACGGGATGAAATCAACATAATCTCTCACGGGTAGGCTTAATAAGGGTTATCACTATACTATATATATATATATATTTGCGCCATCGTTTAATCGTTTGAATATTTTTCTTACCTGACCAATACGCCAAATAATATGAATATATATATATATATATATATATATATATATATATATATATATATATACAATCAAATACCTTTTAGTCTCCAGAACGCTGCAATTTTCAGTTGGACTCAATAATAGATTGCATCAAGTTTAACCACGACAGGTGAGGATGGGGAATTCCCGATTTCGTCAGAACTGTTCAATGCTGCCGGTCAAGTAGGGGCAGATGATTCACCACGCTAGCCGACTAGTGCTCCAGTCATCATATTTATACTAGGCCAAGGCAGGGAAATTTCCAGAAGTGCTGCCTTTTTTGATAATCAACACAAGTTCCATTGGCCAAACGCAAGACATGTAGTGATAATGAATTCTAGTAAAAGAGCAATAAAAAGACAAATTAGTAAAAATATATAATTATAAGTCCGAATAAACGGTTGAATACTGAGTATGTTGCCGTGACCGCTTGCATGATACACGTACATGAATAGAGCTATGATAGTTACAGGTCTGTATTCAAGAGGCACTTCAATGACATATCAAACTGAAATTCATGTTACCTGGAATGACTGCGATGCACATTGAGGTCTTGACCGCGGATCGACGTTAGGCGATGTCGCCTCCTTCACAACAACATGGATTGTAGGATAAATTCTACTCTTGGGTTGTGTAGGTTATCTGTATTATAATAAATTTGTGGTGATGCTAAACCGCTGTCACGCAAATCCTCTGTGACCATATAGAATATTTACCATATATTGACACTAATCTTGAGGAATTTAATATAATTTCATGAAGTCTTTAAAGCCCCGTCTATCAGAATGCAAGCCAGGTAAACTCTGACCGAGCTAACTTGGCCCATGGAAAACGCGACCCGCATAAACCTGCTCGAAGTCCCCTGAACCTGTCCCAATACAATAACCGGAAATGTACAAGTAATGAACAATTTAGTATTCCAACGTCTTTGTTATATTTAAAGTGCACGAGGGATTTATTAAAAAAAGTAAGGTTTTAACTTGACAAGCTGACAGTTGTTGGCATTTTGAACACCCAACATGGAGTTAAATTATTTTAAATTTGTCAGCTGTGGGTGTATGGAGTATTCAGCTATCGTATGTTTACGTTGTATCTGATTGTCATTAAAATTACATAAAGGACCATCTACATTTTCTTTCTAAGTACATTTCGGTCCTACGACCAGCACACCGGCTGCCAGAGTGCCTTTACATCCTTTAGCAAGGAATGCACTTTAACTCTCTTTTAGGATGCAAATTTGTTCGCCATTTCTGACGCCTCATTTGATAAAAGTACGCTGCTACTTGAAACAAACCGGACGAATCGTAAGCTGTTTTAGCATTCTTTCTTAGCAAGCGAGAATATTTTTTGTTGAATTTCTGACCGTATGAATACAAGCATGGCTGGCACTAATCCATGGGCCAGAAATTGACCCCCCCCCCCCCCCGCCCCAGGGAATTTTCGCGAGCTTCTAGTTTTACTTATTGAGGTGTCCTTTATCAAATCCTATGATCTTGCAGATAAGATGGGATTTGCTAAAGATATGAAGCAAAAGTCAATGTGAAGACGGTATTTCTGAAAATATTTGACTTGCTTCTCCATGATTATTTATTGTGTCTTATTTTGCACATTTTTTAAAACAAATGTTAAATATGCATAAACATTTGTATTGAAAGACGTTTTAAACAAATTCAATGATGTGCCTACATCCAAAAAATGTACTTTTTGTATATATAATATTTGTACAAATGTCAATTTTTCATAAATATAAGGGGTAGGGGGTACAATAATGGCCAAAGAATTACACATATTACATATATTGGCCACATTTAGATATGTAGAAACATCTGGAAATGAGTAAAGAACACCTCAAGGAAGATAACTGGGGGGTCTTAAAAATTTCCTAGGGGTCGGGGTAAATTGGATATTTTTACTTTCTGGTCGATGGACTACACGGGTTACTAGACGCAGCCAACTTATAGACGATACAGGAAATGACTCGTTACCATAAAGACGGACTTTCAGATTAGGTTTTGAGTTCACATGTATTTATCTGTATGGCTTGTATCACGGGCTCAAGTTGGGCTTACCAGCCCTAAATGCCTACTGATTTGTGTGCTACCGTTTTCCTTAGGTCTATCCTGTACAAGGACAAAAATAATATCCTTTATGCACAGTTATCTTACGCTTTACATAAAGACAGTCCATAAATATTGCACAGGACACCTGAGAAACACTGAGAAACTAAAATAAATATGTCTATACTAACCAGGCCTAAATTTACAGGGGATTAATATTCATTTTTTTATGTACAAAGCTGATTGGTTGCTGCTGCCGCTTATAGCAATAGAGTTAACCTCTTTTTGCACAGTACGCGTAGAGCTATGTTCGGTGTCTTTGCTGCATCAGCATTACTCTAGGTGAACGTGACAGTACAGTACTCAGTGAAGGTATGTATGTTCTTGACGTCGGGACCCCTTGTTCGGTATTAATAGGGATATATACTATATTGATTTATATTTATTCATTATTCAGTAGTTTTGTCTCACTGTATGGTAATCGTTTTTAATGTAAATATTTTTGGATTGAAACATTTGAGATATGTTCAAATATGACCACAATATATAGTTATTATGTTAAATATTCTAAAACTCACAAGGAAGGTATGAATTATGGACAAGGCCTGAACTTAGAAAAATGCGCAGCCGCCGAAATCAACTGCATGGTGACATCGGACTTTCCTAAAACCTCAGCGACGTGGTTATACACTGAATAAAAGCTAATGTAAGGCCAAAGAAAACTAATCCATACCGCAGTGGGGTGTACATATTTACCAAAAATATAAATATACAAGGCACGCATGACTACTCAAGTTATTGCTCCAACTTCAGTTTGAGATTGCAATTATTTGTCAACATTAATTATTTATTAAATTAGTGTTCCTAAATTTAGATTTATTTTCCAAAAGTGTTCCCAAGTGTAACTAAGTTTCATTATTTGTACGCTTATTGTATATATATACAACCCCTGTTAAGCAACAGGATGATGGTTTTCTAGTCATTTATTCTTTTGTAAATTAAGAAATTAAAAATATATTACTTCAGCATTAAGTTGTAACAATGAATTCAAATCGTTGTGGCCTATACCGTTACACTGATCAAGAACAGTTTTGTATGATATTGATAAGCGACAGAAATAGAATTGATACCTGTGCATATAATACGTAGTTATTGGTTTAACAGTGCAAAGCGCTTTCGAATGACTGGAGGCTAAAGTGACACAACACTTTAAAGGTATGTTTGTTTTTCTGTGGAATATGTAATGTAGTAGTGTCGAATATCTACCTTATATCTGGTGTCTGGACAAAAGACGAGCAACGATATAAATAGATTCATACGGCGCCCATGGCCCAATAGTATAGAGCGTTTATGAAAAAAATATGAATTTACACAGCTGTTAGGTTGCCAGTAATGCTTGCATACTTACAAGACGTAAAGAATCGTTGGAATATTTGACTTTGGTATGGAAATATGTAGTGACATATGCTGATTGTGTGAGAGGCCTAAAGTCCAACAAATATGCGACATATTAAAAAATACTACATAGCGACATTTGGTTTTCTAAAACCACAGATCGAGGCGTGGTTATACATGGAACAATACCAGACAAAAATTAGGGTCAGACTACACCGGGAGTGAACAAAAGTCGTTTTCAGCCTATCGGGGGAGATGGTAACCTGAATTTGCGAGGGGGGGGGGGATACCCCGAAGTCTTTCACAGGGCCGCTGCCAAATTGGTGCAAGTCATCTTACTTGCTAATAGAGGATTATACATAGAAATTATCACATTTCCTCAATTCTTTTGTTTGAAATTATGAAGACTATAAATGATGTGAAAATTGTAAATCAGAATTAAAGTGTTGATTCTAGGAAAACCGTTTAAAGAGCGTGCAAAACCCATTTGTATATTTAACATCCTTCCTTGTTATTACATCCTTCATTTCAGTGAAAAAGTATAAAGCTTTTATTGTAATTATACAAAGTAATTATGCAAGGTTATGTGGATACATTCCAGCATAGCCACGTAGTACGCAGACAAAGCCATAAAATTTCCTCGTTTAATATTTGTAAAGTTTTAATTTTCCTTGTGACTGATGTTTAAATTATTGATATAAAACAATTGTTATGCTGTTCCATAATCAATCATATTTGACATAACTATTCGTTTTAAAACACCACCCGTTCGCCCACCTTAAATATATATCCGTCCCATTTTTATAACTGATATTAAACTAACTTAACTCCTAGATAATCTAATAGAGTAAGACTTCACGGTCCAACAATCTACTAGTTTCATATTGAAGACAGGTTGCGTGTTTATAGAATAATACATCACCGACAATGTCAGCCTCATCAGACTTAACATTTCTGTATTAATTCTTGTCGCTTTTCTCTACTCCCTGGGCAGCATGCATACTATGAAGCCATAAAGGGTTACTGATCATTCTGTATTTTTCCTGACGCCCATAACATTAGAACTCAAACCATTGCAGTCAAGACTTTGTCCAGGAGTCCTAGTGCGGAAGGCGGTCTCACCGGGACTTTCTCTACAAATTTGCGCTCACAAATCAACCACCTAAACCATTAAGCTACACATTAACCGTCTCTAATGATTACTTTATCATAGAAAACATGACAATTTTTTCAGGAAGGCCAGCGGATTAGTTTCGAAAATAAGTGATATTTTTGATAACCTATAAGGTAGCAATTTTTGTTCGGATACTGGATGGGCTGAGCAGGAAGACGGGATTTGATAATGTCATGGTTAAGGCAGCTGGCAACCTGGAAAGGCAACCAATTTAAACAGGCTATTGTGAACTGGGTCTGTGATCTTTATTATAATGAAGAATAAATTAAAGCAGCAGGGATTTCGTCATCAAAAGATCAATAATACTTAATTTATCATTTATTTTTCCCATCACCCGCTCTGATAAAATAGAAAAGTCCTTTCATCCGTTCCAATTATTTTAAATATTACTAGGATACTTGATCTTGTATATTAAATGTTTCTCAAAATTAACAGATCGTAGTGGAAATAAACAAGTGCTTGTGACATTGCTATAGAGAGTTTTGCATCGACGTCGCAGACATCGCAGGCTGAGAGATTTGAATATCTGTCTTTAGCTTTAGTACTATATAGACTGACGGGCTAATGTCCTCACCCATGCCGTCCGTCAGGCGCCGACTGTCCGACCTCTGTTAACTTTTACCTTGTGAGCGGGATATCTCAAAACGATTTTAATATAGGTGCTTCATTCTTTAGGGCAGATGCATATATTAAAAAAGTCTCAGTTGAGTACAAGTATGGGTCACCGTGAATTACTTTTCATAGGTCACATACACATTTATTGTAAAAAAAACTTATGACTATTTCTGGAGAACCACTAAATGGATCGTATTCATATATGGTGTAATTATTGTCCTCGATGGTCTGTAACAACTGCGCCAAGTTGGTGGCGCCACCTATAGTATCTGAATTTTAACGATTTTTTATCGGGATATCTTAATTCGAATTCAACACTGATAATTTATTTCTTCAGGGTGGATGCATATCAACTAAACCTCAGTCACGTTCGAAAATGGGTTATCGTGACTAACTTTTCATAGGTCACAGACATATTTATAGAAAAATCTTATGACCTTTTTTCTCGGGAATCATTATTATTGGTCCTTAAGATATGTAAAATGTTACTCAGTTACAACCATGGGTCATTTGTGCCCACGCATGTCGCTAGGGACATTTGTTTTACAGGTAATCCCCCCAAACAGTAATTTTCATCATACAGATCTATATCACTTCTGTCGCCAGAACTGACAGGGTACCAGTACTACTTGCCTCTCATGTTCAAATTTACCACTTGAACTAGAGACACATGTACCGATGTGATAACATATTCTTCGTAATTGTTACTGTTACCACCATGTACACTGTTCTTTTGGCTGAGGGCTTTTGTCAGCTTCTGCTGATATTCAAGTTATATTTGATGATCCAATGGAAGCTGTTTGTTCAAACATCTTTAACAGTAGTAGGAGGATTCTGGTGCACACACTAGCGTTTTGCCTGCCAGATTCCAGCATCCAGTTCACCTTGACCTGAATTGAAGTTTTCATAGAGATTTCACCAGTAACTTACTGTTCGCTATTACAATTAGTCACCAAATGGAGAAGTCATGTTGAAACTAACAGATGTTTGTAGCATTTGTATAGCACTTATTGGACCGAATCTGTTCAGCCGAGGCCTACCTACTTTTATTCAAATGAGCACATTATTTTAGTATAATGATTCAAGAGACCGTGAACATTAATGATAATCAAATTACAGGCTGCGCGAATTTGTTTGATGTTTGCCTTGTAGCATATAGGTAAACTAGGCTTCTGTTGGGTTCCCAAACAGATTTTCTCATGACCTCCTTTGATATTGATTTAACATTGTTAGATCAGTTGTTTATCATGACAAGTGCCTGAGAACACACGGCCAGGCATAAGACAAAAAGGACTACTGCTGAAATTCATTTCAGTTCGCTAAGCCAAAAGCGGTACCCTTAGAGTGGGAAGCCATGGCACGCTGAGTTTTATGAAAAGCCTTACTGTAGTAATGACTGTCCATTTTTCTATATATATGTCTGTTTGTGAGTGGTGTACACACAAACACACACACACATATATATGCAAATACTGATATCGGGTGTGTGTGGAGATATCTCCCACTAGAAGGACGTAAATGTATATGCCATTTCTCCGCTTCTTAGGGGCCAGATTGCTTTAATCCGTCATTAACAGACACAAAAACACGTTTAGCCGTGTCGTTATCAGACACCCAGGTGGACGTGTAGCCCATTCATTAACATTCACCAAGATACACGTCTAGCGATATCATAAACAGACACCCAGATACACGTGTAGCATAAACATTAGCAGACACCAAGATAAACGCATAGCTCCATCATGAGCTTTCATGTTAGTGAGCTGACCACTTGCCTGTCCTGTCATTACTTTGTGATATTGGGTGACACGAGGTAACGTGAGGAGTTTTTGTATTAATGTTGTATTCGAAACCCTAATTTACCATTTAATTCCAGGTGTCTGACCAACCACGATGGACCATCAGGTGCCAAGAGATCCTGTGTCTGGCGTGCCTTACTGCTTTCTGTCGACAGCCGTCAATTTTTTCTTTCCTAAACCTGGAAGTTATAGCAATGTAGATGGATTGGAAATGAAATATCTGTCAGAAAGTGATCCACGTCGTCCATGGGGACAATACTTACTGTCTGGAAGTACGCCAGAAATATTAGAAGTTCCCTACCTTGGAAAAGTTGATAGAGAAAATTGTCAGAAATTTCCATATCCGGAAAAGGCTAAAAAAGATGATTTCCAGAGATCTGACCTAGACCTCATGATAACAGCTGACCTTCCATTTAAGGAAAATGTCATTATTGAAACTTCAGCCTTGCACCAAACACTTCATCGGGGGTACTGTCACCTGCGATTCGTCGGAAATGAACAAACGTTGACAGAATTTCGACGTATTGCGGGAGTAACAATAGTGACCTGGCGTGACAGTCGCTACTTTGGAAGAAGAGTCACCCGGGAGAAGTACCAAGAAGTGATGGATGGTTTAAAAAGAATGCATGGCCCAAATGTTGAAGACATTACTACAAAGGATTCCCCAGCGATAACCATCTCTGCCGGCGTGTATGAGCAGGATGTGGTACTTTGTTTCCAGTGTCCTTGGCCGGATGAAGCTGCCAGCTGGTTAGACAGGACCAGGAAAAGTGATTGGCCATCAAAGACCATGAGGGCAGAAATCATGAGTAAAGGGTGTCACGTGGTCAGAAAGGCTCATCCCAACAGCTCAAATCCAGAACATGAGTGGCGTTTTTCTTTTTCTGGCGCCGAAAAGACACTTGCCCTGTCATTGAACCTCGCACAGAGGATTTGTTTCAGGGTCTTCAAAGCTTTGGTGAAATATCACATTAAACTGAGCCCTGTTCCTAAAACACACAAGCTGGCAACCTACTTCCTCAAGACCACGTTGTTCTGGGTGTGTGAAGAAACGGAAGAATCCGTTTGGGGAACTGATAGTCTCGGGAGACTCCTGTTGTTCTTACTGGACAAACTACAGAACTTTTTATCCAACTATCATATTCCCCATTTCTTTATCGAGAATACAAACCTGATTGACAATGTCCCACAAAACGTGATCGAAGGTTGGCAGAAAGCAGTTTCTGCCATACGCCGGCGCCCTCTAGCGGCGATGGAAGAGTTTCTCCTTGAATATTATGTACCAGGACAGGCTGGGCTGCAGAGATGGCCCATGGATATGGTTGTTGAGAATTTTCTAGAAAAAGCAAGTAAGTGCTCAAGAGAGGAGGCGCTAGCGACTGTCAGGTCATCGGTCATTGAGCTCTGTTTCTTCAACGCTGTAGAATACAGGCACAGTCAGGTTATTGAATATTCGAAGGTGTACAAAGCATTAGAAAATGAAGACCCCATAACTTTAGAACACAACATGCATCGAGAAAATGCTGATATGTCTACGCTGGTGGAGATGTTTATGGCTGCTTTCCCAAACCTGCATGTCGACATTAATCCACAGTTGCTCACTGTAGATTTGGTCTACCTGGCTTATATGTACAGGATATCGCTGGACCATGCAAAGCACTTTCTGCAACTTGGTATAGAACATATGAATCCACTCATGCCGCCAGTGTTTGTCACAGAGCTCGCAGATATGTTGCACCAAACAGCAATTCTGGCAAGGAAGACCAGGTCGGATGAAGTAGAGGAAACGCTACTGCGTAAGGTTGAGGCCATGTATAAAGAGGCGATGCTAGTTCTACAAAGTAGATGCTGGATTATAGGCATCAAATACGCACATTATCTTGTACGCAGGGGGCGCTATCAGGAGGCATTCCCAATGTTGAAAGCATTCCTGGATCACCCAGAATCCCCTGCTATTAATCTGAACTATCACAGCGTTTCATACAGCAGATACGTTGCCGATACTGTTGACAGCGGCATCTGGGTTGAACTCACAGGAGACGAAGAGAAGTTATATTGGGTACCGGTTCTTGCATATTATCTTTTGCTCGTGTGTTGTGGGGAATTGAGCCGAGAAGTGCCAATTGTTAATGACTTTGTTCCATTATTTGGGTCACGTGTTACCATGAGGGTACAGCTGCAGCACATCATCGGCCTGTTCCACATCAGACAAGGAGACCATTTGACCGCTCTGCATATATTCATGCAAGTGGGCAAGTATGGCATACGAGTAGAGAAAATGAAACTGTACTGTGTCGCATGCATTTACTGTAAGATATTGAATTCAGTGGAATTCAAGTTATTGATGTAAAGCTCTCATTGAACGAATCCTGTACATCATATAAAACAGGGGCAGATATTCACATATGAGGTAAAATAGCCTAGATACCCTTCTACTTACTGCTTACGGTATTCTGGATACAATTTGAGTATCGGATAAAGTTATTCCTTATAGTTCTGTATAAATGCATGGATAAAATATGTTGTATTGATCCAATATATGTCTTTGCAAACTTCCGATTTCAGTTATAGGATAATGCCTGTATTTGCACAGGTTCTTTTTAACTTTAAATACACTGTATTTATTTAGCAATTATTTGTATGAAGGTGATATATCGGGTAACTTTGTGTTATGAATGTGTATAATTTCAAGCAAAAACTGAAGCACAAGTTTGTATCCCTCCTACACATTTGTAAACGTATACTTTTTTCCAGGTCCGAGTAGAAGAATGATTGAAATACATTTTTATGTTACAATCAGCTTAATGGTTTAATATATTGAGAGTTTAATACTCACTGGAAAAATAATTAGATCCTGTATCTATTTTGCTGATTTACTGACAACTTAAAATTTTTTTAATAAAAATATTTCATTGCGATTGATATTCTTTTGAACAGTTTCAGTTGTAACATTATTAAAAGATAGTACGCACGCACATGAGGGGTAAATGCTTATGTGCAGGTCAACTATGCTACATTATGCATTACCTATTTTCCGTATTTACCATCCAAATATACTTCAACATTCTGTTATAAAGATTAACCAAATATATAGAACTTTTTTTCATTTATCAAATCTCTATATATCCACAAAACATAAATGCATATACATATGCACATACAGATCTAGACCCAGGTTATAACATTGATCAAAACGAATTTGTTTGTAGGAGAAAAGGATTAGTATATAGGATGATAATGGATCATTAAACGTCAAACTGTAAGTACATCCATTTATTACAAAGGATATTTAAGATAATGTGCCTGCCTTTGATCTTTCTGCTTTGGTCCGGTTCAGCCCCCCTGCGGGTTTATTTATATTAACCATGCAGCATTATCCTCAGTGCCATTATAATTCCTTCACCAATTAAATAAAGGTGTAACATTGATACAATCCATTTATACATTTACATATACAGATTTATTATTCTTGGCATTGTGAATTTGTCATTTCAGACGGAAACTTGTTGGTTTATCATTTGTTCTATCAAACACAATTTCTGCAGTTAGGTTATTGACTTCATATGTCATTTTTGGTTATGTCAATAAATTTCCACAAGAAACTGTCCACAACCGGCTGGTGGCATCGACAATGCCTAGTTGGAGCAGTAGAAAACTTTTTCCCATATGGGCCTTGTTTCAAGGGATGACAGAAAGACATATCCCCTCACTTTTTAGGAGTAAGAATCAAACTACCTTTGTCTCTTTGTTTATTTGGGTAATAAACACATAAGTTTGAACTTATGGATTTCGAGATAATTCTGTCATCCAAGTTACATTTTCTTCATGTTTACCTCATTGACGTTTCAGTTTTGCAACTCGTATTGTAGTGAAAAAATAAGATACTTATAGGGATATCTTTTGGTTATAATGGGAAGGGGTTTCCGGAGGAATTTTAGCTGGATCATAATTTCAGGGGCGGTAGTGGTTGCTTTCCTTTAATTTGTCCTTTAATTTGCTCATAAAGAGAAGCCAATGCTGAAGCATATTTCATATTACCCCTGCTTCATTTTCCCAATATACACATTAAATGTAAATCGCGTTCAGATTTCCGGATGGCAATGAGAAACCAATTACCTATTACCCTCTTGTTTTTTTTCAGAATAAAATCTTCCTCCTTTTTACGTTTTCACATATTTCATTTAGATTTATGAAGGTGGGATTTTTTTTATGCCTAAAAATAAACTTGCGATGGTAACAACGAAAAGCTAGGCAGGGTATATCTCTTATGTTTGCAAATGTATGTAATATATAATGTACGTTGAATTAGTGAATAAACTGGTTTCAATATACGGTAATAAACATATTCTGACTTTTTGTGTATTTTTTCACATGGAGACGTACATTCAAACTTATATATATCAAGCATAAACCTGTATATTGTAAACATAGCAATGATTTGCTTAATTGAACGAAAAAATGATAACACTGAACAAATCAGGGGTTCTAATGTTGAGGCTATTTTCTGGACTGACAAAAATCTGCATAAGCCTAATCATAAAATCTTAACAAACTTGAAAATACACTAGTGAGTGTCACGATCGGTCTGCACTAAGATATAAAATTTACAAAATACAACAACGTTAATATAATTTAATAAGCTTGTTTACGAAAAGTAGTCATTACCCTAATTCCCAAGCAACATCAGTGTCCGTTTGGTCCGTATAAACAAATTTATGTTTGAAGAATTTCGACCCCTTTTAAAACAATTGAAAAGGCGACACAAAATCGGCTGGTGACTTTGATTATTCAAATTTTATCTGTGGACTTTTCCCTCGAACTTGCCACTGAATGTTTCATTCAACTTTAAATAATGACCAATGATCATTGCTGATGGTAAAAGTTAGTGATCTGTTAGGTTATTCTTAAAATACTGTTGATTTAGAAAATATCGTGGGTTTAAAAATTCTTGGTTTAGACCTGAAACACAATTCGTTGGGTTTAAACGTTCATGGATTGTATCAAGATTAATATTTGAATAGTCCTTAAATAAGCCAAAGATCAGTGTTTTGTTTTTGTTAAAGTTTACACATTTCTGACCTTTGAAATCAAATGTCAGCTTTACCGAGTACCGGTACAGGCGACAAGCTAAATAACACAGATGACAAAAATATAGGCTAACTTATGTAATTTTTTTTGGGTACGTCTCGGTATTTCTCGATGATACCTGTGTCATTTAAATAAAACCATGCCTGTCTGAATGCATTACTAGGTTTACGAGAGCAAGTTCCGGCGCTAGTTGTTGGAATGTTTTCGTCCAGAAGGTACCTTGGCTCAACGTGCCCGGGAACGAGGCTAATGTTAGACTGGGCTCAAGCTCACAACCGGCTCAGTTGACCATGACTAATCACCCAGCTGGAGGCTAACTATATTAACTCTGCCGCACGGTTGTTTATTTTATTTAAACATGACATTTTTTTTCAAACAAACAATCAAATAAGATAAGCAGGGCAAATTGAACTTTACCTAGGACTTTTCGCGAGATATGAAAGAGAGAAAGCAAGTGCAAGTGCATTTTTGATCATCAAGGTGGGACTGAATAACCATCCTCACAATATAAGTATTTTTTTATTCATGGGCTACATTTCGTTTTATATACGTTTTATTGATCAGTACCATTTGCTAGCATGAACGGTGACAGCGGGCCAACACGATGTCATAGGCAAAACTCGATGCTCAGGGTCGACGGAGTTTCAACAATTCTATAATAAACCTAATGGTTGTGGATTTTTAATTTCGTGGATAAAGGTTACCCACGAATTTTATGAAAATATAAAACCCAACGAACAATTCTGAACCCTCAGTAGATACATTAAGAAAGTCAACATAACAAATCATCTTTTATTGTTTTAAATAAAGATTTCTCCCAGTTCAATGATCTGTACAACAGTATAATAACAACTGTTCTCAATAGCAAATTGATTCAAGCCTTAGCATGAAACGTGTTTATGGGAAATCCCAATGTCATCAAGAAAATAAACAAACATGCTTCCCTGAATATACCTAGGTTGAGATAGAGAACTTACAACCAAAACGCTGGGTTTATGTCAACGCTAAAACTTCTTAAAGCACAGACCTTCAGTAGTAGGAAATACTACTATTTTCCGTATATACACCTGCACTGTAATCTCACACTATACGTCTACCTGATGCAATCCCGTCCAATCTCTCTCGATCATGTATTGATAATGAATTGTTACTAGAGCTAACGTTGCAAAAAGACAAAATAGCATGAATAGTGGCTTAACCAAGTTAGTTACCAGTGACAGCAGTAACCTGATATACACGTGTATATCAGGGGCGGATCCAGGATTTAGGAAAAGGGGGGGGTCCAACCCAGGAGGACTAATGAAATTCCTAAAAAAAAAGGTCATCAGGTCTGGAAAAGGGGGTCCAGGCCGCAAAATTACGTCTAAAACCCCTTAAAAAAGGTTGCTTCGGGTGAAAAGGGGGGGGGGGGGTCCGGCCCCCCTGGACCCCCCCCCCCCCTGGATCCGCTTCTGTGTATCTGTAAGAGGTACTTTATTTACGGAGACCAATGTAACTGTTTATTGATCGAAACTTTTAAACATATTTCCACATAACAGATATATAAAGATTTGCTGTAAGCTTTTCTGCTATAAGCATGTGTATATTGCAAAAGGTCTTCTGGTCCAATTACACTGTTATATTTCATTTGTATTTGCAATATTAACAAGCGAGAGTAGCAACAGTAGTCACCCCTTATTCCCCACGTAATGCCGACAAGTCTGGGCTCACGTGTGGCTGTGTTGAGCAGGTCTTGCTGTATTCGCATGACACGGGGCGTACGTTACCAATGTCTCTTTAAGGTATATTTTCTGAGATATTGCAGTAATTTAGGTCCATATTTCGGCACTGCTGGAACAACAGAAGTGACTAAAGTGACAACAACAAATACTATATCACTTCATAAGGCGTTCTTGTCTAATTAGATAAGGGGCTTTTTTGTTGTTCTTAGATTTATGCATTGGTTATATTCAGAATAATGTTTTTATATGGATTAATAATAACAGTTTACCATGGCTATCCTTATTGTTTTAAATGTGGCAAAATCCTTAATTCTGAGAAATATAAAGACTGAATGCATGACGACAATTGGCTTTTCCAAAACTACAGTGGCATACACAAGGACCAAGAAAACTAGCTCAGTAATTTAGTGTTGACGACATACTGCGTTATAAAAACACAAATCCCATCAGGTTCTCAAGGTCTTTCTTGTTTATATATTCCCTGCTACGAACGGCTACCCAGGCGTTTTTATTATTTACATCAGTTTAATGTTTCCTGAAAAAAAAAGTATTTTTCCTAACGATTTTCCAATAGGAAACATCAGTTGCCGGAGCATTTGTTTATAAAAATTAACCCGTTGTTAAATTACGATGTTCTAATCGTGTTGTTTTGTAAACTGAGAAGAAAAGATAAACGAATATACAGAGCCTACCCAATATTTTAACAATGAGCTTAAATTGGTTTGGTCTATCCTTACAGCAGATCAATATATGTGTTTTACGAATATAAATGAAGAATGGTTAAAGGCACCGCTTATACCAATGCAAATTAATAATTATTGATACCAGTGCGCAGTGCACCTGTTAAGTAATGCCTCTATTTTTCAAATATTAGGGACCAACTGTATAGTAATTAAGAGATGGCTCGTGTATTTATCCTGTGGGTAAAAAATCTTCTCCCTATAGGTTATTTTCCAACGAGCAGTTGATCCCTATTTATCTTTAAAAATACGGTTTTCTTCTAGACAGAGACTAAAATTACAATTATTATAATGACATCTGTTTAAAAAAATAAGATTTCTTATTAATAATTAACACCAGAGCTTGATTACCTATCTGATAAAGTTATAAATAAAGATTAACATCCAACAGGAATGCCAAGTCCAGTTAGCTCATCTTAAACCAAGCGTTTCAGATAACCCCTAATGATGTATAATGTCTGAGACCACTGGTTGTGAATTAGATTAGACCTACCTTGTCATTATGTGCATATTCATTACATATGGACTAAGCAGTGTGCTTTATTTCTGTCTTCTGTTTAGTTTTGATCATCTGATTCATCACTGAATCAATAGCAATTGGCAATATTCAACCTTAATATTAAACAATTCAGTCTATACTGCCATTGAACCTGTGGTTTACAACGGCTTTAACCCTGGGGCCAATGGGCCTCTTTTCAACTGGGAACGCGTACTAACAAGATTGTGAATTTCTACTAGTTTGAACGTACTTTGTGGCATACCCATCAAGTGACATGGCGTCTGTCATTTTTTTGCAATCACCACATTGAAGATTACATTTTATGAAACTAACTTATCATCAGAATTTTAGTTTTTTTTATTATGTGCCCAGTGGCCGTGGCCGTAAACCTTTCAATAGAATTTGGTTTAAACCCATTAGACCGTTGTCTCAGATTTTATTTTACTAAATCATTAAAAGAGTTTGCAAGGTATGTTTTGGTTTCATTCTCGTTAATAAGGCCCATGCTTCATTGCAACTTAGCCTAAGAAGCTTAGCTTGGAAGTTACCTACCAATTTTTAGGAAAAACTGCCAAAGTGTTCACCCATCTGTTGAATAGACTGTAAATAGAGTAATAACGTGCCCGTCTGTTGTATGTTTATGTAAGTTTGTGCACGCATGATTCTCGAGTTTGTTTCTGTGATCAGTTACTTCCATAATTGGGGTCTTTCTTTCCAGTGCGATAGTTGCTTTAATATTTTAACACTGCCTAATACAAATCCCAGAACACGGTTCCGCTGCTACAGTGGCCAACGCAAAGGCTTTGGGTGGGTAGGATGTGACCCATAGGTACACACAGTAATTTACGTTGTATCACGGCATAAAAATGGAGATCGGCCGGCGCATCTCGAGGCCATACATGTAAACGACAAGCTCGCGCTTCACATACAACTTGTCTATTACCATTAATTCCATTTAACAGACATTAATATTCTAATATAAACAACGCTGATTGAAATTAAGTCCAAATATCAATAACATTGATCAAGTATATAATGTATATAAAGTATACCATGTATAGTAAGTATCGAAATATAAACAGAGGATAATCATGTTGGTCATTTAAATGTATACGTCCATGGTTGTAAAATAGAATATTATCTTTCGGCAGACATATTATTATTCAAGCTAAACCAGACAGTTTCAAATTTTGTTACTTTTTCTTTTTCAATAGAAGGTAGGTTGAAATTAGCTTAATGATACTTCTGAAATATAACGGTTGTTGTTTACGTTTTGACATTTATATATTATACTTAACTAGCAGTATTATTTTGTCCCGTAACTGATCCATGCTGAGGTTATGAAGAATTATTGTATGTGAGTAGATTCCTGGTATTTCAAAATTCTCCAAACCATCTTGACACTGAAAACCGTGTTTTACTTAACCGCAATCATAGAAAATAGGTAATATGATTTTTTCTCTCTCTTTAACTAAAGATACAATGCTCATGTTCGATCTATTAAGCCAGCGCTGAATGAATTTTTGCAACTAATGGATTTAATTTAATAATTCTGTGCAATTTTTTTGTTTTCTATCAATGGCAAAAAAATAGTTTTGAACAGATTTTGAAGTTTGCTGTTAATCTTTATACCTAAAATTGTAATTGGTCCATTTGTCCGTTTTGGGCCTAAATTTAATATTAAATCTTTATCATACTCATAACCACCTATTTGCATTATTGCCGTTTTCTCGAAGTTTATTTTTAATCGAATTACGGTTTGAAATCTTTGTAACTGTTTAATAGGGGTTTTACTACCACATGTCTACCACTGATAAATAAAGTGGTATAGAACATGCTATATATGTCAATCTCTATACTCTGAATTAAATCCTGGCTGCCAGTAATTCTACACTAATCATATAAACATAATGTGAAAGAGGGAAGCCTTGCCGAACTCCTTTACTTATTTGGGAAAAAAACTGGAGGTCATCTATTATTAATTACACATAATGACGTTTTTGTAACATATTTTTAAATCCATTTACAAAAATTGTCTCCAACATTGTAATGTCTAAGTGTTTTCTGAAAAATGACCATTCTATTAAGTCATCATTACTAGAACGTCATCATTAAAACGTCAAGCTTGCACAGAACACTTCATCGAGGATACTTTTATATGAGATTCATTGAAAATGAATAAACTCTGTCCGAATTTTAACGTGTTGCGGGTGTTCCAATACTCTGAAGGACATTCGTTTCATAAAGAGGGAAATCAACCGGGGGATTATCCAGGAGGTTCTGGATGATTATAAAAAAAGATCAATGGTCCTCACCTTTAAAACTTCACTACCAAGGATTCCCTAGCGACATCCATCTCTGCTGAGCAAGATGTGGTGTTTTGTTTTCAGTGTTCCTGGCCGGAGGAAGCTGCCAGGACAAGGAAGAGTGATTTGCCACCAAAAGAAATGAGGGACGAAATAATTAGTAAGGGGCGTCATGTAGTCAGAAAGGCTCATCCCAACAGCTCAAATCCAGAACATGAGTGGCGTTTTTTTCCCCTTCTTTTTCTGGTGCCGAAAAGACAATTGCACTTTCTTTGAACTCCGCACAGAGGATCTGTTACCATGTATTATTCAAAGCTTTGGAGAAATACCATATCAAACTGGACCCTGTCTCAGAAACACATAAACTGGCAACCTACATTCTCAAGACTACGTTGTTCTGGGTCTTTGAAGAAACTAAAATATCCGTTTGGGTCACTGACAATCTTGGAATACTTATGTTGTCCTTACTGGACAAGCTACAAAACTTTCTCTTGCATGAACATATTCCTCATTCTTCTGTCCAGTACACAAACCTGAATGACCATGCCCCGGAAAACGTGGTTAAAGTTGAGAGTCAACCGTTTCCACCATACGATCCAACCCCTGAATATTGAGACCATATGGCTTATGGATGATGCTGTACATGATTTTAAAATTAAAACAGGCACATGTTTTATACATGAAGCCCTAGCAACCATGGGAACATGGACCATCGAGCTGCGATATTAAATTATATAGTGATGAGAATAAAGTAATTGGACAGTCTACGAAATGAAGTGAACTTCTAATTCAAGAAATACACAAATCCAGAATTACAACTGCAAATTTCCACTTATAACTGCACAAACAAGGTTTAACTACACGTTAAAATATACCCCGCACAACACATACTTACATACCTAGAAGTGCAGACAGCCGCTTAAAACATAATATCACACGATCAAAACATATAAATTTGCACAAGACCAGAAATAGTGTGCAGTGTCAACAGTGCATTAACCCTTAATCTTTGAATGCATCAGTTAATTTCTAGGATTATATTTGGAGAAGATATCTGCAAGTGATTAGAAGTTATAGGTGTTTTATTATTTCTAGCGGAAATATTATAGTTTATAGTGTCAAGGCATAATATTCACCAGTAATATTTTTTGTCCCAAATGAAATAAAGATGTAACATTCGGACAAGCATTTCATGCATTAGAAATTTACAAATATTTAAAACTGCACTTTTTCGCAAAAAAGCGATGGCTCCCCTTGACACTTCGAACTATGGTCTGAACAAACATTAAAACTTGTTAAAACATTTATTATATGTATTGTAAGTTGTTTTTTTATTGTGTTGCGTAAAATTAAATTAATACCTTCTATGAAGTGGTTATGTTGTGTTTGTATGTATGGCGTATTAAATATGATAATATATGTTTGTTTGTTCAACAATTTTTTACTGTCAAACTACTGCTACTGCTGCTTCTACTACCACTACAATAACAAATAATAATATAAATAATAATAATAATAATAATAATTATAACAATAATAATAATTATAATTATTATTTTTATTATTATTATTATCATTAATAGAATCTTAATTTTAGAAGATCAAATCAATTCTACATTGTCGGTTCAAGCCTTATTCAAACCGTTTCATTTTCGGCAGAAAGTGTCAGAAACATTCCGATTAGAGCGTTCGTGTCTCGTCAGACACCTATTTATTCAGAAACATCGTAGCGGCTTATTTTGACTTTAAATATTATTATATCATTAGTACCACCAGTACGATACCTTTGGCATCTTTTTTGTGCAAAAGAAAATATACATGTAGACGGACAGACTTACAAACTAGATGACCTGAGGTCACGCGCTTGCCGGAAATGATGTAAAGTTAGTCAGATGAACGAGCAGTATAAAAGTGAAAGAAAATAATCCATAGTTTGTGAAGAAAGAACCAATATTAACAAAGTTCTAAAGAAAATAAGATTTTGATATATTTTGATCACCTTGTCCTTGACCTTTGACTTATTTGAATAATAAACATAGGACTTCCAGATATCATCATGATATATGACAAGTGTAATTTACAAAACGATTCCTTTAAAACTGTCCAGTAGAATGCTACATGTGAGACGCAAGCACCTGGAAGCAGGCGAAATTGAGGACAACTGACAAACAGACAAACATACTGACAAACTGACCCAAGATTGAGACCAGTTGACTTAACCATGTGATGGAGAAACCTCAGAGGAAGATAGTAAGCTATAGTTTATGTAAATGAGGTTTATACTTTTGGAGATATGGCCAAAAAATGATATGTTGTGGAAGTTTGAGTGCACTGCCCCCTAGCGGCCTTATCTGGAAAATGAAAAATTCGTTTCGAGATTTTAGTGTAAGACATAAGATGTAATAGTTTTAAAAGGATTCTTTCAAAACTGTGGCCTGTAGAATGCTATATGTGAGACGCAAGAACCGGCAAGCAGGCGAATTTGAGGACAACTGAGAAACAGACGGACACACAGACAAAGTGACTCAAGATTGAGACCAAATGAATACACCAGGTTTTTGGAAAGACTCAGAGGAAGAAAATAAGCTATATTTTATGTAAATGAGGTTTATAGTTTTGGAGATATGGCCAAAAAATGATATGTTGTGCAAGTTTGAGTGCACCGCCCCCTAGCGGCCAATTCTGGAAGAGGAAAAATCCGTTTCGAGATATTAGTGTAAGACATAAGATGTAATAGTTTTAAAAGGATTCTTTCAAAACTGTGAGCTGTAGAATGCTATATGTGAGACGCCATAACCGGTAAGCAGGCGAGTTTGATGAAAACTGAGAAACAGACGGACACACTGACAAAGTGACTCAAGATTGAGTCAAAATGACTCCACCAGGATTTAGAAAAGACTCAGAGGAAGAAAATAAGCTATAGTTTATGTAATTGAGGCTCACAGTTTTGGAGATATCGCCAAAACATGATATGTTGGGGAGGTTTGCATACAGCGCCACCTAGCGGCTGCATTAAAAAAATGGAAAAACTGTTTCGAGATAATAGTGTAGGACTTAAGCTATGTCAGTTTCAAAAAGATTCCTGCAAAACTGTGACCTCCAGGGCAAGATTACTGAAATCTCGAAATATCTCGTTTGACGAGATATTATACGAGATATCGCGAGACCTTAATAAAATCTTGCAGTACTTGTTAAATGCTACCTGAGGCAAAAAACTAGACCTCTCTAGCTGTAAAACTGCCAAAGTTAGAAAAATAAGGCCCCTTATTTTCGAATATCATGACTTTTTCCCAAAAATTCGTAAACATGGTTACGGCAAATTTGAGTCAGCTACACACCAGATGACTGGCCTTGGAATGACGTTTAAAATGAGCTATGTTTGAAGAAGATACGACTAATAGTGACAAAGATATGAAGAAAACACCGTTTTGAGAAGTTTTGGTGACCTTGACCTTGACCTTTGACCTATATTGACCAAAAACAATAGGCTTCTTGCATTTTTGATTATCTATAAAGTGTGTAAGTTTGAAAGTGATTGGTGCAAAATTGAGACCTGTAGAGAGATGACAGACAAACAGACAAACAGACAGACATCCGCGACTGACCAACCAGCTTGCGAAAATCGAAGATTTCCGGCAAGCAACAAACACACACAAATAAACATATATATTCTACAGGGTTCTATATTTATCTTCTTACTCAATTCACATCAAAATCACCAATAAATCACCTTATTAAAATCTGTGCTTGGGATGCAGTTATCGTTAGAAGTACGGCAAGTTTCACCGTCTGGTGGCAGCCTGTTTAACTACAAAAGCACAGCATTTTGTCATCTTCATCTGACCGAATGTTTGTTGTTAACTGTCAAGCTCTGTCACGTGCTAGGTCTCCATCTTAACTTTCAAAAACAAGAATGACAATCAAAAGAGCGCATACCTACGACGAGGCAAAACTTTATCTTAATTCGCACAAACATTCAACGAAGTCTTCATGGCCCTTGTTACCTTGCCCATGACTATGTTTCGTATAAATCGATCCTCAGTTTATGCGTAACCTAAGCCGATAATTAGAATAAAAGAGATAAAAGAAACGTAAAATCGTGAACTCAAACGCTCCCTGAATAAGATAACAAGATGTGCTCGTCTAGATTGCCGCTGTGTTATATGTTGTTATTCATAAATGTTTAGTCATGAATTCTTTTAATTGTACAGATTGTTTGTGACCTCAGCAGATACCCTGATAACTTGTTCATAAATAGATGAAAATATTTTTTTTTGCATAAAGCAAGGGACATGCAAGTTTTGGTTTAACACCAGTTCACAGAGGAAGTGGTGCTGGTTTTCTTTTTATATAAAAAGAAACAGTTCTGGGGACCCTAAAATTCCTGTGCGAAAATTTACTAGCCTTAAACCTTAAATTCCGACTTCTGACAGCATGGTTTTCAAACGAGTTAGCTTCTGATAGACTGCGCTTCGATGTCTCCTATGCGAATTAAAAATGTCAAATTTCTCAACACCTTTGCTTTAATGGTCGTTTAACATGTAAGCTGTATTTAAAGAAAACACATATATAGGCCTAATGTCGTTGGACTTCGGAGCGGAGGATTCCGAGTTCAACACGTCGCCATTTTGGCCCTCTGACTTTTAGTCTCCGACTTGCGCGTCAGAGTGTTTTTCATCTGATATTGAGGGCCGCACTTTAAGGCTCGTTTAGGATGCAATTATATTTGTCATTTTTGAGGACCCGCCAAATGACTGAATAAGAGGTGCGAAAGTTTCCCAGCTGGAGCTGTCATTTGTACCTTGAAGAAAAGGTTCAAATTGCAACTTTCTCGAAGTCACGAATACTCAACAAAAGATCTGAGCTTGTTTAAAAATATAAGCATAAACTGAATGCCCAAACTACGGAGAAATTCGTGAATATTGATGACTTTATATCTGTCCACAGAACCAGAAAGCACAGCTGATATTGATAAACCGTTTCTAAATGAGTGACAGGAAAACTCTATATTATCAGATATCGGGTAAAACAACCAATCCTCAACTGACAACTGCTGATGAATACTGACTCTGTAATAGATCTACTTTATAACACAATATGGAAATATGCATAAATCAGAAGCATCAGTTAAATTCTTGCGAAACAGTATTAACTCACCTATCTTCCACTTGTTTTCTTATTTGAGGGGTCATGCCTCAAGTCCTTAAAATGATATTAAATACAACTTTCATTTGTATGGATGTGACCATGGTTTACGATATCATTGTTGTTCTCTTTCCGAGATACCAATTCTTTCTCTATGAATAATCGACAAGTCAGTACACCTCACGAGACTTATAAATCACTCGGCGTCCGCTAGATAGGGAAATGCGTACGTTATCTTGTATCTGCAAGGAGACTAGTTATGCCTGACGCCGACGACTTCTGGAGAATGACCATGGGAGACATATCTTTAATGGAGCAGGTGCGATACAAAAGGCTAGTTGTACAAGAAGGCGCACACCAGTTCCCTAAACGCTGTGATTTATATGAACCGCACCCTAGGGATGTCTGATTTAATGTATATCCTTTGGTGGACTGACGAGAGAATATAGGTAAGAAAAGAGAGAAAATACAGAATGAATCTCTGGTATAACTAATAAATATGTACATGTTTGCCATCTGTTTTTTAAACTATGTGTTTATTTTTGTTAAAAGATATAACCTTCATATTGTAGAAAGGAATACCACAATTATACAGTGTTATAATTGTAATATTTCCGATTTTCATTCATACACACGTGATTTATAGCTTTCACTGAATTTGATATATTAAAGTACTACTTTTAAAAATATTTTTCTGTCTTATTCTGTTTCCTTAGAAACAAGTTTAAAATCGTGAACAAAATTAAATGGTACATTGATACTATAATATCTAACTCTGTATTCCCCCATACCTAATTTGAGAAATTATTCTTCATTCTTTATTTCAAAAAGTACAAATATTATCCCTTCTACTTTCTCAACATCATAGTCATAGTTATTCAGCCATAGAAATTAATGTGCGTGTATGATACAGTATATTTTTGATTTATATACGCAATAAGGTCTTATGATCATCAAACTACTTTGGTAAAATTAAGCTTTAAATTTCATTTAAAAATTAATTTTAGCAAAATGATATATACATATTAGGAATCCTTAGAATATTTTCTATTAGATGAGATTTATATGAACAATATTTCAATGAGTTCTTTGAAGATTTTAGATTTTAATTTTTTAAAATATTTTTTAAACTCGATATATCTCACATTTTGCAAATGGTATATATGTTAATGTAATATCTAATGAAGTACATACAAATATATATAAGCTCTTTTTATTATAGTCTTTTTTTAGCGACAGCTCGTCACCCCAAACGTCGATTTTAGATTAACTGAAGACGATGGGGTGACAGTACAAGCTATTGGGTTCGCATCAATTCTAGTATGTGCAGATGTGCACGCAATTTCTGACACTACTTTTTCATTTTCATCTACCTCTCAAACTGTCATTTTCCTGAGTTAAGACAAAAAGTGACGTTATTCTGTTGGGGAAAATAATAATTATTACATCCACGGTTGACTTACGTGTATTCGTGCAGCAGTTTTTTATAACGAGGCTGGTTTTACTCGAAAAAACTCGTCTCCACGTCTGTCAGCGGGAGAACCATAACTTCCGGTAGGGGATTTCCAAACGGCTGTGTGTAAAACTCGGAAGTCCGAAGTCGGAAGCAAGGATTTTTTAAAAATAAAGCAATGATCGAAGCATAATTAAAATGCTACTACATCATTCGAAAGTACCATTTACTTTCATTGATGGAATAAGGTCTTTTCTATCAGTATGTAAAAAGTCAAACTTATCCATCCTAAGTTATAGGCTATTTTTTGCTCGGAAATGCCCAGTTAATTATGGTCCAATTGTGTAAAACTCGGAAGCCAGTAATGGCTTATGCACTGCATGGTCATCATATCGTCAGCAAACGTGTGAAGCATTTTCAATTTCTTCAATATCACATATTTTTTATAAACTCAGTCTGTTTTTTAACATTAATTATGCTGTTTTTTATAATATATTATATTTATATTTTATTTCATTTTGTAAAACAAGATTATATTAACTCATCAATATTTTCGCTGTTACCGTATTTTATGTTGGTGGAAACATGAAAAAAATAAAGGTTTTGATAATATTTTATTCACGTTACAATTGTGCCCCTATAAAAATTACCCTGATAATATCATAGAGACTTAAACAGAGAATTTGACAGAACCACAAAACGTCCAGTAAATGTTTTTACAACGTTGTTTCGAACAAAATATTTGATTTTTCATGTATCAATTGAAAAACCTTTTCCTCTTCCATTGACCAAAAAATTTAAATTTAAATATGTGGAATTTCAAGGAATGAATCATATAGATGAGCAACAGGTTCAAGAAAAATGCCTATATCCCGTAGCATCTTTAAGACACCAGGTCACCTCTAGACAGACTTTTACTTGAAGCCCCAAATGTTTTACGTGTCGATAAAGATTCTATATGGTTATTTATCTCCTCTGTAAACAAAATTGTAATTTCTTATCGAGATCCTTAACTTACAGTAATCCAAAGTTTAAGGGAGCACATTCTATTAAGATGCCCCTATCATGCATATATTATAACGTATGAGAGTGAAATCAGTTGCAAATATACTTTAAATATTATTAAATATCCATTTATTTGAATTTGAAATGTGATGTTGAAACACAAGGAGTGATTTTTTATATATAAATATCAAGATTGAAAAAGTTTAAAAGTAAGAGTAAAAAACTTGAAAAGGAATTAATTTTAGTTTAAAAAAAAAATGATTTGCTTAAATATACAAATCGATCAGATTTTATAATCACACATGTATTAGTATGTTATATATTATCTGGACTGTTGTATCCCTTTTCTAAGATATATTTTAACATTTTTTTTAAATATCGTAGAACTCTAACATATTGAAAGACATTTCGTTTTGTATATGATGCATGTATGTTTGTTCCAGCGATGACCTACTGGGATATATTGGATTTTCATATTTGTTCAACGTATGGAAAATATGTTACTGTTTTTATTTTGAATGACATCGTAATTTATAACTGTATTTTTAATGCCGTATTAGGGTTTATTATACCATATTTATTATTCCGTGGTGCATCCATAGAGGGCGCAAGCCCGTTCAGACGTAATACCTCTCATTTTATCGAGTTCTTTTCCCATTTATTCGTGATCAATTTTCATTTCTTTTTCAGATTACTTTTTTATTCCCTACCAATTTCATTATTATATTTATTACTTTCCAATTCATAAGTTGGTGATTTACTCCACTGAGAGAGCATCCAAATATATACTAGTATATTGAGAGAGGAAGTCTTTCCGTTTTCACACTTTTCTCGGTCATAACACCGAGGAATCCCCATCGCCCCCCCCCCCCCCCCCCATCCCATAACCGTGTGAGTCATACACAGTCTCCCAACAGAGCTCAGCTCGGGTGGGATCGACCGTGAAAAACCTCGTGGCTCCTCGGCTGATACTCAGACTCACGCACTGTGCTCTGCTGTCCGAGCCTGTGCGCTCACAGATCACAAAAGTCGGTAAAATGCAAAGATTGTCAATAGACTTCAACATATAAATTATTTTACAACGAGTACTACATTTAAATACTAGTAGTGACATTTTGCAAGTTATAAATGTATAGACGCGCATTTCATCATTGACATTAACATGTTACGAACTATTGAATATTTGGACTTTCCAGTTTATACCGTAATTTTATAGAAATATAAATATTAAGCCCAACAACCTAAAGTTTGAATACATTGTTCAAGAACACGTAGGAATATAGTTGCGGAACAGAAAATCCTCATAATCTTTTGTTTAAGGTGCCTCAAAATGTCCTCTTTACATTGCATATTTTAAAAATTAATCCCTTCCAATACCCTCCCCATGTAAATATAAATATCTTTCACAAAAACATGGCTCTAGATGGGGTGAAATATATTACGTGAAAATACACCCACATATATGTATGCATACAAATAAAATATCTAAGAACTTATAGTTTTCTGATTATGTATCATGTATAGTATTATACACTCATTAAAAGCAGAATCATGCATAAGCAATTTTAATATATGCATGAAACTAAATAATGAAACTGCATTTGGGCTGTGGCTCTTAATTAACCACAAGTTAACCGGTACGTCTCTGTGACTTCCGAGTTATACACATTGGATAACATCCCAGCACTTCTGACCGACTTCCGAGATGGCTTCCGAGCACAAAATAACGTTCAGATTAAAGAATGGATAACTATTATTCTTCACAGAATAATAATAAAGATCTTATTCTATCGGGGGGGGGGGGGGAACAAAACGGTATTGAAGCGTTAGCATTTTGTATATTCTTTAAACTGCTTTATTTATAAAACAATTAATTGGTTTCCGGCTTCCGGCTTCCGACTTCCAAGTTTACATACACGACCGCGCCATGACACCTTTAGTTTTGAATGAGAAGTACCGCTTCACGTGAATCGGTGCCACAGTGATGAAAGAAGGTAATATATGTAATTATTTTTGTGTAACAACATTTTTTCTTCGATATTAAGCACATATAATACGACTATATAAGCCTGTGATGCCAAATAATACCAGACAGGAAATATTTTGATCCGACCCTTAGAATGGGCGTTCTGTTGTGACTGCCATCATGACTCCAGGCCCTATCAGTTTATTTCCGAAGGACTGAGTGTCATGTTGTCATGGCTAGTCTTTTTTGTACATACTTTTTATAGTCTTTTTCTCTTTCTCTCTCTATATACGCTTTGGGGCTTAACATACAGATAAAATTAATGGAATTACATTTCTAGCCAGGGCTGTTACCTTAAATCCTACATAGTATATCCATTACCCCATCTGACATCATTGGCCTGCAGAAGGGTATCCCGTATGACCTTTGTCCTCTACTGGGGCCATCAAATACTTCAGGATATTGCTGCAATGAAACAATTTTCGCAGAGATTTATCATTATGAAGCATATCAGCTTTATAGAGTCAATAACTTGTGTTACGTCGGAATATCACTTTTTATGGTTCTTTCATAGAGCAAGGTTCCGGTGCAAAGGGCTATGATACCAATGATATCCAATCTCGATAGTTTACTGATGGAGGGCAAAAACATAAACCCGGACCTAGTGCCACAGTTATAGTGTGGAGGATTAAATCAGGATCATATACGCTCAGTGGATTCTTCTTAGAGGCTACAATCTGACCCAGGCACCATAAACCCGGCCAAAGATGTTTTTGACGCTAGGGCGTTTTATCCATGCTCAGGGCAGGAAGAGCCCATGGCTTAAGCGGAAAGTCCGCAGGTCGAATTTATTTGATCGTCTTGAAAAAAAAATCTGCAAGTAACGCTGAAGCCCCACCGGCCGGTGCATGTCCGCACACGTGCTGACTTTGTATGCAGATTACCATATTTCTCCGGACATTTTTGTTATTTCTGATTTCGTCTACAAGATTGCTATTGTCCTGAGCAATGGTAAAGAAAGGTGGGATATAGGTAGCCTGGTAAATGATAAAAACCGCCCTGACCCGATTTGTAATGTTTACAGTTATCTCTGATGCTATTTGTCCAATGACATAAAATCTTAATGGTATTTCATAACGGATTAACACACGATAGCATAAAGAAGCGAACAACATGTAAACCATTCCCAAAGTGATACATGTGAGTCTGCTAGATTTTTTGCATTTGACAGGTCACGATTTGGGTATTCTAGATCAGAGAGAGGATGGATTGAACTGGAGGAATTGTGTTTTTATTAAAGGCACCTAAACACATACCAGGCATGTTAAATAATCTTGAAATATATTATTTCCTCTTCAGAATATATGGTATCTGCCAAAGATTCCTTTTAAAAGCCTTAAATTTGCTTACCCCTGGCGCGATCAGGGTTTCAAAACATCATAATACCACCTGACGAATAAAAAGTTTCAAACCATGACCTTCTTTAATGTTTGTTATATTTGCCCGAGAGTTGTTGAACTTGTGTAGATTCCACCTTTGGTTGCGCAGTCTTGTTTTTGTAAACAGGTAAGTGTGGACCGTGTTTACTCACACTGAAAACATGTGAATTTGAGATAGTAATTAAGTCTTTGGGTCTGAGAGATTTTACTGAAAAAACGTTTGAATTCAGCCAAAATGAAAAATAATGTGTGGTTCTCAAACATTCTGCATTTCATATATATCTATATATATATATATATATATATATATATATATATATATATATATATATATTATAAACGAAATTATTCAGTAAGTCATTGACTTTTAAAGAATACAAGCTCAATAATGGCTATTACGCAAAAGGGTCTGGAGCAGTTAGGCCAAAAAAAATAAGGTATGGTTCTCAGGCACTTTTTTTTCAGAAATCGGTGCGGGCGGGCGGTATTTTATTTTTGACCTTTTTTTAATGCTCCGATAAAAAGTCATATGATCAGTGAAAAGCATAAAAATAACAAATTTTTTTGCTAAACAGGTAAAAGCACTACATAAATTGTACTATTTTTCTACTTGAAAGATAAAAATCAAAATAAAAATTTTTGATGCGGGGGTTTAAAATTGATGCGGGCGGTGCCTGAGAACCACACCTTTTATTTTTTTGGCCTTAGAATCGGAGACCTTCAGCTCTGAAATCCATCATTTTAAGGTAAAGCAGTACTGGGTAAACCCATATATCTTAAAACAGTCTAATGTTGTTTTAAACTAATATAAGACCCGTAAAGTATACATTATTCTCATCCTGGTACAGTGTTCTTTCTGGTATTATACACTTTTTTTAAATTTTCATTTATTTTCATCTGATATTAAACGTTTTAATTTATCTACCTTAAAACTTAAAACTTTAATTTTGATTCAATACAAAAATTTGTATTTCAGTTTTAATCAAGAAAGACACACGATAGATGAAAAATAAAGAAAATACATTTTTGAAATATTGTCATGTACTTTAACATTAGCCCACTATAAAATGGCTCGCTGTACTGGGTGCATAAAATAACGATAAATTAAAATAAAATTGAAAAAGAAATGAAATATTAACAACATCATATGAAAATGAATGATTTAAAAAAAATATATGTATACTATTAGCACAAGCACTGTACCGGGTTAAAAGGAATATATAATTAATTTAAAAAGACTTTATGGTTGATTTTGAATAAGAGTTTTTTTTCCTGAATGCTGTTAGCTTAATCTCTCGTACTATCTGGAAGACTTTTGTTTTCTATACTCTGTGCCTTTGTTATGTAGAACAAAATATTACTATTAATGGATTAAAAGAAATATATATCGTCAACCTTCTGAACATGATCTAATGTCCTTAAGGTAGCATTCCTAGCAAAATCCCCTTGAATATAATCCTCTTGAATAAATCCGCCCAATATTCATTCAAAATTAAAATAAGATCCATAAAGTTTATATAATTTTAAACCTGGTCTGATGCTCTTGCTGATGGTTTATGTATTTATAAAATTCATTTTCATATGATCTTTAAACAATTCGAAATTTTTCAATTTTAAATAGTACGCAATTTTAAGCACCAATTAAGAGCCAAATACTTTTTAGTGGACCAATATCAGACTACATGACAAAATATCAGAAAAGTTTCTTTCCTTTACCTTGTTTCATATATGTTTAAAAAATGAAATTTATATTTTCTATTGAATCCAAATTGAAAACAAATCAATTTTTAAGTCGGTGAGAAACATGATACAGGTAAACAAAAAAAAAACGGCATTGAGATAGTGTCTAGACAAAGTTTAAAATGAAATATACATTATCGGGTCTAATATGCATTTGAAAAGCTTTTGAATTGGTTTTAAATTTAGGGTTCTTTGCCAGAGATGCTTCCTTAAAGTTCACATGAGCATAATCAGCGATCTATCTTTTAATCGAAAGAAGTCTGTGCACGGTCTAGTGGTTTAGTGTCACTCAAGAAAGCATCCCACCTGCATCTATAATACATGGTTTGTTCAATTAAAGTAATAATTACTACATAACGCATTATATTTACCTCCTTTAATATCTTGGGGGAAATATTATTACCGTGAGACTGAAACATGACAGATTAGAGTAATTTATATAAGTTACTAATCCAAGGTACACGGGCATATAACTGGGTTTGTTACATATTTAGGTTAATTACTCTGTTTATTAGAAATTAGCTTAACATAATGATCTAATCCTCAGGTGTTTAATTATAAGAAACTTAATTACCTTGCATTCCGCAGGTGTTATAGATAATTGATGAAATATCAACGCACTTCATATATTATTTTGTAGTTTATTATTCGTTGCTTTGTAAGCACCAGTGGATAATGATATACTGAGCACGTGTTTAATTAGTAGAATATTAATTAAAAATAATACTCTTGATAACCACGTCTTTTAAATGTCACTGCCTCGGGTTTCATTAAGTATGAATATGAAACAAGAAATAGATAACAAGGGGATTTTTTAAGTGAAGTGTTAAGTGTCGTAATTTCAAGTGGCCAGTTACGAGCAGTAGTAATGTTGCGTGCGCAGCCTCTAGGATTTATGATGATCCCCAGATATCAAGAAGTGCAAACCACTTGCAACCTTTCTTTAATAAACAAAAGGCCCAGTGACCGAATGTTTAGGTTGTCATAGTAACCAAACAGAAACTGATTTATAATATATATTTCATGTCATATTTGCGCAGTTTTATTTGTTACTAAAACTATTATATACACAAGATAAATTTTTGTTTTATGATTTGCTCCCTGGATACCGTCATTGCCGTAGATAAAGGTGAAGGTCGCCATGTGGGACAAATGGGGCTACTCCAATAAGCCCCATACCACTAGAAACGCCATTTTCCACTTGTCAACTCAAATTTACCACATTGCCCAGATCCGGAGTACATTCTTGTTGCGTGCAACTTTCTCGTGTATTAAAAAATACCCATATGATGCAACATCTAAAATCTGTTGTAGCTTTCAACGAGGTTATTCAAAAAGATAATTCAGATCTTGCAAAAAAAAAAGGAAAAATTCTAGCTGCAACCTTAGGCGCTTAATTGAATAATTTGATTATATTAATTTGGTAAAATTTAATTTCTAAATTAAATTTAATTTGCATTGGCATTTCAAATGCCTCCGGAGAATCAAATCTCAGCTGTGAAATGCTTGAAAATATGAAATATTAAATTTCAGTCCTGTTCCAGCACCGTGAATGTCCCATTTTGCGTCTGGGTTTTGCTGTAATGCTTTCGTTTAAGCTGTGAATCTTGGTCATATTGGTACATCATAATACTTACCAGTGTGCCTTAGGGCTTGGTATCGTCAGCATATTCAGGTACAATAGGCATTGCGATACACTTATAAGGGGTACCGATGCGCTTATTTTTCTTTGTTTATCATTTTTTAATTAAAACTGTGGGGATTATGTTTTTCATAAACATATAAAAAGGGCCAGTATATATTTATATATTTGTGACGTACATACATGGATGTAATTATATAATATTAAGGAACTGGCCACTACAAGTGAACTGACCACTACAAGTAAACACAAGGCCAAGCTTCTGCTTTGCATCATCAAGTAATCTTACAAACGCCACCCAACCAGCAAAACTCAGTAGCCACCTGGACCACAACAATCTCAACGAACCCAGTATAACCCCTAAAAGGCGTCCCCCTACTCTTTACCTATATATATATATATATATATATATATATATATATATATATATATATATATATATAGCTTCACTAGCGAGACAGTTCGGTCCGCTTTTATGTCACCCCGTAATACTACCCCTCTTAAGAGCGTTCTGCTATCAGAACAAGACTAATTTTCCCCAGGAGTCACACTTTGGTGAGCTCATTCCCACAAAGTTTTATCGTCACGTCGGACAAGCCCCCATTTTGTTACGAAGATAAATTGTTGAGGGGAAAAATCCTGGGCAGATCTGGGAGTCGAACCCAAGTCCGGCGAACCAACCGCTTCGCTAGCAAACCAAGCTTCACTAGCGAGACAGTTCGGTCCGCTTTTATGTCACCCCGCAACAATATATATATAAATATATATATATATATGTATATATATATATATATATATATATATATATATATATATATATATATATATATATATATACCATATCATGTCAAGCTGACGTATTCTTATGTTTCGCTCGAGCCACAATCTCTGTGCTGCAGTTTCCACTTCCAGGGTTGAGGCGCACTCATTTCAAACGATTGGACAACCCTTTCTTTTCATAAATGGCATGAGATATGTAATATTTACATACATAATATCTTCTTTTTCTATAACCTCATATGCTTATTAGGGTATTAAATATAACGTATTAAAATTTTGATCTCGTTCTTTAGTCCTTGCTCCACCCTCTTCCCCAGTATGTTTGCATATTATTTGGAAGATTATAGGTCATATATTTGTATGTCATGTAGTTACAAAAGTTTTTGTATGTTTCTGGGAATCTGAACCTTCTATATCACATTTCCTCTCGTAAACTAGTATTTGATTTTCCAAAAGGCTTTGACTAATTGTTTCATCTGTTGTCGACCATTATCAGGGGAGGATCCAGGATTTAGGAATAGGAGGGGTCCAACCAAATAGGACTAGTGACAGAACCTTAAACATAGGTCCCAAGCCCCCCCCCCCCTCGGATTCGGTTCTGTAACATGTAGTTAAGATAATGGAGTTATAAATGGACCTCGAGAAATTGCTTCGCTTAAAATGAAGAATAAAGTGAAATACATGCCTTACGGAGCAAACACAATGGAAAACATGCTATACATATTTTAATAGTAGAATTGTATAACATGAGCATCAATTTCATCACTAACGAGGACCGTTCGCATGCAATATTCGTCTATCATCGCCCACAGCTACATACATCCACCATCTAGTCGATCACACAACAATCCATGATCTGATTTAAGTCTTAAAAGGCCAACATAAGAAACAAAAGTAGCATAAGCTTGATAAAAAGTTCATATAATGGTTAGGTGAGGGTTGTATCTATATGCGATATCAGTAATTGTGTTTCATCGATACGACGTCACAGCATGCAAACCCAACTTTTTTCAGCCGCCGCAACCTTTTTTTAAGGGTTTCAGACCAATTTTGCGGCCTGGACCCCCCCCCCCCGCCCCCTTTATGGATCCGGGTTTGTCATTATTCCACCTGGGTTGGACCCCTCCTTTTCCTAAATCCTGGATCCGCCCCTGAGACCAACCGGTGTGCGAATATGGTACGAAAAAGGCGCCATATTGGGACCTTACAAATAAACGATAGGTATGCGCTCTTGACAAGTCAAGACTTATAAGTTTTTTAGCAAGTTGGTATGTTCATTTAGAGGTGGAAAGGACTGTAAAGTTAATAGAAAGCGTTTTATCTTAGAATTCAGGATGACATTTTGCGCCTCCACTTTAAAAAAAAGTTACCGTAAGTAACCAAAAAAGTCGACCTACATAAATTATTGCTTAAATGCCCAAATATGCAGGCCTTTACGAGCGCGCGACTCCTGAGTTGGGATTAGATAAGTCGATCACAGTTACTGTCACTCGAGTATTTTTCGAATGCTCACTTTTTCATCTCTGAGACAAATGTTATAAACTCTTAACGTCATTTTAAATTTGATTTAACTTACATGAACGGACATTTGTTAGTTATTGTTTCAGCATGGTAGCTTCATGTTATTTACGGTGTAGCGCTGTCTTCACCGCCATTATCAGGAGAGAAAAGTAAGTTTACCCCAAGCTAACTTAGCACACCGAATAAGTACCGGACAAGCGGGGAGTCGGCGAGCAAGGCACCAATCTCAAAATGGCTTAAACACCAATTTGAGTTAAGTAAGATTGGAATTGCTTGCCGTATGAGTGTTGTGGACATCGTAGGACATCGACTTCGGAGCCCAATTTATCAAATAAAAAACGCACCAGTTCACAGCCAGGGGAGTAGGCCAATATGTTCCTGAGGAAACATCGTGACCAAGGCAAGGTAACGTTATAAAAACACAAGCTTTGCTGGACAAGGTTAATAGAACGAGACACTTAGGCGGGAGAGGTTCTCCTAAGCCAAACGCAAAACCTTCCGAGTCAGAACTGTGGGGGCCACTGCAATGCATATATTACCACAAACGATTTGATCTCCCGGCAGATAAAGTGCAACAGATAACTTATTGTTGATATTAAGAAGCAAACCTGGGTCATCTAGACATGCCCCATCGCCTCAGAGGCTGAGTCCATGCATAACCTAGTTACAATTTCATATGGAAGTATTTCGTATGTCCTAGATTGCCTTTCCGAGTGACGTAGTGGTATATTTATCAGAAATGAACTATTTATGCATAGGGTGTACATTTCATGTGTGCCATGGTGCAACCTGAAACTAACAACTCCGGAATTTGGGGAGGATCAAGTTACTTTACAAAGAGGGGGTGTTACCCTGCATGAAACCGACAAGAATATTGTTTGTTTGTTTATTTTGCAAAATGATTAATTCATACCCGCCAATGCATAAACCAGATGCAACCTAGAAAAGAAAACAAAATATTGATTCTGAAAACCTACAATCTATTCCTTATAAGGCTGACCATTGAAACTGAAATCTTACCATAATTTGAGGCTATGGGCTTGGGCAAAACGTTAACACGTGTCCGGCAGCCATTTTGAGAGTATTACTTTATTCATTATGCTGAAGTACTACGCACGTTACGTTCTGAGGTTAAGTGACCGTAATAGTACGCATATTAAAATAGACATATCACTTCAGAAACCTCATTTGGAAAACAGCAATACCTTGTAAACTATTTTAGAAATGCTATAAAATCAACATTTAGTTGAAAACAGACTATTTCCATAAGTCCTCAGTGTCATATATCACGGTCAATGGTCACAGGCACAAGAAACAACATCTAAATAAAAAAAATAAATAACTAAAATAAAAGGCATGGTTCTCAGGCACCGCCCGCATGTATTTTAATCTACCGCATCAAAGTTGTTTATTTTGATTTTCAACAGAAACTTACCGATTTTGAGCTCCAGCCGCTCGAACATTTCTTTTGTTACAGGTGCTCTTTTTATTGTGTGACACGGGCGTATCTCGTGTTGTAGCACCCTCGCCGGGCCGCTTGTTACATTCTCACTTTAGTCTGTACTGGTTGAACTCTCGTTGTCATACTAGCATTGGGCTTTCTCGCCTGGCCGGGGTCACGTGTGGACCCTGATGTGTTGAGACACAGCGATGTTTTTTCTAGATAATTCCTGTAACTCGTGTTTACTGTGTATTATGTAAGGTCCTTTAGACTGTTCGAGAAGTGGAAAATTCTCGGCTTGGGGCAAGAAGTTATAAATAGGGGGCTGTGTTTTAAACTGAGAGAGAGAGCGGGTGAAGATTCCAGCGGACACAGACGTGTGTATGTCAGTTTGTGGGACCCGTCCGATTATCCAGTAATTTCAGGGATTCTACTTTTACTAACTCTATACAAATTATTGCTGCCTGTCTCAAGTTTACTTTCTGGATTGTTACAAGAGCTTTACATAGGACTGTTATTCTCCGAGAGGATTGGTGTGGACTTTTCATCCGGCATAGACATTTTAAAGAACTTATCGTTGTGACGATGGTGGTATCCAGGTACTATGCACATTGTTTATTTTATTGTGTGATTGTACTGATTTGTTGTTATACCGCTATTATACTGTTTAATTGTATTGATTTAGTGTATTGTAATGTTAGGGTTGTTTTAAGAGTAAATTATAGTTATTTGTTAACAAAAATAACCACTGACTTCTTTATTCATTCCCCTAGACATTTAACGCTACCTAGTGTTACAGAATCTGATTTTGTTATCTCCATTACAAAATTTGTGTTCATCACGCTTACGTGATCTGTTTATATTAGGTTCCGTAACACTTTCAAAGGATAAAATAATACAATTTTGATAAATATTCTTTATTATTATCATGCTTTTCCCTGATCATATGACATTTATATCGACACATACAAATATAGGTAAAAAAAAATCGCCCGCCCACATTGATTTCTGAAAAAAGTGCCTGAGAACCAAATCTATTTTTTTGGCCTAAAGGATGCGATTGGTTGTTTCGTGCCTTCAAAAAGTGTAACAATCAAAGTATGATTACAATATCATGCACAGACACCTTGTTGTGTGGCTACAAGAACTAGAAGAACAAGGAAACTGTAGAATACTAATGTCGGTTATTCTCATGAACTTTTCCATCTTATAACATTAATTTAGGATATTTGACCCTCATCTGTTTAAGTGCGAAACTGAATGATAGTGTTTAAGTTTGAATGAAAAATCAATAAATTTTAATGAGCACCGACAAACTGAGAACAATGTTTAGGTCTGCATAACATCTTAAAATGTTGACGCATTGACATGTGTATGATATTATACAAATAAATAAAAAATAGCAAATAACCTATGGTTGTGCGACTTAATGGTATAGATATACAAGCTTTGTGACATACAGCATTATATAAATGTAGCTTTTATCTTAGCGCATTTTAAATTGCAAAGTCAAATACCATTAGGCTTCGTCTTTATATTTACAATATCACTCTAAAGTCCATAGAGGACATGAAATCAATGAAAACTGTCATCTGCAATATTCACGTGTGCATGTCAACGATATACTTATTATAAGAATGGGACTGAAATGCTTTTAAGCTGGCCATCAGATTATTGAAGCAGATTGGAGGCCGCTGCTAACTGTGTTCTCATTTGGACAGAATACTGAACGCGTCAATTTTATCGTGGCCTTCAACCCCTCCCACGGCCTGGTGCGAAACAGCCGCCAGCACTGGGTAATCCAGTGGCAGTTTCTTGATGGGCTGGGGCTGTACCAGTCTTAGCTGCTGAAAGCAGATCACTTCCAATATCAGCGTTAACTGTCTTAAGACCAGCCAAGGCCCTTCGGTATCCTTGCTCACAGCCAGCCCAAAGTCGGCCCATCCATAAGCGCATCTCCCGGATTCTGATTTCCGCCCTGTCAATAGACTTGTTCCAGCGCTCAAAACTGCGTCCGGTCCACTCGTGTTGATAGACTGTTTCCGTGCCCGAAATATTTTGGTTCGCCTTCATTTTATCCTATTAATCTTCTTAGTTAATCCGTCATACTCGTGTGAGATAGCTACTATTATTTCATCTTCTCGAGGAGATCGACGGTGTATAACAGCGAGATATTTCTTGTTTCCATTGACATGCTTACTTCACTAAACGTACAGACAATATATTGTTTATTGCTATGTACGTGTAATGAAATATTACACAGTATATATCTTGATATAGTATGTCTTGAATGGCTCCTGTAAAAATAAATATTGGTAGAGAAAGAAATGTATAAAAGATAATAAGCTGCAGATTTAATTTCCAGGGAGGCTGATACATAGGTACTGGTTATGGTTCCAAATGAATAACTTTGCAGCCAGGGAAACTTTAGATTAAATAAATTAAAATAACTGGTACGCTTGGTGGTTAAAATCTTTGATAATCACATTCGCTGGTATATCTTATGATAAAATGATTCAAACGATGGTTAAGAAGTATGATTATCCTCCAAGCCGTTTTAACAACCCTATTTAGTAAATACCGAATCCTAACATTAAATGCTTCAGAGAACTAAAGACACATTCGAAAACTGGTCTATAAAATTTCAACAGCACCGGTGAGCCTAGACCAAACCTTTTAAATTTCTATGTAGCACTGCGATATTATCGAATTTGTTAATGGAAACTCTCGAACTCATGACCTTAAAATGAAATCAAGCTACATGATTAAGAGTTATTTTATTATTGTAGATTATTGTTATATGAAAGCATGAGATCATATTAACGGGGTGATATATTTCTTCCTATTTCGCAGAATATAAATCCGTATATCAGGTACAAAATATTCAATTTGAAAGTGAAAATACCATGAAAATAAAGACATCTGGTCTGAATCCATGTTCACAGACTCTGATGCCGTCATATAACGTACACATAATCTTTATGGATTATCGGTGGTTTGAAATGTCGGTTATCGTACCCGGGCTCTTGCTATATTTGGCTGCAAAGTACTGGTCAGCGACAGGGCACCAGGGGGAAATGGAATTGATGGGCTTATTCTGGAGCCTGGCGAAATCTAATTGATCAGCTGACACCAGAATGTGACACGACTAGAAAAATGACAGAACTATCGTCTTGGCGCGACGTGCAGGTAATTCTGATATAAATTCACAAAACTAACGCGAGTGCGAGGAGACACTGAGCAATTGACCTCACCACCAAGGCCCTTGTGCTCCGCCCTTTTGACCTAATTATTATAATGAGCCCCCAAGACGCTCCTACACAGAAGTTCTTCCTTGCTACAGCTATTTGCAGGATAATAATGACGTCACAAAGGTCGATGAAGTAGAAGTCGTATTGACTGACGTCATCATGTGGAATCGATGCACTCATGAATATATCGCAGTCATTGTGAATCGTCTTGCAATATTTTGGATTATTTGTCTCATACGAATTACGTGCCATACAGGTAAGACATTATTATTCACGCGGTAGTCGGAGGAATGGCTCCTGTAACCTTTTACAACTTTTATACTCTCTCCTTTTACATAAAAAATATCCCGGAAACATGCCGACATTTGTACTGGTACAGACTACACGTCTTCTGTTTGGTAGAACTTCCAAATTCCGCAAATTATATTATGGTCAGGAGACTCACGGTTTACAGAAATATCGGCGACCTGATTGGCTACATGGAACAGTTATGCTCATGATTATTCATTTAATGAATATGTTATGCAGGTCAGGTAAAGTTCATGGTGAGGTCAATTACTTTCTTTATATGAACATTGAGAACATTAACTTCGTGTGTTTCCTCCGCTAGAAGGGTATGCGGGTATGCATCTCCATTCGTGTGTGTGTGTGTGTGTGTGTGTGTGTGTGTGTGTGAGGGTGTGTGTGTGTGTGTGTGTGTGAATTTGTTCACAACAAAACTCACGCAATCATGAGCTAAATCTCCTGAAATTATCAAGCCATTTCGGGAATGGGCCAATTAAGAATCGATTGGATTTTGATGTGGATCCGGCACATTAATCGGATTAAGGAATGTTATCAAGGATTATTCACAAATGTACAGTCACTTATGCACAAATCAACCTATGGAATATGAGTATAAGTGAATGCAAACATGGCGGAGGCTTACATTCATTGGAATGCAGATTTCTTGTTTAAAATATTATCCTTGAATAAATCTCATAAGGACGAAAACATCCAGTCTTAAGGGCGATATTGACCACTGTAAAGACCAGTTACCCCCAATTCCAAGTTACCCCCAATTCCAAGTTACCCCCGGTAATATGAAATCGATTTCAGGTTACCCCGGAGGAAGTCTGATGCTATTTTCAGTATACCTCCGCACTGTTCAGTTCATCCCCCCCCCCCCCCTCTGAATAAGCTAAATGATATTTTTTTATGTTTTTAATTGATCAAATATCATTTCCACAAACCACGTGAAAAATTCGATGGAATCAATCTATGAAAAATGTTAATTATATTATTATTTACATTTATATAACTCAGCCTACTCGGTGAACTCGGCAATAGAAAAACCCGTCCCGGAAGAACTCGGCTGAACTCGTGCGGACCTGTCCCAGAATCAGAACAGGTATTATGTCATTAATTAATCATCGTATGTACATGAAAGGTGTAACAACAGTTATCGTCAGAACGAGAGAGGCCCACACCTCGGCCTTGGCTAACCATGGCACATGTAATCCCGATTTTAGCCGTGAAGACACGACCAGTAGGCATTTATACTGGGCTGGTTAGTTGACTTGAGTCGTGTGAAAGACATCCGGGAGAATGTACGTTAACGGTCTTCACCCCTTTTTGCATTAATACCGTGGTAAACAGCCGATAGTCTTAACGTTAGGCCACGAGTAATGAACTTACACAAAAGAATACATGTGAACTCACAGACAAAACTGGAAATCCGACTGATTTCCTGTTGCCCAGTAACCCGTGCGAGCCATGGGTGTTATTATGCGGTCAGAGATAAAAAAAAAAAAAACATGAGTGATTTACCAATATGCTAACAGTTAATGAACTCTTAAAGTTCCAGAATTTAATATACCTCCAAGAGGGAACATGAAAGAACAATACTAGGCCGGTAAAGAAGTAGGCTTGTTAAAGGCGTATAAACGGATAATACGTTAAGTGGTAAACCTGATTTAAGTCTGGCATATTACATTTAGCATATAACAGTAGCCTAAATACGAGACCGGGTGTTTGCCAAATCAATGTAAAATTTGCTGTTATTTGCAAATTATTGCAGGACTCTTAGTATTATATATATTCAGTGATTTGTCAAACATTGGAAAATTAACAGTTGCGTCAATTTACTTACCAGAGTAGGGGCGGGGGGGGGGGGGGGAGGGGTGACACACACGCAAACAACCTCACGCACACAAACACATACACATGTTTATGTATATTATATATATACATATAAATCTTTTTAGGGTTTGCATAACACATGCCAAATAAGTTAGCGTCTTTATGACACATTTCAAATATATTTCAATTAAGTATAAGATATAATATTTCGTAGTAAACTCATAAATGAAACCTATTCTATTTATTAATATATTTCATTTGCAATGTATAAAAATTATTGTCTGAATAGTGGGGGGGATGTTTACATTGAACATCTCCCTTTGTAGAAAGGGGGGGGGATATATACCTCCCCTCCCCCTATATTTACGCCCCTGAAAAAATAACGGACAAATGTTTTTTATGAAACATTGACAGAGTATGTCTACTGCACATAATAAATTCACGTAAACAGTCTAAAATCACCACTTGAAGATGATTTGAGAAAAAAAGTACAAATAAGTATCAACCCCTGAAAAATAAGTATGAAAATATGAAAATGTATCAAACGAAGTCTTTCCTGAAAAAAAGTTATGTTACTTAAAAAAATATATAGTGTGCCAGCACTGTAATATGTTTAACAATGT